>CM062826.1:14988716-15371517 GCA_031772345.1 Himalopsyche anomala | reverse complement strand
TGAATTTATTTGAATATTTAATTAGAATTAATTAACAATATAATTTGAACTTCTGTAAACTGTACGTCTTGCCTGTTTGATGGTTGAGATAAAAGAGAAGGAACAAACGTGCAAGACGTCAAATCTGCCATTCACATTCACAGCACAAAAGTGTTGCCAAGTGCTGTCTGGTGCGTTGGTTTGATACGCCACAATCAAACATTTTTCAACACTCCCACTTTGTTAGTGTCAAACCCTGGATGTTGTACAAGTCCTAGCAATGTCCTTAGTCTTTCGAAGGTATCCTTTGATAGTCCTTTTGTGAGTATGTCTGCTTTCTGCTCAGTGGTGTTGATATAGGAGACGGTGAATTTGTTTTCTTCATGGTGATTTCGAATGAAGTGGTATTTAATGTCGATGTGTTTTGACCTTTTATGAAATTGTTGATCCTTGATAAGTTTAATTGCATTTTGGTTGTCCACCATTAACACTGGTACATCAAGCTTACAATCATTCATCAATTCTGTTCGTAAACCATTTATCCATATCAGCTCTTTCACCGTTTGACTAGCTGCCACATACTCAGCTTCAGTTGTCGACATAGCCACAACTGACTGCTTTGTTGAATTCCACGATATGGTGGAATTTCCAATTTGAAAAATTGAACCTGTTCGACTTTTCCTTGTTTCGCGGTCACCAGCATAATCCGCATCTGAATATGCTGTGAGTTTTAAGTCTGGAACTGATTTATACAGTAAACCGAAGTTGTTGGTGCACTTTAAGTAGCGTATGATTCTTTTTACAGCATTTACATGTATGTTAGATGGTCGTTCATTATACTGGCTCACATAGTTAACAGCATATGCAATATCAGGCCGCGTACATATTGCAAGGTACATCAGCGATCCAACAGCTTCACGATAGGGAAACTGCACTGATGTTTTGAAAACAGAATCAGGATAGTCTCCTTCATACAACGAATGATTTAAGTCCATTGGTGTATTACAAGGTTTACTTGATTCCATGCCAAACCGAGTGATGATTTTGTTTGTGTAGTTTTCTTGACTGATGAAAATTGAGTCATCTTTTAGTTGGTGAATTTGAATACCTAAAAATAGTTTCAATTTACTTATTGTTATTTCAAAATCTACCTCTAAATAAGTTAACAGTTCGCGTATTTTATTTTGATTAGTTGACGCAACTAATCCATCATCAACGAAAATGGCCACTATTAGCTTTTCTTCGGTCGCCATCTGATGAAAGACACATTGATCTGCATTGCAGGGTGTAAGCGAAAATTTTTTCAGGAACGTGGTGAATTTTTGATTCCAACATCTTGGTGACCCATACAAACTTTTGATCAACTTGCACACTCGTCCAGAATTGTCCGAAAAGCCTTTTGGTTGATTGATGTAAATTTCTTCGTTGAGCTCTCCATACAGAAAAGCTGTTTTTATGTCTATTTGTTTTACTTTCATTTTGAACATTGACGCTAAACATATGACCATTCTTATAGATTCAAATCTTACAACCGGACTGAAAGTTTCATAGTAATCGATACCATATTGTTGAGTAAAGCCACGGGCTACTAACCGTGCTCGATACTTGTTAATACTTCCAGTTTCATCATATTTTAGCTTGTAAATCCACCGATTATCTATGACCCGTTTATCTGGTGGCAAATCAACCAATATCCATGTATTGTTTTTTACTAAAGACGTAATTTCAGTTTCCATAGCTTCTTTCCATTTTAATGAGTTTTGTGATGTCACTGCTTCCTCAAAAGTACAGGGTTCGTTCTCATTTGCTGCCTGATAAAGATGATAATCACTAAAATGATTTGGTGTTTTTCTTATCCGTTTGTTTGTCTGAGTAGTGTCCAACTCCTCTATATTTTCAATGATGGTGTCGTTTAGGCGCGAATTATCTAAACTCTGAAAACTATCATCAGATGTAGTTTGAACAATATTACCTTCTTCAGCAGCATCTTCATTTCCAGTATTGTTTAGGGATGTGACATCATCACCATCATTTTCAGCATTCCAGTCAATTTCTGGGATATTGACATAAGATTCTTCAATTTGTGCATTTCCATCATTTATTTTAAAAATGACATCACGACTGACTTTCACCTGCGCCAGCTCAGGATAATAAATTCGATATCCTTTTGATACTTCACTGTATCCAACGAAGATTCCTACCTTTGATTTTACATCCCATTTTTGTCGTTTTTCTTTCGGCACATGGGTGTATACTGTTGAGCCAAAAACTTTGAACGATTTCTGATACACTGTTTCCTTTTTATCATAAAACAGTTGATAAGGAGTTTTTCCTTTTATTTTACTTGGTCCAGTTCTATTAATCACGTACGTAGCTGTATTTGTTGCTTCCGCCCACAACTTCAAATCTAAGTTTTTATGATGTAACATTGTTCTAGCTGACTCAACTAGAGTTCTCATTTCTCTCTCAGCTGCGCCGTTCTGTTCAGGATTATATGGAATTGTTTTTTGATGTACAATTCCATGCCTCTTTACTATAGTAGCAACATCGTTATTCACATACTCCGTTCCATTATCAGTTCGTAGTATTTTAACAGCATGTCCCGTTTCTTTCTCTATACTTAGTATAACTGACTCCAGTATGTCTTTAATTTGATTTTTGGTTTTCAGGAAGTACACTTTTCTAAAATTAGAATAGTTATCTTTAAATAAAGCAAAATACCTTGAACCTCCAATAGATTCCACCTGCATTGGCCCGCATACATCAGCTGACACAATCTCTCCAGAATATTTAGCAGGATTCTGCGAGCTGTGGAATGATGATCGATGTTGCTTGCCTAGAATACACGCTTCACAAAAGAAATTTTTGTCATCAATGAACAGTATATCTGATTCTTTTAAATAATTTCTTATATGGTTCACATTTTGGTGACCAAACCTTTCATGCCATGTTCTCAAACTATCACAGTTTTTTATTTCTTTGGCCATGTTTATATATAAATATTTTTCTTTAGTTTTAGTTTCAGGAATAATCATTGTAAATTTCATTCTGTATAAACGATTATTTAAATCACGTTCTCCCACTAAAACTATATCACCATTTTTATAAAAATAACACGTGTTTTTATCACTTTTCATATCAACATTTTTATCTGCAGCACTACCTGACGAGAAAAGATTTGTTTTCAACTCTGGTGCATACCATACATTTTGTAATGTATTTATAATTGTTTTTTGTTCAATCTGGCACAAAATCTTTATATTTTCACTCCCAATTGCATTAATGTATGAACCATTTCCAATTTTTATTTTCAGCATTTTTTTAAAAACCTTATAATTTTCAAAAAACTTTAGCTGCCCAGACATATGATTGCTAGCACCGGAATCCAGGAGCCAATCCTTGTTATTTTTGTTGCTGGAGAAATACCCTCCAACCAAAGCTGAACCTCCATCAGAGTTTTCGGCTTTACCCCCGGCTACAAAGCTTTTATTCTTATATCTGCACTCTCTTTTAAAATGCCCAGGTTTATTACAGTTATAGCACTTTAAGATTTTCTTTTCAGGTTTCTTTACCTCTGGGACATTTTGCTTGATATTCTCCAGTTTTTCCTTGTTAAAAATGCACTTTCAGATTTACTACTGTCTGCATTATTTAACCTTTGCTCTTCTAACATCAACCTATTTGTTAACCTCATTAGTGTTTTTGTTTCATCGGGTGATGATTCCCATGCGGTTATAAAATTACTTAGATTTGGCGGTAAGGTGAGTAAAATTTTAGTAATTAACATGCTCTCAGGCATAGGCTCACCCAAATCTTTTAAAGTTTGTGCCATTTGTTCTAACTTTGATATATGCATTGTAATATCATCTTGATTACTTCTTTCAAACGTGTAGAATTTTTGTTGTAAAAACAAAATCGAAGCGGTTGATTTTTGCTCGTATATACTATGCAGCTTTTCCCACATTTCTCTAGATGTGTTGCAGTTCATAATATACACAAGTGACTGTTGCCCCACAGTTGATGAGATGACCATTTGGGCTTTATTATCTGCCTTTACCCAATTTGAGATAGCAGTACTCGAGCTGTTTCGAGTTGAATCATTTTCGTTGTTCGGCTTTGGTTTTACTTGGCTTCCAGAAACCACCTCAAAAAATTCCGACGCTTTTAGTATGATTTTCACCTGGAACTTCCATTGCTCCCAGTTTTCCTGGCCTTCCAGTTTATTCACTCTAATCAATTCATTTTTTAACTCCATTGTTAACTTTGCTGGTGTTACCACGTGTTCAGTGTTGAAAAATTAATTATTTGTTTAAAATTCCTTTCGCATGAGCTGGGCCCATAACCTGTTAGCTGGAAAGTTTGACGAAGGAATAAATACTAATCTTTTAGAGAAAATTTAACAATGAATTTATTTGAATATTTATTTAGAATTAATTAACAATATAATTTGAACTTCTGTAAACTGTACGTCTTGCCTGTTTGATGGTTGAGATAAAAGAGAGGGAACAAACGTGCAAGACGTCAAATCTGCCATTCACATTCACAGCGCAAAAGTGTTGCCAAGTGCTGTCTGGTGCGTTGGTTTGATACGCCACAATCAAACATTTTTCAACCATAATTTCAAACATAATTCCGCTTCAGGAATGCAACTAGCGAGTTAATTCTTGAACCCGCTGGTGCTCTTGAGGAAAATGCAGCATCCCTCAGCAGTGGATAGTCAAAATGTATCACTGGCTGGAATGGACCTGCCATCTCAAAATTGCTGTTCATGGTTACAGCCCAACCTTGGATAGTTGCTCCATTGATGGTATAACAACATCCACGCGCTATATGTCCTCTAACGCCACTTCTTCGTCGGTGCATTGTTTCAATGTTAGCCTGGTTTGTTGTAGCTGAACCCTGAGTTGTGAAGCTCATAACGTTAACCATCCGATTGTGTAATGGTTCAATGTTGGGTCCGTCAGCTAAGGCTACGTCACATTCCACAAACGCAAGGTTTGCGGCAGTGATCTTTGGGATTATTTTCTCCAACTTATTTAATCCCTCCTTGTTCTCAAGTCTGCGGTATTCTGTCATCGCATATCTGTCTTTCAGCTCTGCTAGAATTGCGTAAACACGAGATTGGAGCGTTTCGCTAATTCTAAATCTTCCCACCAAACTGTCATCGTTTGGAAAGGCTATTCCTTGTAGCCTTTGTTGGGCTCCTTGGTTCTGTATGTCTATAGGTCCATACCCTAGGAGATTCTGGTTTGGGATAGCTCCTTCTGGGAACATTCCCGCTGGGAGCGGTTGATACCGTGGATCATTGTCACGTGAGGCTTCAACTCTCTTCGACGTGATGTAAGGTGATATATAACACTCATAGACATTGTGATTTATATCCGTTACTGGGCCGAAGGTCCCTGATGGTATTTCACCTTCTTCCTCTTCAATTGGTCCTTGAGGAATTGCTTCTTCTGGTAAATTCAACCTGACCTCAATGCCATTTGGAGTGATTACCTGCGCAACGTGCGAGAGGTAGTCCGAGAAACACTCTGGTAGACATTGGTAATCAGGAAGTAATTCCCTGAAATCATTCGTCTGGTCTAGGACTCGTTGTCTTCCTTGCCTGGCTACTTCACTAATCTGTAGATTTAGATGTACACACATTGCGTGCTGGTACATACTAAATGGTAGCCGTTCCATTAATCTGGGGTCAATGCCACGCAGATTCTCGTATGACTCATTTATCATACTGACGTAACCTCCGAAGTCAAAATTCTGACAATGTACGTCCTCCAAAGCGATCATCGTCGAGTGAGGACCCATATCATACATCGGTTCGTTTGAAGGGGGTGTCTCCTCTGTCGACGGTTTGAGTGTTGTTCCACTCTTCTTCGCTTTGCTGTCTTCAACCTTCCTTCTGAAGGTCGAAGCTCTGGAGCCACCCGCCCGAGAATTATCGTTCGGTGGTGGTCTTACCCTGGAACTACCTGGAACTCACGAGGCTCATAGTTCCAATCTTTCTCATACTCACGTCGGTTGTGGTGTTTAAACCCACGTTGAGCTGCTCGAAGCCCACGCTGGTTGCCAGCGGATTGGCCTCCTCCTTGGCGTCTGCCATGATTTACATCAAAGTTGCTCATTATTAATCCGTTTGGATAATAGAATAGCTGTCAAAAACACGTTGCTATTTCTTATATGGTGGTGATAATGAACTAGTAGAGCCACTGCAAGTGCCCGTGTCATCTCCATTATTTAATCCTTCCCTGAAACTATTAATATCTCTCTCTAATACTTCGCCAAGATGAATCAGGACCGGACAAAGTAGGTTGCCCATATGTGGTTTAAATTAATGTAAAGGTTCTTGTAGATGGTTTTTATAATATTTGTATGTAAATAATAATTTGATATAATGGAAAACAAGCATTTCATATAGACATCTATTTAACAAAGATAAAATTTGACTCCAGATCAATAAGATATATCAACAAAACTAATTTTTCATGCAATGTCTAGAGGAGGGGGTATCTAATTTTCAAAATATTGTGTAGTATTATCCTTTACTACTTTTATAATCTGGGGAAATTAAGTTAAACTAGGAATCACTGAAACATAGACAGAACTCATTTTAATATTTTTTAAACTGTATGCATAAAATGAACTTGTTTTCATACTAATGTTATTTATTGGTAATTTATTCATTAAAGTAGTTGAGTATTATTTTGTGACATTCGGTGTTTTATTTCATTCTACCCTATAATCAACAAAGAATCTTTGGCTGAGCACAAGTTTGATTCAGGTGAAATATAAGACATTTTTACAATATACAGTGGAACCTCTATATTCATCATTAATCCATTCGTGAGGGCCTTACGAATATGGAGTAAAGAAACAATTTTTCCTGTAAGAAATAACTGAAATTTTATTTAATGATTTGGCATTTACTTGGTAGAACTCCATTTTAATAGGGTAAAATATCAAGGTATTTCAGTTCTACAGTTTTAATACCTTGATACTTTACCCTATTAACTGAAATTTTATTAATCAGCCTCAGCTCCTAAAAATGTTATAGAGGTATAAGCTGAATATATATAGTGGTACAGCGGAAGAATAGGAAGGTTATTATTGTTTAAAAGAAGAGTCTATTAATTAAAACAATCAGGTAATTTCAATTCTGATCATGGAGTCCGTTTTACCAATGAATCAGTAGTCCTTGATTTAAGAAATATCTTGTCTGCATTTAAAAAAATTCTTAAGTAGTCTAATAAGTCACATTAGTCGACTTTTTATCTCATACGGATTCCATCCGTAAATCCCATGCGTGTCGTCAGCACCAAATACTTTCATTAAACATTGTATTGTGGCGCAAACTGCTATCTGGAGCGGAGTAAAATATCATCCATGCAAACTCATTCTCATTGCGGACATACTTGAGAATTCAGTTATGCTTTCACCGGCATGTGGATAGCGCGCAAGGGTATACAGCTTGTTAAACAAATGTAGACAAAGACAGTATTGACAAAGTGCACCTGTGACAGGCATTATTTAAACAAAAATAGACACTAGTTTAGTAGTGTGAGTGGAAATTTCTAGAGAACTGCTGACGAATTGGATAGAGAAACAATCTTTCCAAAATTGAATGCACATGTACCTATAGGTATGCTCAGCGGTGGGCTGCCAATACGTTAACAAGGGGCTCGCTTAATCTCGAAGCAATTCTCAATGTTCTGAGAGAGGAGTGAACATTCTTATCACTCCTATGCAAATTTATGCAATACTTAAATAAGCAATCGAATGTTACTTAATACACTTATAATATGTATCAATGTGCAATTTACAGTAAACTTATCCTTGTATATAGCTAAAAATGTACTATTGTGTATACTGAAGCTGTCGTAGAAAATATATAAATTAGAAATTGCAGTTTTATACTAATTTGATCTGAGAATATTGTTTTCTCAAAAGTTAACAAGGGGCTCGCCGGCCTCGGTAAAATTCAACAAGGGGCTCGCGCGAGCCCCTCCGAGCCCCCTCCAGCCCATCCCTGGGTATGCTCCTAATGATAGGGTGTACATGCAAGCTGCGTTTCTTTCATAACAATATTTTAGTGATAAATATTCTTTTTTATGGTAACATCAACAATCATGATTGAAACTTGATGGTGTTTACGGATTACGTGTCGACGGCGTTAGATAAAGGACTGCAAGTTGACTGTTCTTACAATGATTTCTCAAAGGCATTTGACAGGGTCGATCATGACATTCTTTTGGAAAAACTCCAATTGATGGTTTTGTTAGGCTTTTTGGTAGTTATTTTAGGAACAGAAAACAATACGTATCGTATGGGCTTTTCGAATCAATGCCGTTTTGCACGTACTCTGGTGTTCCGCAGGGTTCAAACCTGGGGCCATTGCTGTTCACTATTTTCATAAATGATATAGCAAGCGTTATTAAAAATTCTATGTTCTTGTTATTCGCTGATGATTTGAAACTTTTTTTGAAGGTTGTCACCTTAGATGATTGTCATCGTCTTCAGTCTGATATAGATAATATAATAGATTGGGGGCGGTGTAACAAACTCGATTTCAATATTGATAAATGCAATCTTTTATCCTTTACAAGAGGGTCGCGAGTGTTATTTTTCCGTTATTCAATGAATGGCCGAATTCTCTCGCGAATTTCATCAGTCAGAGATCTTGGCGTACAATTTGAGAGCAAACTAACATTCAATAATCACATTAAGATTACTTGCAAAAAAGCATTACAAATGTTGGGCTTTATCATCCGTACCACCAGAGTCTTTTCGGGAGTTAAAGTTCTAATATTAATGTACAACGCTTTGGTTCGAAGCAGACTTGAGAGTGGGTCAATTGTTTGGGCCCCAAGATGTTCGAAATATACCCTTATGGTGGAGAAGATTCAGAAGAAATTTTTGAGACTTCTCTATATGAGGGTGTATGGATATTACCCATGGCTTTATCCAACTGACTTTCTCTTAGACATGCTTAACTTCAATAGTTTGAATGTTCGAAGAGAAATGTATCTGGCCATATATTTCTTTCGACTTATACGTGGCCAAAATGAGAATTCCACCATTCTTGAGAATGTGAATCTAAATGTTCCTTTTATTTATTGATTTGGCATTTACTTGGTAGAACTCCATTTTAATAGGGTAAAATATCAAGGTATTTCAGTTCTACAGTTTAAAAAAAAAAAAAAAGTTAATGGTTGATAGCTATTTCGGCTTACGCCACGTCTGACGATGGCGTAAGCCGAAAAATAGCTAGCAACCTTTAACTTTTTTTTTTTTTTAAAAACTGTAGAACTGAAATACCTTGATATTTTACCCTACTAAATGTTCCTGATTATTTTTTGAGAAATCGTGGACATGAATTGTTTGTTCTCCCAAGGTGTAGAACCAGCCTGCCAATGGGGAGAGCTTTAACGGTGTTCAACAATATTGCTTCGGATGTCGACATATTCCACGTAGACGTGGGTGAGTTCCGACGAATACTATTTTTTATGTATTAAAGTAGAGTTCGTCGGAGCTTACTCAGTTGACTTCTTTGCCATTTTTTTTTCTACTGATTTTAATATTAAATTGTACTATTTTTTTTCTCCATTGTAAAAGTTTTAAATTTATAATTTGTCAACCTTTTGCAATGTTAATTAAATAAATAAATAAATCATACAGCTACACGAGGGCGATCCGTGTCACATGTGATATTGTCCTACCGACGTCACGCATACTGGTTCCCCAGGATTTCATCCATAATTGGGGGGATCACTGTATATGGAAAGAAATTGTACAAGTAAATACTCATTTTTAAGTGTTAACTACCAATTCTTGGTTTGTACTACTTCCACATTTTTCTCACTGGGAGCAATTATTTAACTCTTTTCTGGAGTAAAAAGAATGGTAATTGGATACATTAATATTTACCATTCCTTCTCTATAGATATTCCTTTTCTCAAGTTAGTGCTTGCACTTCTTTAGATTTACTTTATAATACAAGAATTATTTATATGGGAGGATATTTTAAATAATAATGACAAACATTGTGATAACTCTCCACAAAGAAAGTTATTTTTTAATAATTATTTAACATGGTTTTTTACAGTTTTAAAATAACAATAATTTGGATAAGTTTAATATAAACTTGTTGAACAAATCGTTTTAAGTCATTATTTACATATAAATTACACTATATTTTGTAGATGCGTAGACCAAAAGAACTGATGAAATAATTCCTATTCGCTTTTAAAAGACTGTGCTACGGACTACCTCATCTACAGCTTTACAATTCTAATAGAAAAATACTAAAATCTTTTAAGTTGAAGATAAGGAATGAAATTTTAACACACTGCGTTAGATGACTGTTAGAAAAATATTTCCTTTTGCAATTGATGATTCATGCGCAATCGATTTTGCTTACCATTGATTTGAAATTACAAAATACAATCATTGATATTTAATTTAACTACAAATTATTTTAATTTTATCTTCATTGTTTTGAATGTAACCTAGTTACTAAAAGATTTTAACAATTGCAAACTAATTAATTATTCGTGGAAACAGACAAAAACGGGACGAAAATCAATATAATAATTGAACAATTTTGATGAAATTAAACTTTCTCAACATGCATAGGTTAATATTTTAAATTCAAAACTTTTTTTACTCACTTTCATTTTAGGTAACAATTTGAGTATTAAACATTCTCATTGTTTTGATAAGAATAGGTTACGTTCAATTTACAACATCATTCTTCAATATTTTCTTTTTGACGATGGTAAAATATAAATCACATTATGCTGTATAAAGGTCATTTGTTGTCAAAATTATAGAAAAAAAATTAATAATATTTGGAAGAGTTTTATTGAAAGTGAACATAAAATTTTCATAACGTAAAAATTGATATGCAATTTATATTGTCTTGAAAGTTTAATATTTCTAGTTATTAATATTTGGAAAAGATTTTATATTTGCTTGTTATAATGAATAATAAAAAAATATACTCTTTTAATGATTTGTAAAAATTGTAATATTTCACTATACATATTGCACAAAATTGAGAAAATTATGAATGAAGTGTGAGCTTGGACTAAAAGAACTGTGAAAACCATGCTACATAATACAATATTAAACGGTACAAAGAAAATAGAACTTAAAAAAGATTTTAACCTAACCGATGAAAAAGTACAGTTCAAATAAATATATAAAAAAATAATACCAAAGAGAAAATAAAACGATGGCCACAACGCTAGAAGACATAGTTTCATAGGTTAATCTAATGGATTCCTTAAGTAATTCTTAATATTTCAAACGTTTAACCCTAACACATTTTTTTCTTTGAAGAAATGTTTTTATCAGATCCCATTCAAATCAAAGTCTATGACAAATTGAATAAATTTCTATAATACATCATCGATTTTTATATTTTGCAATACCTAAAATGAAAAATAGTGAACGATCATTTAAAATTTAGGTGATGTAAAATATTGCTACGAAATGCAAAAGCGGTCCAGCAAAACTGTGACGGAGGTTTATTTACATAGTTTGTACACCCGCCACAGGCAGACTAGTGCGGCCGCAAGCGATACGGAGCAGTGAAGCGCTATTTTCTTTGTATTATCAGTGCGGACTAAGACGAGCGGCGAGGCCGACGTTAATTCTGATAATACTGGTAGGTGAGCTAATCGTTTCGGATTTTTTTCTTGCTGGTATTTGCAACAGGGATCGCATTGCCAAGATAAAGTGTAGCAGCCAGTTGATAGAACCGAGAGAACACCGAATGGTGCACACACCAGAGGTTTCCATACAACACCTGAAATCAAAGGATCATCAATAATTATTCACACACTGCAGAAATGTAATTTATTGAGGGTAGGTAGGTTAATTATATTTTCATATTGTACAGCTTGTTACAGTTTGTCAATATGTAGATCAACCTTAATAGGTTGTCTGTATAAAGAAAACTAAAGGCGTGGCTAAAAGTTTGGGGCTTTCATGCTAACGTCACGCAAGCCCCTCCACGCAATTTGTTATATTGGGTATGTAGAAATTCGGGCCCCCTTTTCGCCGTGCCTTCATGAATTGCATGACTCTGCTACGAGATACCTATGCTGCTGAAGAAGACACTAGTGTCACGGGAGTAATGTTGTCATACTACATTATTTCATGGCTGTCATGGGATCCGCAGCGTTATCAATTGGAATTACCATTTTTTTGTAACTTGCCATGTTCACAGAACTATTAGACTTCAAGAATAACCTTTCGCGAATTTCCATATTTTTTTTGGAAACGATTGACATTCTCAATCGTGTTTATTTACTCAGATTACTAATAATAACCACTAGTCCCACAGCTAAGTTATAGTAACTAGTTTGCTTGATCTTATTTGACACGATTATATTAACACAAATTGAATGGTCAAAGAATTATTAAGTAAAGCTAAACGTAACAAAAATGCTTTTAAATAATTTTGGCATCAATTATGTTTTGACAAGAGATACAAATAACCTCAAATTTAAATTAATCGATGAACCATCTCGTTTTATTGACAGAAATATGGTATTATGTACTCAAATAATTCAATATATAAAATATATGAAAAGTCAAGAACTTATGAATGCTTGTATTGATGACAAATTTGAAATGAACTCATATGTGTTGACATTTTGGCAAGGTGTATTTATGTTTGTTTTGCATATTATTGACCTTAAGTGGTTTGTCAACGAAGGTTATTTACCTGATACAATACTGGTGATTCCACTGTAAACGGCCAATTTGTGCAATATATTTCCTACAATGATCCACCTAGACGTTTCCTCCGCCAATCGCTCCGGTTCTATTACTATGACAGCGCACTTTGCTTCCAATGCTCTTTCCAATTCCATCTCAAACTTGAACAATGCATTTTCGCTGTCATAAACTTCCCTGATAACAGCAACGTTGGACGACCGTAGTTCACTGTCAGATACAAAAAACAACATTTATGTAACGATGAATATACGAATAACACACAACTAGAAAAAACATTTTAGCAATATGTAATTAAAGGTATTCGAAAAGTATCCAGCCCAAACTCAGGATAAATAGTGCGTAGTTTTCATGTAATCACAATAAAAAAACAAAAATAATAATTCGATATAAAAATATCAATGAATCACACTTATTCAAGAATGTCATCGCAATAAATATATTTTCAATGAAAGTGATGGCTTATATTTGATGTGTAAAGTAATTTCCAACAATAGGAATCTAGATATTAACCGAAGATTGCAATATATTTATATACTGACCCGTCAATTCCTTCGGCCGCCATGTTTCCAAAATTATAGATGTGATCGACAAAATTTACATATGATATCATAGTGCGTGACTTGACTGCAGCTGTACGCAAACGACGCAAGCGCAAATGGATTTTTATTTAAAGACATAGTTCTAGAATTATTTCAAATACGATTGTTTAGTATAAAAATCTTTTGGATATAAAGTAAAAACATAATATTACGTGTTTTAAAAAATATTACCAACACTTAAATAAAACTAAAAACTTGATTAAAGCTAAAGTTCAGTATTGGGGAGTACGTTTGACTCTGATTTCCTACGAAGTAACCTGTTTCCGGATTTTGAATTTGCCTAATTTATTCACTTATTTATTTGATGTTTTATATATTTTTTGTTACTTTCCTACCTACATGATTGATAGCTTTCTTACCTATTACGTGAACAGTTATAGATTTTTTCTACTCTGAAGTTATTAAAGAAGATCATTAAAATTGAGAATAATTGTCAACAGGTCTCTTTCATTCAAAATTTAATGCTGAATTCAGATAATTATTTGGTATCTGCTACCGAATGTATGTTCTCAGGAAATACAAATAGTTGTAGACATAATGATTTCCAACAAAACCAGCTTAAGAAGCGTAAGGCGTATTCCTTTTGCCTAAACCAAGTCAAATACATTAAATATAACTTGGTTATTCTAAAGGTTGTGTCAAAAATTGTTACACAACCTGAAGAATAACTAAATTATCAATTTTAATTTTAAAATTGTATTAAATGAACATCCACAAAGTTACCGCCCAATCCATCTCAAGTATATTAAATTCTTGTAAAGATTTTTTTTTTAAATACACACATATTGTACAGAAGACCTATAATCGGACAGTCGGGTATTCAGCAGGTAGAGTGAATTTGCAACGCCGTAGCCTTTCTGGTAGTGACATCTCTCGATGACATTAATTTACTTTTTCTTAATTCTTTACTACATACATATTCGCGGAAACGTTGTTCAGGAGCCTCCATCGAATTGAGATTAGACACGTAAAAAGAGGCTTTGATTTTTTTTTACAAGGTTTGTCAAATTTAATGACGTGTTTCTTTTAGCGAGTAAAGTTTTTAAAGCAAAAAAAGCTCTTATGTCATGTGACGCTACACATCAAAATCGTGTATGATTGGGAAATTGGTAAATAATACATTAAAAAATATTATGTAATATTATGTAATATTTTGAATGTTCAATATTAATTTTAGCTAAGTTTTAAAAGAATGTGAGTTTTTATATAAATATGTATGTATTAAATTTACATATTTTTAATAGCTTATTATTTTAACCAATAGAGGTCTCTCACCAGCAACAACGACGATATTATATTACACGAATGCTTAATTTTTAATTTACTTAATAATTTTGCTTAATTATAGGTGTCGCTGTATGTAGCCAGCTACACTCACTACAGCAGGATTGAAAACCGATTTTACCAGATATGCATAAAAATAATTGAATATTTTAGAGACTACGGAGTAAATGTATTCCGGGATGAAATATTCTGACCCTAAATGCATAAAGCGACGTTAAAAATTAAATTCTGTTCTTTTGAATTAGTAATCCAATATTATAGTAATATCTCATTTTTTCTCAAAACGATTTGAACGTGTTTGATCCTAAGCTTCCCGTATATTATATTATTATCTATTACGGCTTAAGCATAAAGTTTAGAATATAAAATTGTTGAGAAGAAAAAAGTACCTATTCTGCGTCAATTTTAAAACTCTTCACTCTTGCAATCTGAGGTAGGTGAGTACATTTGTTCAGCTATTTATTTTTCAATGATTTAGCATTATTGTTATAATGCATATTTTTTCATTATATTATTGAATTATGTCAGCGTATTTAGTAACATTCAATCGGTTAATTAATTATTGCGTTCAATTGTATCAGTGATAAAATAATCCACCCCTCCTTGACACACTGCGAATAGCTCTGATATTAACCGAGCCCTCCTTTTAACGTATAAGCAGTGAACCGATGATTTCACTGGTGAATTTAGATCAACAAACAATCCGACAGAATGACTGGCACTATTTTTTAGATAGCTTAATTTTCCTGACTTATCTTAATATTAGCATATCTTTAAAGTATTTATGGCACTGGTGAATTAAAATCAGACATGCACAACCTTTTTCATCCAGCGGGAATCATGCAAACAAATTATGATGGTTTCGGGTTGCAAAAGAAAATAGAATTTAGAGTACGCTTAATCCTCTCTTTAAACCGCGGTACGTTTCAAGTGAAACAGGCGTGTTTTTTTCTAAACCGTGTAAAAAGAGTATTAGGTATATTTATTCACAAAAAATGATTTTATTAAGAAAAAAATGGTATGCATATAATTTATTATTCAAAAGTTAATGTGATCTTTATTTTTGTAAAATTTAAACTAATTCTTTACTATTTGACTCATTATTTGAAATATTTAGATGGAAAATTGAATCCAAAGTTTCATCATTTGTTAAATTCAATGATTTAATTTAAAACAATGTATATCATATTTTAATTTAAAGATTAACAATGCCACAAAAAAAACAAACGGGCGCAGGTTATGCATCCCTGATCAACAAAAAATCTGACAGAATATGTGACATTCATTTTATTTTAAAAGGTGGTGACTGAAGACCATTGTTTTGTTAGTTAGATTGACAGGAAGGAAGTGTCGAGTCCCTTGTGAATATAAATTATTACAATGCGTCTACTTTTAACAATGTCTCTTGCCTGACACTTGTCGTCATGAAGTTATGAATCATCAATCTTCGTGATTGTTAGAAGGCATTTATTTAATTACAATTGCGTTTTCCTAATTAGTGTCACAATGATTTAATAAATCATCTTAAAACGCAAGAATGGTGTTTTTACTTATCGTTAGAGACATCTATTTTTTTTAAATAGTAATTTGACGCTTGAATTTCGCGTTGTGTAGCAAATAAAATTATATATTTTACCATTTATTTGGCGTTTAATTCTTAATCATAGTTAAAAAGTAAAATTGAAATATAATATAACCTACAATACTTATAATATACAATTTATTGATAGAAAAGATTTAAAATTAGAACAAAAAATACAAAAACAACAAAGATTTAATTAAAAATAGAGAAAAACATACAATACATACATATTACATACAAAAGTAAAAATAGACTATTCACGAGTACAAAAAATTTGAAAGTACAATATAAGAAGAAATTAATCAAAAATAATGAAAAACATTTGTACCAAAAACAAAATGAATAAAATTTATTACAAATTTACATATCGACTGTGGAAAGGAAAAAGGTAAAGGACCCACACATCAAATTTTACAGGAGGCGTTAAAAACGTGTTTTGATGATTTTGTGACATATGCAAATTATGAATTATACACAACTTTCAAGTGCATGAAGACTTCTAAACTGGTGTTTAATTGACATAATCTAATATTAATTTAAGAAATTGTCTAGGAAAAACTTTTATTTCAGTTTTTATTCTTGGTTTTAATTTTTTACAAGGTCATCTTTTCCGAACTTAAAAGCTAAATTTAGATACTAATTCGGCATTTGTAGCTTCAGTGGCGGTTCCTGACCTAAAATCTTGGGTGGGCTAGAGAAAAGCATATTTCCACTTCACCTTAAGCAAATTAACAAATATTACGACACTACTGCAATGCATAAATTTTTATATAATAAAATCAATGCTAATGTAACTAAGATATAATAGAATAATAACACGGAATCCTTAAATTCGTCTCATTCAAAGTGAAATAACAAGTACCTACTAAAAGCAGTATAGAACTGTCACTTGCTGTCACTGAAAGTCAATACCTGTCACTTTCATACAATACAACGATATTGGTTTTGTGTTTCAATGCATAAGTATGCGTAATGGGCAGATTGTGTTTAGCCCCCAACGCTCAACAGAAGCTTGACAGATTGAAACACAATCGTTTATAATTGATGACGTTTCCGTACATACAAATACAAAAAAAATCTAATCGTGCTTGATTGCGCCCCAGTGTAAAGAAATATTGTCTGTGGTTACGGGCTAAATATCGCTAGCCCTTGAGTGGTGTTGCCAGTGACGTGACGTTCCTGTTCCCTGTGAAGTATTTATAGGGTTATTGTTTTTTTTATGCCGGCTCAGTTTAAAATTGTAATACAAAACACAATCGAGAATATGATTGTAGGTAGACGTAACATTGTCTTATATTGACAGGAAAATCAAAACAAAGGTATTATATTCATTTGGGAAAGGTAAGTTACGCTTATAAATGTATTTATTTTGTTCAGCGGCCGAGTTGCTGTTCATTTTTATTCAGCCATCTAATGTTTTGGGTGAAAAATGCAGGTCGGGCTTAGCCCACCTAGCCCAGTACCTAGAACCGCCACTGTGTAGCTTGCATATTTTTGATAGAACTTGTATCAAGTACGATACATTGTGATTATTGAAAAAAACCTGTTTTGAAAAAACTGTGGGTTACGTCCTTTTTCCTTTCCACAGTCGATATATAAAAGCATCTGAGCAAAGCACCGGTCGTAACGAAGTCCGAACCACGTGCATATCAATAGTGGTGTTTCCCTAGATATTAGGTTTAATAAGCCATATAAACGTGTATTATGTATTCAATAGTTTTACAACGACGATCTTTGTTTCATCTTTAAGATTACGTCACTATGTTCACGATTATAATTATTAATACCATATATAGTTTTGTTTTAGTACTCCTTTGTTTATAAATTATATGAAAACTACTCGATTGTGAATTGTAATATAGATACACAGTTATTAATAATTAATGACTTTATAATGTTACCAGTGCCGGCGCGAGGTTATTTGACGCCCTAGGCAACGTCTATTAGCGCGCCCTTTTTAACACATCGTCTCATTTTTTTCGAAATAATGAAAAAAAACAATTCGGGATCATTATGTATTTACTTTTATAAATCCATGTCTGCCCTCAATGTGGAGCATATAGCCTCCTAATGGAGATATCCAAACAGAAGTTTTTCTACGCGAACTGTTTCTTACTCAGTCGCTCAACCACTCTTTATCGAATCATATAGAATACGATACATAATTACAACGAGCAAATACAACCATCAAAATAAAGTATAACTTACTATTATTTATTATTATTAGAGTATATAAAAATAATTTTAATACTCCATTTACGCGCTCCCTAATAGTTTGCGCCCTAGGCTGTTGCCTATTTTGCCTGTATGGTGGCGCCGGCCCTGAATGTTACCATAAAAATATTAAGTTTGATGAAGGAGTCGGATAAACGTATTTATGTTTAATCTGTGTTACATCATATTTTATGCAACCTTGTCTTTAAATTAATAAACAAAAATTGTCTATCAATATTTCCTAGGTAACTTTCTAGTGTCACATTCGTATCACATCATTAGACTAGACCCTCTCCATACTGAAATAATAAAGTCATACATAGTCGGCCAAATAATAGCTTACTTCATAAAAGAAAATTTGACTATAATCGTCAATTTTAATAATGGTTCTGAATTCGCATGTGTTAAGTAAGATTCTGCGAATCTAATTTATTACTAAACGAAATGTTGTCATGTCTCGCTGGGCAACGTTATGAAAAGCTTACGCCATTTAATTAATTCCGATGTGAAGATAGCGCCGGATTGTTTGCCTTTTTATTGAGCCAGGAGAAGTTGCACAAAATCCTTCCAGAAACAATTGCATTTCGTGTTAGCGCGGAGATTAAGCTAAGCATTCGTTAGCCGGATGTCGTTATTGCTATTCTAATGAAGTAATCTGTTTTATCGCGATTGCCGCTCTAATTGGACAAAAACAATATGTGTTAATACACGCCAAATAATAGCGCTAGTTTGATGCGAAAAAAAGAAGATTTCGGTCATTAAAATATTATTATCAAATACATTAGCGGCATGTATGAAAGACTGAAAATACAATTAAACCATCTTCACTTTAACACAAAAATTAGCCAAATGCCAAGCTGTGCATAATTACTAAGAGGTATTTATAAAAATACAGATTAGGTCCAAAAAATAAATAATAATCTATTGTAGTTATTAAAAAAATACTCTTAAACTAACAGAAGTTGAATATTTATTAAGATACCAGCAAATCATAAACGTTCCTTTGTTTTTGATCTACTTGTGTCATGTAAAGTTATGACCAAGCTTTGAAAATGAAACAAGGAAAAGGTGTTATATTTTTTTTAATTTCATGAAAAATATTACAAACTAATATAATGTAACTTGGTCTACTTATATTCATAGATTCATTAAAAAAAAACATGATTTTTAAGACATTATTATCTTGAAAATCATAAAATATTTTGGAAAACTCAGTAACACGTTGACTAGAGCTTATTTTAAAAAATCTTTTAAGTATTAAACATTCCAAAAACCTTTTTAAGTTAATGGTTGCTAGACAAAAAAAAATAAAGATTAATATTTCAGAAGTGAGATTTGGTCCATTGGTCTATATACATTTTCAACCCTTCATATATTGGTGTGAAATTAGTAATTATCGATTTTTTACTCACATAATATATATGTTAAAATGTAAAAAAAAACATTTATAAATTCGAATGGTAGTATGGCTGATTGTTAACAAGTAGTGAGCCGGGCATCTAGCCAACCTGTCAACGTTGTAAACTTTCGTTTGAAAAAAAGGTTCGAATCCTAGGATAGATTTGTGTTTGAATATGTGGATTTAGATTCCCCTTACCTTTCTATCTATCAGAACCATAAAAACGAGTTTTATTGAGAGAAATTAACTAACAAGTAGTGCTGTTTTTGTGTTACTCTTATATTTTTACTCTCTCCAATAACGAGAGGTTGAGCGACCGAGTCACGAGCAGTTATTGTAGAATAGATTCTGTTGAGATATGTTTGAATTTTGAAGAGGGAATGGTTACAAAATATCTAATTTTAAAAATCGTCTTATATCATTTAAAATTTTTCTTACCTATATAAAAACAAGAAAAAATTATTGAGCAAATAGTTAACATAGCAAAATATTCACCCCAGAATAACTAAAGCTTTTTTAAAGCGATGAGTTTATTTTATTGAAATAAAAAATGGGTAATTTTAATATTAAAATAGCTGGTGTTTATGATTAATCGTACATATGATGGTTCACAAAAGTAGACTTCATGATACGTTGGCAGAATTTTTCGCACGTCTAATTGTGATTGATAATCATTACTCATCAATCCGGTTTTCTTCAAACGTTTGATGTCAAGTTTTCGCAAAATAACTAAAAAAGTGGTGGGAATTAAAGTGCTGATTGGTTGCAGTGAGGTACAAACATGAAGCTGTTATTAATACATACATATTTATTATATTGGAAGAAACAATATTCTAATATGACGTATTAATAGTCAGTACATCAAAAACCGTGATTGGTACAATCACGCTTGAAAAGATTTCCCTTAAAATTTTAATTAAAAAATGCTTTCTTTTCTGGTTCTCTATAATTAATTATCTGCCTCTGTATTGACAGCATATGGTCATGATAAAACAATACCTCGCATCCCATAACTTCAAAAAAAAAATTTTTCTATGACGATTTGTTGGTATTCTTCTTTTTCTTCTTCTTTGGCCATGTTCGCTCCCTATGTGGGGCATATGGCCGCCACGCGGCACCTCCATGTTTCCCTGTCTCCCGCCAATTGCTTTGTTTCTTCCCATGACATGCCAGCATCCCTCAGCTCCGCTGAGTACATCCTATGGATAGTATCCGACGGACGTCCGGGACGCCGGAATCACACCGGTCGAAAGAAGAGACAGGCAGGATTGAGACTTTACGGAGGCATCCGCAGCACGTGACCCAGCCAGTTCCAACGTCTCTCCATAACCACTGACGTGACGGGACGGTGTCTTGTACGCTTTCTTATCTCTGAATTCCTCACAAAATCAAACCGCCTCACCCCCATTATCCGACGCAAGCATCTGTTCTCGAAACTCAGTATACGGTTTTTCTGAGTCTTCGTAGACTTTAGACCAATGCGACCTGAGTTAGTTCCTAACCCATCAATAGTCTCCTGGATGCCCTTTATGGATTTATCGAATATGACAGCATCATCGGCATATTCAAGGTCACACAGCATCAGACCGGGACCAACAGCTTTGTTGGTATACTGCCAGAAAGCGTTATGTCAAAAATTGGGTGTTCTGAGTAATGAATGCAGAGCGATAGATTTAAGCACGCTTCAACGTCTAAAATAACAAATTTATGTACTCAATTTATTTCGATATTTAAAGAAGTAATACGAACTGAGTCACTTTCGTTGGCAATTGTTACTGGCAGAAACCTATAAATAACTTAAGGCTCTTTATCTGCACAAATTTCTTATTTCTACACCTACACAAAGACGATTAGACGTCTAACCGTTTTTGAGCGGTATTTTTTTTTTGATCAATTGTTGTTTATTCATTTGTTTTATTGTCCTGCTGGGGCTACGCTATCAGTGACGGATTACTCTATAAGACGTGCACTAGACGGCAAATGTTTATATGCAGGGCTTTTTTTACCCTGTAACGCGGCGGAACGGCGTTCCAGCACCTTTTTTTCTCGAAATTGTAATAAATGTTTAATTTTATTTTTCTAATATAACATATGAATATTTTGTTTTATTTTCTATGCATTATATGTAAAGCCGTCATTAATTCTATCAAAATGATATTCGAATATATAATAAATAATATACCTTCTTAGAAAATGCTCGAAAAAAGTGCGTTCCGGCACCTTTTTTTTTCAAAAAAAAGCACTGTTTATATGTATATTTGAATACAATTACATATTAGATATTTGCAATTGAAAAACTACATACTCTCGTGTAAGTACTTACTTATTTTGTTTCACTCGAAGAATGTACGATGAAATTAATTTTTAATTCGTAAGTTATATTTTTGTCACACCACTGAAATAAAACATAAGTCATGTCATTAAAGATATTTTACTCCTACGTCATAGATAAAGCAAACTGATACAACGTGAATAATTTATGCACCTATCCGCCGAAAATGAAATATCAAAACAAGCAATTTCTTAACAGAATCTAAATTAAGTTTTACCTTTTGATTTCGCTTTCAATATTCAAATAATGATTTGCAATAATCTAAATAGGAATATATATCTGTATATTATTGAGATCTCCTTTGTATTGTAGCTATGAGTTAAATATTAATTTATATTGTATTATGTAAAGATATATGATATTTGTGTATGAAAGATATAGCCGATGCATTATAGACTTTGTTTGGTAAGTTCATAGATACATATTTGTCTGCATCAGTGTTTCTCAATCTTTTTGAGCCTGTGGCCCCTTTTGAGTCTCATATTGTTCCGTGGCCTCCATAACCGTAGTTATGAGTTTTTCAGAATGTTGAGATTGATAACTGGGGAAAAAGTGGGAAACTGAAAGATTTCAAAATAATTTTCTCAAACACCTTAAAAATTTGGGAATGGGAATTTACGGATTTCCCAAAATGGAAAAATGTGGGACCTTTTTTTTTTAGCTCTTTCCGGGATTGCAAAACAATTGTTACTGGCCAATTTTAAAAACTCAGGAATTTGTGGATTTCCCAAAATGAAAAGACGCGAAACTTTTTTTTTAGCTCTTCCAAAAAACTCAGAATTTCCAAATATATGGGACCTCCTAGATTTGTTTTCTTGATTTAATATTTGCAGTAAATGACCGGTATCATTTCATAGTCAGAACTTTTCTAGTTTAGTTTTTGGTTGGTTTGTTTGGTGTATTATAAGTATTGTTTTATAATATTGCATATTTAAAATAAGAATCATTTGTCATTTGTAATGCATTGAGCCACTTTGACAATTGACAGTTGAGTGACTTTAAAAGATACCTTAGATAAGTTCCTCTATGAGTCTTCAACGAGTGGTAATTTTAAAAACTTTATAAGGAAAACGTATAGAGGATATTTGTTTCTTATTCCGTTAGCATTCAGTCGCGTGCATTCCTGAACAGTTTTATATAATATAAACAGGGGTGGGCTGGAGGGGGCTCAGAGAGGCTCGCGCGAGCCCCTTGTTAAATTTCGGCGCGGCCGGCGAGCCCCTTGTTAAGAAAATCATTTGTCATAGATCAAATCAGCACATTACTGCAATTTATGTAAATTTTATTATGAAACAATACATCGAGTCCCCAGTACGAAACAGCATTTTTTCGATTGATTTATCGATGTTCTGTTCGAAGGCATGGGTGTGATTTCGAAAAATTCCTTTCTACTCTTCCGATCCTTCAAATCAACTGGGCGTTACGTGAGCGATTAGTTTATCACTAGTCCTGTCTTAGTCTTATCATTCTATCCCTACTACTCTCTTTGGAAAAGACAGGTTTACTGACTAAGTGACAAACAGTTCTCGTAGAAAAAAATGTAGAGATAAGGAGGCCATATGCTTGACATTGGGAGCAGGCATGGATAAGATTTACCGAGCCCCTTGTTAAGATATTGGCAGCCCACCGCTGAATATAAAGCAGAAGGCTTCCAATGCGTTATCAAAAGGTTCGCTTAATCTCAAGATCTATTCGTGGTGTTCCGTGGATTTTTTGTCACTCTTATGAAATTACAAACAATGACTGTTGAAGCAATCGAATGTTACCTATAATATGTACCATTACAATACAACGTAACATACTAAATATTAAGACTGAATATTTATAAGTTTGACACTTTTTATTTTTTTTACCTTTTATTCAGTAATGATATATTTTCGTTTCCTGAAGAAATCTCTAATTAATCAAAAAGCCCTAATGTTTCTTTATAATCTTGACTGCTTGAATGATTAGTGTAAGGATGATGGTATAAAGTAATACATATTAAGAAATGTCCTTCTCAAAACTGTACTAATTACGGTGAAAGTAAAAAAATCTGCAACGATAATTATTCAAAGCATTATTGTGATTTGATCTTAAAATAATGTGTTTTTCTTAATTTACAAAAGGTTCCTTCAACTAAGAAAGTTTTAACAAGGAGCTCACATATGCCCTTCCAAACACTTTCTAGTATAACCCTGGTAATATCAATGGTTGCTGTAGGTAAAAATAATCAAAATAACAAAGCATTTATTGTGAAATTTCCTTAATCTGATAATCTCTTAAAACTTTGTGTACATATCGAACGCAGAAAAGAAAAAAAGACGTAACCAACGTATAACATATTACAGGAGACACAATAACGTTTTTTGACGATTTCGGGTTAAAAGCAAATTATGAAATATGTATACACAACCTTGTAGTGCACGGAGGTTGACAAACTGGTGTTTTATTGACATATTCCAATAATAATTGAATACATTATTAACTCGATGGCTGCCACAGACGAGATATCTCGTATTTTTCTGTGCTCAAGACGTCAGAGACGAGTTATCTCGTCAATAATTAATTAAATTAATAGTTCCAAACTATAGCCGGCGTGCTAGGTAATTACTATTAATTATCTACAGCAGCTAAAAGGTTAAAAAAATGAATTTCCTTGTACGCAATTTTTATAGAGCCTTCTTATTTAAAAACGAAAAAGCTTTTTTAAAAACTAATTCGTAATTTTTAGTATTTATCCTTTTTGTAGAATGTGTGTCAAGTTGTATACATTGTGATAATTGAAAAATGCTGTGAGTTACGTTCTTCTGTCTGTCTACAGTAGATATTATTGATTGTATTACTCGTTCCATGGGGGTAGTTAAACCTCCAGGAGTCATTAACATCGTCTCTTCGTTTTGTTATCGCATTATTAATAGCCATCTAAATCCAATAAAAGATAACAGTCATGATCCTTGTGCGTGCCCGCAACAAATAATCGTGTTATGACATAGAGACAGCCTGAAGTTTTACGCGACGGGTGGACACGGTCTCCTGGTATGGGCGCCGCCTACGACAGATCGCCCACCGTCAGCTGCCAGCCGCCTAGTTGACGCCAATTTCGACGCCCTCGCCTACCTGGCAATCTTCACCAGGTAACATTACACCTCAGGCTTGGACTCAGTTGCTAATTTTCCGAAAAAAGAAAGTAAAAGTAACATAATAATATCGATTTCACTAGGTAAGATTATTTATCGAAAATTTACAAATTTTGGATTTTAGCTGACAACAATGTTACACATGAATAATGGGTTACCTTGTTCGGAAAAGAAACAGATTTTTAATATTCTCTTTACTTTCTAGTATTCAGACTTAAAATGTGACGACTTTACACATTTTGCACTTTTATCTAATTTTCAAGAGGAAATAAAATATCACGAGCATTTTTAATTTACCAGAGATAAACACAACCGGTCCCGATTCTATTCAATAAATGTAAAATAAGCACAAAAAAGTGTTTTAATATTTTAAATTTAACACCTTGCCATTAAGTATTGGCAGTAAACACCATTATTTAATCTAATTCCTAACATACATTGAACAATTGAATTTACGTTTGTAACTTTGAAGAATATGAAATTAATTATTAGTTAATATAAAGCTTCTTAAGTTAATGGAAATATGCTAGCTGTCAGCTATATGTAAAAGAATAATAATTGTAGCTCTAAAATACATTGATATATTTTAACTTTATTAGAATGGATTTTTATCAGTTCAATGCCGTATTTATATCATATCAGAAGCAAAAAGAACACACGCAATTTTTCTAAATGATATTAATCGGTATCATTACCATCGCATTACATCGCCGTTAATTGAAAAAAACTTCTCCAATCTTCTTTAAGTAAAACATTACTGTGCCAATTTTAAACGTCAAAAAGACAAATATTAGAAGCTCATGGTAGTAGAAAAATAATATCATGAATTAACCAATATCTATTTGGGCCAGTTTGCTTTCATTTGTTCGGCTCTGTACGCCGTGCAAAAAAGCCTGACGCATATTTAATTCTTTCCTGATAATCAAATGAAAACATCAACACTGTATCTATTTGACTGAAAGAATTAAATTCAATTTCAACACAATGAATTCGATGAGAATAGCACTCTCTTACATAAGTTTGTAAACCAGATTCAAGTTTTCCTTAAATGGGTTGATGTGATAACTTTATGAGTAACATCATTTTGTTAAATGTTTTTTTGTCTTCTGGTCGATAGAAGTTATTAAGATTTTTTTTTATATAACTATAGCTCCATCAGTTATGTAACCAATTCTTTGATTCAGACAGATTTTTTTATACTATATAATATAATTATTCTCGTTTGTTATATATTTATTAAGTGTATACATGTACATTTATTAACAAACATATATTTTTTTCTTCGTAATGTGAAATGAAATGAGAGGAAGAAAATTTCTGTCTAAAAATCGAATTGTAATTAAATGTGAGATAATATGATTCCTGATATAAATCAGCACAAGATCAAGCCTAGACATTTTTCTTAAGCCCAAAAGTTTCCACTTACAAGACTTACTATTGTTAATCAAATGATCAAGTTTTTGATTTTTTCTTACGATTTTCTAATGTATTTTTCGCACACTTATACAATAACTGCTAAAGGAGAATTCTGACATAATTCAATGATTTGTAAGCTTACAGAAAATGTGCTAAACAAACAAAAAATATTTTCTTATGTGAAAATAACAAGTCCTGTGACAGTTTACCATCAGTGGGCTGCCAATAAGCTATCAAGAGGCTCGCTTAGTATCAAAGCTATTTGTGATGTTCAGGGAAAGAGTGGATTTTTTTTTATCACTTATACAGAATTATTAATAGATTAAATGATGAAAGCCGCCTGTGTGGTCGAGTGGTCAACGTCATTGGCTTCGGTTGCGAAGGGCACAGGTTCAAATTCCGGTGCGGACAGTTTTATAAATTGATTTTTCGAATGATTTATGAATTTCTGTTCGTAGGCATGGATGTATGTGATGTCTTCAATAACCCACTCCCACCCATCCCATCCTATAAACGGGCGTATCGAGAGCGATTAGCTTACCACTAGTCCTGTCCTAGCCCTATCCTTCTATCCCTACTCTCTTAGGAAAAAGAGAGGTTGTGCAACTGAGTAACAAACAGTTCTCGTAGAAACACTTCTGTTGAGATAAATTCCATTAGGAGTCCATATGCTCCACATTGGGAGCGGACATGGTTTAAAAAAAATAAAGTAATGAAATTGTCAAATAGTGGGAACCAAAATAACATGAATTATATTGTAGTATAAATTTGTGTCAATGTCAAACAACAATACAAAAAATTATGTTAGTATTTATAATAATTATATGATTATTTTCAACAGTATTTATAATATCAGCTACGCCATACGCCCTCTTCATTTGTGCGTTGCAATAATTGTTTTTTAATTAAAATCGATTGTAATTATTATATAATAAATACATAAATATATACCAGTATGTAAATATCCGCAAAAATGAATATCGATTTCCAATTATTATCAGTATCAATTATAACCATTGCTCCTAACAGCTCAATGATATATTTCAGTGGGTATGAACTATTAATAAAACAGTTTTGAAAAGTATTTTTTTGTGGTTAATACTAGTATCTCGTGACAATCTGACACGCGGAAAACATATTTCACGCCTTCGTCCTTAACCAGATGATTAATAACCTTGAAAGTTTTCTTCCTCTTGAACATTATGTTAACTTTTCTTCATATTAGCTAATCAAACAATCTTAACTATTTCCATGCACTATCTGTAATCACAAGGAAATAATTGTAGTCAGTGGAAACACTGTCATCACCAACTATTTATCGATGATTCTCGTCTCAGTATTACTAATTGAGTACTGTAATTGAATATTAATTATTTTAAAATGCCCACATGCTAGGTGGAACTTCCCCTGACATTCCAATTATTCCTAACATTTGTAATATATACGTATTTTATTGAATTGCGAAGATTTGTAGCAAAATTTCTACAAGACTTGTCACAGACGACCCGGTTTTCGACATATTTAAAAATTTAAGTGCACGGACTAACTCGAACCATCAGCGAAGCCCGGGTCGTTAGTGTCAAAATATGATATTAATATTCTATCATAGACCCTCTCTTTAAGTCTCAGCGTTATTGCTCATACATTTTTTAAATTAACGTGAGTTTCAAGTAAATATATTTTCTACAAGAAATACTAATTTACAATTATCAGAAATAGGATCAAACGGTCTTTTGAACATAAATAACATATGTATTAAATAACATAAATAAAAAATATATTATATAATATGTAAAATAATCCCAATTCATAGGATTGCCGTCTTTAGTTTGATTGAAATATAACTTTTTTGGCGTGAACACAGAAAAAACAAATAAGCTAAAGATATTTTATACATATTTAACAAAATATATTTATTTAACGTGTAAAACTGAAGTAAAGCTCTTACGGATTCAGCCCAAGTCACGTGAAATTATCCTGGTTGTCCGAATTACTTTCGAAGAATTGCATTTTTTTAAGATCTTTCTAAAAGTGCGATAACTGTGAAATCTTTGTAATTGTTTAAAATACACAAATTATTAAATTTTGCATGAAATTATTGCCTGTATTTCCTTTCATGAAAAGTCATATTACAATGTTTACACATGTACTAAATCTTACTCCTTTTTTTTTTGCTTGGCGCACACCTTTCAGTTTTTACATGGTTAAATTATTTTTGCTGTTGCTATAAGTATCAAAATATTTTAAGTAAGTTTTCTGACATCCCAAAAATTACAATTCCATGTGGAAACGGTGACTGTACCATCATATAGTCTTCAAAAGAGCAAGACGCAAAACGTTATAATAGTTAAGTGAAAACTCAATATTCCTTTGTACTTTGTTTCCACTTAATCTATACATGTCAGGACCGGTTTTGCTCATGGCGAGAACTAAGGTATCGAATCCCGGAGCCTTTATCCAATCCCGGGATTTCGGGATTGACAAATTTTCAATCCCGGGATTGAGATAAATTTATCGAGGAATTTGAAATCTCCGATTTGGTATACTTTTCCCTAGGATTCTCACGAAATCTGTTTTTTTTTTTTTTTAGCTCAACGAGGAATTTGAAATCCTCGATTTGGTATACTTTTCCCCGGATTCTCACGAAACCTCGTTTTTTTTTTTTTTTAGCTCACCGAGGAATTTGAAATCTCCAATTTGGTATACTTTTCCCCGGATTCTCACAAAACCTCGTTTTTTTTTTTTAGCTCATCGGGGAAATTGGAGTCGCCAATTTGCCGATTTCGTCTCACTTTTCGAGATTTACTCAAAATTTCTCAATCCCGAAATCCCGGGATCACGACCATGTCAATCCCGGGATTTCGGGATCATAAAATTGAACGGGATCCCGAATCCCGAGATTGGATCCCCTAGCGAGAACTGATGAGCGTTATCAAATGATTGTTAAATACTTTTTATTATTGTTTTAATGAATCTTTTCTCAGAAGTCAGGCTCTAATTGAAAAGATAGCACATCGCGTTCCTAGACTAAACGATTGGCTAGTTTATTACGCGAAAACACGACTACGGGACTCAACGTGTTAAATGAGCTTCTCATTATTTAAAGAGTGGTGATGAATTGATAATGGTTTGGTCACTATTATTAAGACTTTTGTAACGTCCGTATACGTTTTGGATTCGCTTACAGAATCACAATTATTCACTTTCGATGCAAATGCCAAGTTAGATAGGAATCGTTCTACACATAGAATACGTACTTTGTTGGCCTGTTACATTTTTTGTGTTCACATCGCAGAACCTTGGCTGCCTTACTTGATCAACATACTGGTTCAAGTGGGAGAGTGGACACCCACTTGCCGACCGAATCGGATAATCGAAATCACATCAGGCCACTTTCTGAGCGTGCCTACATCTCACAGTGGTATAACATATATTCATATATTATCTGATACAAGGTGTTCATTGTTGATTATGATATAATATTGACATACACATAATAGCCGTACTATCCCAAACTTAACACGTGTTTTAAACCTTTTTTTATAAATTTAGAGTCTAGTGAACAAATGGTGGTATAAATTGCAATCCCGGCTCATTCCAAAATTGTTGAAACATGAACCATGAATGTAATTTAGTAGAAAAAAATAGTTTTAGAAATCAGTTTCAAACATAGTTGAACAGCATCCAATATATCATTTCAAAGTAATATAGGACTAAAAATACTAATTTTCAAAATGAAATTCAAGTTCAATTTTTTAACCATGGAATGAGCCGTGTTTGCAAGTAATTAATACCCTCAAATATAAATTCATAACATCAAGTCAGTGGGCTATTTATTTAGATTCAAATTGATAATAATAACAAAATAAATATTTTACCTCTACTAATTTCAATTTTAATTATTTGAAATTTAAATTTAATTAACAAAATTAATTGCTAAATTTGTGTTACTTGTGAAAAGTATGCCCTTCCCCACTGATAAGTAAAACGTAAAAAAATCTATTTTAATTTCTTATATTAATTATTAGCTAAAAAACATTGAATTAATATCTACGATAAAAACACATATCCAACAAAATAGTCAGTCTGAAGATGTTTCCCAAAGAGACAAAACATTTTTTACAACAAACTTTCATCCAGTAAAATAACATAGTTATAAAATCTATTTTTGTAATAAAACTTATTTTACCACGCAGGTTCTTATTTAAACATAAAAACATGTAGCACAATAAATATGTTATTAAAATAATATATGACACTTCTGACCGAACTATGATGTAAGCGCGAACCATAATATGAAATAATAGAGAGTATAATACATTAAAAATGTCGTCAATTTTTTATTATTAAAAACCATAATGATGAAATATTTGATAGTCACCCTATCTTTTATACAAATAATGATAAAAACAATGCAACATTGAAAATATTTTGTAATTTTGACATTGAAAGTAAATCTTGTATAATCAGAGTGTAGAAAACGCAAGTTAAATTTATTGTCTATGTCTCGCATATATTTGTAATCAACAGAGTAAAGTTCTAGTAAATCAACAAAATGTTACATGCTTTACAATTTCGTATTGTTGTAAGAATAAAAAATAATGCTGATGATACTATTAAACAGCAATGGTTATAATTTTTCTTGGCATAAAGCTAGGCGTATGCTGAGATGCAGGCGACGCAGAGAAAGGCAACACAGAATTGGCAGGTGCAGGCAAGTGAAGCAGAAATGTGCTATCAGCGTATGTTTGTGACAGCTGCGAACTTTGTTTTTAAGCAGACTATATTACAACATTAAACTACATTGATAATATTTTCTCACAAGAGTATACTTCAAATTGAAGATCACCAAAATTATGTTAATATACATGCCACATTAATTGATGCATTAAACTTTAAGCCATTGATAGATACCTCTTCTAAATAATAATTCGGTAATTGTTGAAGCTTCTTGATTGATGTTAATGGCATACTTTTGAAGTTTTGTACAGATATAATATTATTGACTGATTTCTGTTTTCAAAGTTCTCATTCATTGTAATATCCATCTTCGGTTCTATAAAATCTTGTATTAATAAAAAACGTGACGGGTGAAGATCGCTCATAAACATATTGTATTAAATGAATCCGCATTTGGATATTTTTGGCAAATTTATTAAAAAATACATTCTTACATTAGAAACGGTCTCATAAAATAGTAGAAAAAGCAATTCATATAATTTGGTTTTGTCACTAAACTTTCTACAAACTATATTATGAAATGTTTCGATTTTTTGATGACTAAAATACTAACGATTATCAATATTCAATATAATATGCTAGTCGATCATTAAAGTCAACCGATTCATGAAATACTATAAATGCCATTCATATTGACATAACACCATTTTACACAACCCCCCGCAGTGGCGCCAAACATGGTAAATTTGGCAACTATTGATTAATAAAAGTAACATGGTAACATGGTAAATTTGGCAATTTATTGATTAATAAAAGAATGTCTAAAACAATATCTTCAAATTTTATTAAAAAAAAAATTGAAATCTGATTTCTTTTTGAGTAGAAAATAATATATTCAACTTATGGATAAATATATTTTGATAGAACGTGTAACAAGTTGTATACATTGTGTTTGTCGAAAAAAACTGCCCCTTTTCCTTTTCACAGTCAATATGTAGATGACTCCGAATAAATAACTCAAACTCAGATTTCAAAGAATGATAAAAAAACGCGAAGAAATTTCTCTTTTTTCAAGAACAATTAAACATGAATACTATTTCGGAAACGCCCATGAAATTAAGACACCAGGAAATATTAAATATGCACTGTACATACATTTTTTAAAAATGTATTTTGAATTGTGTTTTCATTAAGAATTAACAGTTAAGAAAATTAATATCAGTTAAAATAATTGAATTGTATTATAAACATGTTGTATTATTTGCTCCATTAAGAAAGTCCATATATGTTCATCGTACTGACAAACGTTGACAAGTCAAAAGTTGAAACTACTGAATAAACAGCAAATTAAAACTTGAGAAAATAAAATAAAGCTTTAGTTTTCTGTTTTTCTTTTTTGTGTTACAGTCCGGGGTAAATCTTGACCACCTTAATCAATCTCCTCCACTCCATTCGATCCTTCGCCTTCCTGCGCCAGTAGCTGAACTCCAGTACTCGCTGGTCATACAGTAGTGAAATCGGAGTCTTCCAACTTTTTGTCTTTCCTCATGGGTAGAAAATGTGAGGCATTTGTTGATTTACATTCTTTTATGAGTGGTAAATTATTTGTCCGGCCCTGCTAAGACGCTGAGTTTTAACAAATCTGTCAGTGTCTATCTACCTCATTTTAGAAAATTTCGTTACTTAAAAACAGTACGCTAAAGAAATGCTACAAACTCATAGCGAATATAGTAAAACAATTATAGCTTGAATGGAATTGTACGCCGAATATAATACGGTTGATGAAAATACTTCGAAGTAAAACTTTGATTAAAATATAGTAATATGACACAAAAATCTCCTATAGTCAAATTAATTTCACCCAAATAAATTCAACAAATTTACTGACCATCCTTGGCACTTAAAAAACAGTTTACTGCTTCAATTTCATCAACAAGATTTATCTTTTTCTTTTAACTAGCCAAAAAGTGATAAAAAGAATCTCGTAAGAGTTTAATTTTGGACACGCAATCCCTAAAAATATGATGAAAGTATAATAAAACTTGATATCAGGATCTTGAAAAAACGTTCATCCCATTAGCTATGGATTAATTATCCTGGGGCTTGAAAGTTAATAAAAAATGGTTCCACTAATATACAAGTACAGGATTCTTGCGTTTACCTAGATTTATGAGATGGATCAGTGGCGGACAATTTCATATTTGTATTTCATATTTGACCAAACTATTGACGACGATGAAAATAAACGAGTGATTTTGTTAAACGTAATATATTAATAATAATAAATGATCTAGGTAATACGCATCTAAAAAGATCCACGCTGCTTAAATCGGTTACCTCCATTTTATTGGTAAATTCTTGTTGTTTCTGTTTTACTTTGAGTAGAGTAAATACTACAGAATATCATGGTAAAACTTTTGCTAAAAACACAAAGAAAGTTGTAAATGTAGCACATAGATTAATTCGTCAGTAAGGAGACGATTTGACATAAATCATTGCAAGACCTAGTTAGTAACTCAACAAAACTACTATATTATTTATATTCATTAATATAATATGTGATATTTAAAATACTCTTATTTTATTACTTCTACTAACCTTTCTGTCATTTCTTTAAAAGCTGTTCTCGAAAAATTTATCTAATGTATAGGCTTTTTAATATTGTCTTCGCTTTGTTTATTTGTATCTCATTAAATTTACTATATTTGCTGAAAAATATGTAGTTGAACCACAAAAACTCCTTTTTGAAATAGCATATCAAAACATTTCGAACAGGTATCAAATTTAATTTAATATATTTTAGATCCGTTTGCTGAATTTTGGAAAACGAACTGGATTAATTTTCGAGGCGACGGTACAATTTATTCTACATTACAATTGATACAATTGATCAGTTTCCAGTACGCATAAATAATTTATTAATTAAAATTGAAAGTAGAATAAATCTTTATTCAATATCAGAAAAAAATAATATTTAAAAATGGTTTTAGGCAACATATATGACTATGCTACTTTTAAATAAAAATTCTGTCAAGGATCGTGATATCTCATTTTTTTTTTGCAGATTTTATAATAACTGTAACCACTACCTAACTGAAGTAAACTTATTAACTGTACTATGTGAAGTTACCGTATTTTAATATAAAAAAAAGATATTACTGCAGTGACTGAAAAAATATCGTTATATTTATAACAACAATGTTTGGCCGATCCCGTATTTTGTTAACGCCACTGTTGTAATTGTGGGGCGGAGTTGGGGAATCATTAAAAAAAATCTTCAGTGAATTAAAAAGGGCGTGCAAGGTAATCCATCTTGTGAGTCTTGTTAGTTAGAGTTTCACTTCAGAGAGCTAAGTATCATGTCGATCTTTTACTGTAACACGTATTCTAATCTAAAATTCAATATACTGTGGTACTTTGTTTTCTGTTTATATTCATGAAACTTAATAAACTTATTTATTATAAGATTTTTCATTGTGCTGTTCTTTTAAATTAACCTACTTTTCTACAGTTAAACTCATATTAGCTTGTAATATATTAAATCCATGTTTTTTGTGTTAATTGCGGATTTTTAAGCTACAGAGCTAATCAAGTACCGCTAAAATATCGTCAACACAATACTTTGCTAGTTAAATAAAAATAAAATTGAGAATGATTCTATAGCCAATTTTTAAAACTATTCTCCTGTCTTATACTACGTTTTTTACGCTATGTTACTTACAAATTGACGAATCCAGTAGTCAGTACAGAAATGTTTATTTAAATATTATGACGATAAGTGACGAAACTAAAATCGAAAAGCTTTGCGCGTGTCTATTATTACTCTTAACGTTTTATTTTAAGAAACATTAAGTAGAATTATAATGGCAAATATGAATAAATTAAATGTGGAGTACACAAAATTATTTCGCTTCATTTAAAGATAAACAAAAACTTCTCTTCCTGCCTTTTGGATAATTTTCAATATAAATCAGGGCTGTGTAGGCGAAGTTGGAGTCGTAGAAAGTTGACATACGTCTTTGGAGAGACTCCTTCTGAAGCAGTGATTTTTCCCAACATCTACAACCCTGATATAAATGAATTCATTTCTTTCAGTTACATGCAGCAGCCTCCTATGAAGGTTAGTTAGTCTTAACATAAAAAAACCCCCGCGGCTGCACTTCAATGCATTATTTTTCTTCATAGTTAATAATCTAGTTTTAGATTTGGTAAAACTTATTATTACTTCATGTATCCATTCAATGAAGGTGGTTATTATATTGTTGTCTGTTGTATCATCGAATTTATATATATAATTATATTATCATAAAAAGGTTGGTGTATTCGATGCTTTTTCAATTATTTTCTCTTACTCACTCAAGTATAAGTATAAGTGCTTAAGAGATACAATATTTACAAAAGGTCGTGAAAAATTTCATCAATTTCTAATAAAAAGTTTTTTGAGTGTAAAATTTTGATTGAAATGTCACCAGCTGTGGTATAGTTGGATAGAGCTTTCTCTACTAAACGTCTGGATTTGATTCCCAGTAAGGTCAATGCGAAATTTAAATTTGAGACTTTTGACGTGGTTGTTTCTTCCTCTTCCTCTTCATGTCATTGGTCATTCAATGGTCATTGTAGGTATAAACGGTTCATAAAAATTACAAAAATTAACCATTAACAATATTTACACTCCGTCGCAGTTATGCACGATTAGATGGCGTGTGTTCCTTATGCACAGTAGGCATAATAAACACACGTCACCTAATCGTGCATGACTGCTCCCCAGTGTAAAGCTTGTTATTGAGCTACATTTGAAATAGCTCATTTTAAAAAACTAGATATTACCATGCCGCAGTTCCACCTGTTAAATACCTTGGATGTTAATTAGTTTTACAAAATATTTTTTTAGATAATAAACATTAAGCAACAAATAATAAGAAGATCCATTTTGTATATCAGGGATGGCCAGTTCTTCGATCGGTATTTTTGGTCAATTACGGACCTGTACAATATTTTTTTTATTGTTCTCTTATGATATAATTACAAGTGATATAATTCGATCGTCATCGATAATATTACTAATAAGTCGCTCCTAGAAAAAAAGTGTAGCCACCCCTGTCGTATATTGTACGTATTTTTACTGATAAGCAATTTCACATTCAGATATTTAAAACTGTAAAAGTAAACAAAGTGAAAATTATAATAATATTTTAATAAAACCTAAATATATATTAATAAATCATGTCTTATCATTATTAAAATTGGATTTTTCGCTTATTATCCAATATATTTGATGCATAAACATTAACGAGAAACTTATTAATGGTATTATTAAAGAAAAATAAATGCTTTTACGAAGGCTGAGGTTTTGCGAGGTGTTTAATTAGAGAAGGCAGTTAATATTGCATTAGACGTTACTTGCATTTAATTGAATTGTAATGATAGTAATCATTCACGTGTTGTAGACACATCTAAAACATTATTTATAATGTTGTAAGAAATAAACTATTATAAATACTTAAAAAAAAAATTACGTCATTACAGTGGAATGAGTATTTGTACAAATAATATATTTTAATGTTAATTACGTCAGAAAAGTCTAACCAGATTTAGCAATGGTCTTGATGAGCTATTTTCAGTTTTATCGGAAGCTGCATGCTATTAATATTAGCGATGAGTGTAGCAGTCTACAGTGACATCTGTAAATAAGAATAATTACCAAGTGACTTATTTATAACAGTTGTGTAGTTCAGAGATGGCGAACATATGGCACGCGTGCCCGAGGTGGCACGTTTAAGATTGCACGCACACGATTTCCAAGTTCAAAATTTTTTACTTTTCTGTTTAAAAAATTAAAATTTTAATTGAATAATCTTTGAATTATTAATTTAGTCCGTTTTATTAATTTTCAAATGTTGTTGTGGTTGTAATTGTATTTTTTTGCTTGTAAACAAAATTCAGAAATAAAAATTTTATTTTGTTACTTTTTTTTTTTTACTATTTGGGCACGTCACACAATCGAGAAATAATATTTAAGGATTTTTGGCACGCGGACCCAAAAAGGTTCGCCATCCCTGGTGTAGTTGATAACATCTGGCTAAATGGAATATTCAAGTTGAGCATTCCTCATTATTCTATTCTAGTAAAACATATCTGTAAAAATAAACAGGGAGCCAATAGGGTGTATCAGACGAGACATCTAACTTGTTTTCAATAAATAATCACATTGTTTTAAATAAAATGTATTAACATTAACATTACATTTTATTTTATTTCTACAACAATTATTTATTTGACAGTTACTATTTCAACATTTAATTAGTTGTGAAAGTCCAATAAAAGCTGAAAAAAGTCATTTTAATATCAATTCTTTGATATTGTATGTGTTAAAAAGAAATATATAATATTAAGATTAGGAATAAAATTTTTGAATACTTTTTTTTATCCACGTCTGCTCCCAATATGAACTATATGTCCCCCTAATGGAAGTATCTCAACAAAAGTTTTTTTCTACGAGAACTGTTTGTTACTAGGATAGAAAGATAAGGCTAGGACAGGACTAGTGGTTAACTAATCACTATTGCTACATCCATTTATTAAAGGATCAAAAGAATGGGAGGAGAGGAAATAATATGAATTGACATCACAAACTCCCAGTTTTTGATCAAAACTTTGAATTGAATAATTCTCAAATTCACTGTGATCTTACTGGGAATCGAACCCAGACCTGCGTGATTGGTAGAGCAGGCTCTAACCAACTGGGCCACAGAAAGCGACTTTGAATACTATCGAATATAATTGAATGTGTAAAAATAATGAATATTTAAAAGTAAATTTGAGACACCTTTTTAGTGCGTCACTAAGAAAAAAAAACACAAAAAAAACTTTATAGGCTAAAACGTTTGTGTCAAGTAAGCTGTGTCTGAGATGGCCATATAAGGTTGATCATATTGACCCTCAAGTCTTACAGCGCTATAGTAATATAATTACATAATATTTCTGAGGCTTAAAACTTCGCCTTGATTTAAAGCTACATTTCGTATTAAAAAAAAATATGCCTAGTAAAAAAAACACTTATTTAAAAACTCTAGTAAACAGATATTAAATTTATAAAATAATAATAAAATCGTATAATAATAATAAAATGTCGCCTGTGTGGTCGAGTGGTCAGCGTCGTTGGCTTCGGCTACGGAGGTCACGGGTTCGAATCCTAGTACGGACTGTTTTATAAATTGATTTTTCAATCGATTTATGAATTTATGTCCGAAGGTATAGATGTATGTAATTTCTTGAATTTCCCTCTCCCACCCATCCTATCCTATGAACGGGGCGTATCAAGAGCGATTAGCTAACCACTAGTCCTGTCCTAGCCCTATCCTTCTATTCCTACTCTCTTTGGAAAAAGAGAGGTTGAGCAACTGAGTAACAAGCAGTTCTCGTAGAAATACTTCTGTTGAGATAAACTCCATTAGGAGTCCATATGCTCCATATTGGGAGCGGATATGGTAAAAAAAGATTTGTTTTTAAAAAAACATGGCTTAGAAGGTAAAGTAAGGCAAAATTATACCGTCAAAATTAAATATATTTATTCATTGGTGGGCTCCTAATTTGTTAACAAAGGGCTCGCTATTATTTCATCACTCTTATACAACAATACGTAATAATTATCAAAGCAATCGAACGAATAACACATATTGTATTTTACGAGATATATCGAAAGTCATTAAAGTTTTATGTTTTCTAATATATTTAAAACATCTGTAGGCAGTGCCGGTGCGATGTCATTTGGCGCCATAGGCAACGGCTAAGGGCGCGCTCCATTTTTCACAAATAGTCGAAATAATGAAAAAAATCGGAATCATTAAAAATATTTTTTAATATATCCATGACCGCTCCCAATGTGGATAATATGGCCTTGTAATGGAAGTATCTCAACATAAGTTTTTTACATGAACTGTTTGTAACTCAGTCGTCTAACCTCTTTTTTCGAATCATACAGAAATAGATAAATAATTACAACGAACAAATACAAACGTCAAAAAAAAAACGTACTTCAGATTATTTATTATTATCAGTGTAAACATAAAAAATACTCCACTTATGCGCCCCCTAATTATTTGCGCCTTAGTTGGTTGCCTATTTTGCCTGTATGGTGGCGCCGGCCCTGTCTATAGGAATTAAAGTTTGATACTGATTTAATCTGAGAATATATTTTTGTATATAATTTAGCAAGAAGGTCGCTGGCCTAAGTACATTTTTCCTAGCACTTTTAGCCCACCCCTGTTTGTTGTATTTTGCTAAAAGTTTGTATTTTTTCCAATATAATAAAAACATGTTGTCATTTTTGTACCTCGTCGTGATAACTAGAGGAATAAGTTTAAAAATATTTTTTTTTCATATCTCTAATACGATACTTTTATCCGATTCTCTGTATAAAAGACGAGCCTAACCGCACTCAAAACATAGCGTATGTCATCAGTCGTTTGAAGTAATAACAACTTTGGTAATGTAATAATAAGTTGAAAATGTAAATTTCAAAAAATAATGACATCTCTTGGGCCCGCAAAATAGTTTTATGTTTACCGCACAAACCAGTGCCATAATAATTGTAATTACAAAATAACCATAGACACCGTGAAAAAAATAAATACTGCCTTTCTTCTCGTCGTCAGATTAGTCACAACTTCAAACACTCAAGATGATTTTTACTGGCGTACTTACGATGAGTTACTGGATTCAATATGGACCATGATTTTAATAAAACATCTAACATAAAATACAATTTAGTCGTTGTATAATGATAAATGAAACAAATAACATAGTAAAAATGTAATAAATTTGAATCGTTCAAATTATGTACACTACCACAGATTTTGTCACTAACGACCCGGGTTTCGCCTTTCGGCATCTTCAGGCGTTCAAGTGCACGGATGAACTTGAACTGACGCTTAGTAAATGAGTGTTTCGTGTTTATATATTAAATAAATGTATCACTGAGTCTAAAGCCATTGCTGGCGAAAAGGATAAGCTCATAGGAATACCCAAAGATTTGAGTAGTGAGTGGTTTTATGAATTATATTTATTTGTTTGTCGGCAAAGGTTTTATGATTATATTTATATAGGGTATAAAAGTGGTGATCCCGGAAGGTTTAATATTTCATTTAAAATCAAAAGGCTATGCAACTGTGCCCTATTGATTTCTAAAATTTCCTGGACAGTTCTGTGGGACAAAATCTGTGGGAGTGTACATAATTTGAACGATTCAAATTTAATATTGAAATTCCATCAAGCACCTTCAGTCGAAATCTTAAAAAATATAATAGTTTTACAAAACAATATAATGTATAACATATTTTACACGGAATTCCTCAATGTTCTTATCATGGGCACGAAATAATAAAATTTTACGATTTTAATGAAGATTCAAAGTGATTTCCTCAGATGGAGTCACAGGTCATTAAGTCTTCGCAATATAGTGAATCGCTGATCATTTAGTAAACTGTTAAGCAGGGCTCGTAGAGCTTTTATGTGAAATATGTTTCATAACTAATTGAAACTATTTCATTATAAATGTCTATTCCTATATATCACTTTTAGGGTGTTCACTATCAATACTTGGTGGATTAATAAAAACACAATATTCCTTTGTACTTCTTGTAAAGGAATTTTGTATTTTTATTAATATTTCTTTATACATACTTTATCAAAAGTATTTCAGTTATTATGTCGAATCCGTGGCGCAGTAGTTAACATCGTTAGCTTTCGTGACTGATCTCACAAGTAGTTGTGTGTCAAAGTACGAAAAGGATTTTTTTCATTTGATTTATTGATTTGTATTAGAAATCGTAGGTGTTTGTGGTGTTGAAAAACTTTATACCGTTCAAGTTCTTAAATAACGAGAAAGCATTGAAATAAACACTAGTCTTGTCCAAGCTTCTATTATTCTATCCTTACTGTCTTCGAAAGAGAGAGATTGAGCAACCGAGGAACAAAAAGTTCTCGTAAAACATGTATTTTGAGATACTTACATTAATAGGCTACATGCTTCACATTGGGAGCAGACATAAATTAAACAAAAAAACAAATAATAATCAGAAAATAATGTTTTATAACTTAATTATTACTTTTTGTTTTATGATAAAGTAGGTGGAAGGAAATGTAAACATCATAAAAATGCATTATCACACAAATTCATAAATGGTTACATTATCAAAAAACATTTTTTACATGAGAAAAACCGTTTTTGAAAATATCGTATCGTTTCAATTTTCGCAGATTTCGAATTTAAGAAACACTAACTACATCGTGTGAGCGAACACTGGCAATCAGCCAGCTATTTTCAAGGTAAACGCTACTATAAATTGGTACATCCAATATGATACTGAAGCAATGCAATTTTATTCCTAGATTATGATTATATTTTTTCATGCTTCGTCTATCACCAAATATTGCAATGCTTCTAAAGTACCATGTAACATATATTTGTATTTTTTGTTTTAATATTCTATGCAAACCGATTAAAAGCTGCATGGATTATTTCAATACATTGTTATCATTACCTCAAAACATTGTATAGAAATTTAGAAAATGCTCTATCAATCTCTATTGAGTCAAATAACAGGTGATTATTAAACACTTATTCATTTGATTGATATTTGTTTAAATTTATAGACCTTGAATAAATATCGAACTGCATGTCAAAACTACATGCAAAGTTCTACCATGCTGATTTTTATTAAATTTGAGAGTTGTTATTCATTACCATACTGTGTGCATGCCCTTTTAAATAGATACTTTCACGAGTTTCTTGTTGAATTAGACTGTTGAACCTCTTGTTAAAATAAGAGAAACCATTATTCTGAAAATAAATCAGTACCTATCTGTGATTTCTGACATATTTATATTATCTACGACGGCTTAAGTATAACGTTTATAACATAAAATTAGAGTTAACTATTCCTTCTTGCAATCTAAGGTAAACAAGTATATTGTCCAGGTATTGATAATAATTGTTTTTCAGCGTGTCATGTTGTTGCATAATATAAGTTTATTAGGTATCATTCAATTGCTTTCATTAATTATATAATAGCTTTTAAAAGCTACGCCATATTCCCGGACTACCGTAAATAGCTCTGAGATTAAGCGAGTCCACGTAGAATTGTTAGCCCAACGCTGCCTATTTTTTTATTACACACAAGCTATTCCTATTTAAATGAGACAACATAAATGGGTAAATGTATTAGTACCTGGTGACATGACCCATGATCAATTTATAATAAAAAAAAATTGATTGTAATATTTTTATTAACATTATATATAACGCGAAAAACAAGAATTCATTAAAAAAAATAAGTATAGTTTATTAATTTGACATGTGTCGATTTTGTCCTTGCGTTGATTCCGTGTAGTGTGTAAATAATCAAAATAATACTATTATTTCGATTATTTTAGTACTCGACCGACTCGACGCTAGGGAAAGACTAAAACCTATTCTCGGATAAATAAAAAGTGATACATACAATTTTTTTTATTGCAGTAGTATTTCTATTATATTAAAATAGGTGCTGCAGGCTTTTCTCGTGTATCTGTCAACTGGCGAGGATCCAATGGCACTGTATAATAAAACACCTGGATATAAAACTATACATTTGTACGTATTGAAATTAGATTATAAGTTTTATAATTGAAATTATATCAAAATACTAATAATGCCGAAGTTACGAGTAACATTATTCAAGAGAAAAAATCTAATCATCGGCATCTAATTTTGAATTTATAAAAACCATCACATATTTTAGTAAAATTGTTTGCGATGATCAAAATATAGTAAATCTGTTAAGAGTTGTACCAATTTTGGTCCGGAATTAGTTAGCTTTTCAATAATTTATATGTACATTTAAATCATTTAAAGATGTTTATGAAAATCATCTAATAATATTAAGAAATATCAAAACGCTGATTACGATTTATTCACCCGATATTGTGATCCCAATAAGCCGTATTTTAAAATATGGAATACCAAAATACTGTTATTTATATATTCTTCCAGTATTCCAATCCCTGATTTTGGTGACCGAATGTTGTAAGAAAGATGTAATTCAAGAGCTAAATTTTATATTTTTGAACCATCTCACTGGAGCTTCTTATGTCAATAAAAGTTTTCAACGAGAACTATTTATTACTCAGTTGCTCATTTCCGAAGAGAGATGAAAATAAGAAAAAGGCGGGACTAATGGTAAGCTAATCACTCTCGTTTTGAAACGATTTTTAAGATTAGACATTCATTCCTTCGGAGAAATCCATGAATATATTGAAAACATAATTAACGAAACTGCCCTTACTACCAACGTAACTCTCCGCAACATATGTCAATGACGTAGACAACTCGACCATGGATCCAAATTAGAGAAGAAATTTTAAGCTAATACACGGCGTACCTTTAAAATTCTACAGTAATCTTTATCACCTTTCCTACAATTATGACATCTTTCTTATCTCATGAAATATCAGATTAAATTTATTTCGACATAAAATCGGATTTACTGTCGGCAAAAAAGACTGACAATAAATTATCGAAATGAAATATTTTTTTATGTTTTGACAAAACCGGCTATTCCTTATTGACCAATTAGCTTAAAATTTATGAAAAAAAATGTCTTCCTCCACAGACTCGATATTCTTGTGATGCAATAAAATATTAACGATTTCGTTAGGTAAAAAATAGCACTTAACAAAATTATCGATGGAGAAAATAAGAGTAAAAAATAACAGTGGTTAATCAAAGCATGTTTTTTCGTACAGTATGATTTTGTAGCCTTTTTTATATTTCCGCTTTGTACCTGAACACGTTTTTAAAATAAACGGTATTACTTTTATCGTCATGTGAATATGTCATGTTTGTTAGTCTCTCAAGACAAATTGTACGCAAGTCATTCAAATACCATAAGAAATTTAAATGTTCCTCAAATCTGATTTTTGTAACATTTATAATTATTCTTTCTTTTTCAAATATCGTCTATACACATGGATAATGTTTTAAATTCAGAGTTTGCCTTTGATTCAATTACATATACCTTCCCTGGACGACAGCATTGCAGGAATCGTTGGCGTCTTCAGTATATCAGAAACGATTGGTAGCGAAGTTAATAGAATATACGCACTAGGAGTCTGACAAGACCAATGGCCGATTATCGGATCGGGCTGAGGTCGACGAAAGACTTTCATTTAACTGCCATATGATGGAGACAGGTGTATTTCCAGCAGTAATAAAAATACTTTTACTGTAGATGTTTATAGATTATGTGCATACTATCAATAGTAAAGCACGCTAGAAGTAAGTGGAAAAGCATTGAGATGTTTGATAAATAGTGAGATTGCTTTTCACCAGGGTTTCGAATCGCTATTTTTTTCGTTTCGGTTCAAGTAAAAAAATATATATCGGTTCGGTTCCAGTTTTCATTCCGGCAAAAATAACGGTTCAGCTCGAATCCGTGACTAGTTTTTTTTTAGCTATTCCGAGAGTAGAATCCAAAAACCCAGGAATTTACCGAATTTCCCAAAACACCAAAATAAACGATGAACTGAAAAAACCGATATTTTTTTCGGTTGGGTTTCAGTTTTCGTTCCGGCAAAAATAACAGATTTAACGGTTTTTGGTTTTCAGTTCAGTTCCGGTTCAAAGCCCTGCTTTTTATAGAAGGAGTTTTTGATGATTAATTAACTAGTGTTAAAGGTGGATATACGAATTTTAATTTTTAATCTACATAGTTTTTTGTATAAATTTATAATGACAACGTTAATTGATACATCAAATAAATTTTTGCGATCATTTAAATGATACCTTTTATTTTTATACATAAAAAATAACTGTTTTTCAAATACGAATGGAATTAGTTGAAATAGAAAAAATACAAAACTGATAGCGAGGTGTCGATCTTTGGTTGCTTATATAAGTATGAGTCTTATTTATAAAAACCAGTTTTTGTGACTAGTTCATTGCAATTTATGGATATACGACTTTTCAATTTATCACCTGACTCCTTTTATTGATTACATCAAGGCGAATGCAAAATTGCAAGAAATTTCTATGAGCAATATCGCATATTGAAATTCTTCCACTGTCTCAGAAATTTTAATTTATTAGTCAGAAAAAAATATATTGTTTTTTTAATTACTACTCCAAAAATAGCAGCAAGAACAGTCAAGTTTCAATATATATTGAGACGTTTCAACAATTTTTTTAATATGTGAGAATTCCGTTCAATAAAGATTTATTTTATGCACACAATGTATAATTTTTGAATAACTGTGAAAACACATCCAATTAATTATTGAAACGTGTTTATCATGTGATATTCCATCTTATCACGTAAGCTATGTCTTTTAATACCATTTTTAATTTGCGGAATCCATGATATGTCCATTTTGTTTGTATGCATAAGGATATGAAATGAAAAAAAGAAGCTATGCATAACTTTATTAAATAGCAAAAGTAAATTTCGATTTTTTTTTTCGATGTATAATAAATAGTAAATATTTAAAAATGACTTCTTTTTTATCTATACTCTATATATTATTTGACTCGTTTTATTGCCACATGTATATAAAAAAATAGTTTGAAATCGAATTAGTTACTTTAATATTTAACGTTTCGTCAAGTGGGATTTTTTTTCAAAATAAACTAAATATGTTATGAATAATAAACATTCAATCGTTTTAAAACAAGTTTCAGTTTGATTTTGAATGTCACATGTCTTCATTATGATATGCAACTTTACTCAATAATTTAAACTGATATTTAAAATTGATTTGTAGATTAAGATACACTGAACGTGAATTTGAGCTTCTGTACATCCTCATTTTTCCATACTAACATTGTAAAGTTGGTGAATGTGTTTTCAATAATTAATAATTATTACCCACCTCCCCATAACTTTTAAGCTGCTCCATCATAGTGGATTTATTTATTAAGATGCCTGAAGATATAACATTTGAAATAACGTAATATGTTGAATATTTAAATTAACAATCCTATGCTTAAGTCAGAAGAATTACTATGAGAGTTTGTTACAATATAAATAGCGCATGGAGCATCAATACTAAATGATCGAATATTATTGTTTGGAATTACTGCAGAAAAAATGTGTTTGGTTCCAAAAGAATTGCACTTTGATTGATGATTGTTCTACCACCAGTCACTGTTCGACAGCCACCAACCATTACGCAATATCGATCGAGAAAATAGATAGATATTATTGACCCTATTCTGAGCTGCACGGGACCAAACTTTTAACCATGGCCTGTTGTGTTTAAAAAAAATAAAGATTTGATTATTTTTTCAGCATCACTCCCCATTGTCACAACAATTGGTAAGCAATATTGCTGACGACGTCTCAAGCCGACATATTATTATTATGAGTAGATATTGTTAACAATACGTTTTTCTTTAAATCCTATGTTTCAGTTTGTAGCTTCTGGAGTGTAGTCAGAGCTTTTCGATCTAGATACCGTGAGCTCGGTTCGTATAATGCGAGGAAAATAAAGTCGCAATGATGTGGCGGTGATAGGGCCAGGCCGTCCACCGGTCCACCGACAGGCGAAGCAGGAACCTTACGTTGCACTATCAGTTTTACGCCATAAGACTTGTTAAACAAGCGAGACCAGGGTAAAATAAAACATAGGGATGTGACCAAGTATTGAGTATCATATTGGAATATCTTTAGATTGCGCCTATCAATAAATATTAATGATATACGCGGATAACAATTGATTTGGTGTTATTGATGAAATTAAAATTGATAATTTAGGCAAGCAATTTTTTACCGTTTTCTGTGCCTACTCGAAATATATGACCATTACAAGATGCCTCCAAAATGTTATATTTTCCGTCAGCCTCTTTTCTCCTTTTCAAGTCATTCTAGCGTTCATACAATCCGTTATTACACTTGTTGTGCTATAGAATGTGACACGTGTTTTGTTTCTTAGAAAAGCATCAACAGAACATTGCAAATTTTACAAATAAACTACATCTACATATCAGTGAGATCAAAAATCAATTCTGTAGCAATTATAATGAGAAAAAATAGTTTTTTTTTAAATTAAAGAATTTGTTGATAAACGTGCAGTTGGTGTTTGTCATCCCTTCAATTTTGTACGTAATTAATAGAAAACCTTTTGGTCTGTGTTGATTTTAATAATATAATTAATGTAGTCAGAGACGGCTCGAAGCTTCTGTGCCTGTGTGCGCCACACTCTTTGCACACGCCATGAGCCGGCCCTGAATGTAGTATCTAATGATTGTTGTTATGTTATTTCAAGAGTTTAAATTAAATGATGCATATTTATAAATAAAATGTACTAAAAAAATCTATCGTATTTTAATATACCTATTGAAACGAGTATTTGAATTGCCGAGAAAAAAGTAACATCCTTAGTGGAATAATATTCTATACCAGTAACCTGGAGTTTGTGGTACGAATATATAAAAAAAATATTTGAGAAAAGGTCAACATATTTATAAAATTATAATAACCGCTGTAAATAAAAATAAGAGTTGACATAACGGATTTTTAAAAAATATATATTACGTCATTATTATATAATATATAACGGTTAAGAGAATATATGCGTATTAAAGTCAGCGTATAAGATTATTTAATTTTAATCCTTCGTGGAAATACCTAATAGAATATTATACAATGCAATTTATAGTACATGGACCATAAACGTTGTAGTAACACCGTACTGAAGAATCTGCCAGTCAAAAAATTTGAATGATAAAAAAATGTTATAAAACACCTTTACGAATACTGACTTATAGCGGTCGGTTAACAGGATTGTTTGTAGTGTGTTTTTAAAAATTGGCATGTTATTTTTTATGAATTTCATATCAATAACATAAAATTAAAATTGATAATTTAGTGATTCCACAGGTTGTGTAAAAAATGGAACACAGCTTGTCTGAAGGTACGAAATACGTGTCACAATATATTTATTATATTTTTTGACTTACGCTTGCTTTAATTTTTTTGTTGTCATATTTTCTATTTATATTCTATAGACAAAACATTTTTTTACTGCGTTTACGTTTAATAATATGTAAAACGGTAAAGTTACATTGGTTAAACCTGCTGTAGGTGTTTGATATAAGAGTAATGAAACTTATTAACATTTTCTTAGAACTGGTAGATACGTATTCATGTTTTCATAGAAACAGGAAGTGGGTTTTAAATTGCAAGATGACTGACTGTTTGCAAAGAACACCATCTCGTGGTGACGAGCTGAACGTTGCTTCTCGAAACGTCTGTAGGAATAATATTTTCAGCGCGCGCATTATTATAGCCAATTATGATTTTATTGCATAGAAATCCCGTAGAAGTTATTAAATTTTGAAAATAGACTCAACTCAGCGTCGGACGTGCTTCCTTCGGGTCTCGTGTACCTTATTTGTTCCCAGATATTTTGATACGCTCAAAGAAACAATTGAATTGGCAAACTCCGGTCTCCTAATTTGTTTAGCTATTAAAATAATCATAAATTATTACAAAATTGCATTGCTCTGTAACTGACAATTAAGTACATCCGAAGCTTTTTGTATGAAGTTCCCATCAAAATTAAAACACAATGAGCATATTTTATTTATGCATAATATTGCTTTAATTTTAATTGAAAATGTCCTAATCCAAGTTCATGTGACAAATAAGCTTAAATTCACATAATAAAAAAATGATAACCGAAATTAAAATGGCAACATCATTTTCTCAGACATTAAAACAAATAATTATATTTATATATAGACTATACCTTGATTGTCATTGTTTTAAAATGTGAATATTAATAAAATCTCACATTTATTATGACATAAAACTTTAGGTGTATTGCTTCGTCAATGTTTAAAAATAAATAATATTCGTCAAGGCTTCGAATTGGTGATCAACCTTTTAACTGCCATAAAGCGTCTTAAGGTGCACAATTTTCCGTGGACGGGACGCCGGTCATACAAATAATGGTTTTCGCTTACTAACCTAAATTAATTATTTTAAACATACAAATATATTAACACACGACAATATTGACTCTTTCTTCATTTATTTAGTAAGTTTTTATAAATAAACATTAATACATTTTCAATAACGATATATTTATAAGACTTTGTTTTTGCAATAAAATTCGCGGCGTGATAGGTACTGCCATACGTACACCTAGCGGCAGATAAAAATTAAAAATATTAAATGGCTTGATTTATGTAATTTACTTTTGCAACGCAGTAAGATAGTATATGTGATAAAAAAAACATTAGTTTATTGTTAACCACCCTTCACGTACCTGTGAGAACTTTGAAACTAATACAATTAAGAAGTATGCCTACCATATTTAAAGAAATTAAGAACTCCACGAAAACCTTATGAAATCTGCATTCGCGCTTTAAAAAATAGGATCAAAATATAATGAAATACATATTTACGTAGGTATAAACAATACAAATCAAGTATACAATAAAATGGAATTAAGATTTAAGATATAGATTGTTTCTTGAACGCCTTTAAAGTTTAAATCAACTTAAGTATTTGCAAATGAGAAATTGCTAATGATTTTTATCTGATGAAATAAAATATAGAGGAAATTCAACCTTAAATAATGTTTCGAGTTCAACGGACGATTATTAGTATTTTTTCATGCATATATTAAATGATTCAGTATATAATTTAACCACTATATTATATCATATACTATATCAGATATCCGTAGATATCCAATAACATGGGGAATAGTGATAATATTTATAACTTTATATTTAATAAAGAATACCGTTGTTTTAAATAAAAAGTTGACTTGAAGTTTTTTTAAATAATTAATCGCTTAGGATTGCTCATATAACATGGCCATAAATGACAGCTGAATTTTCAAAATCTAGATTTTTTAACAATTTTACAATTTGTAAAATGCTGTCTTTTAAATGGTGAAAAGTTTCTATAATTTTCAATCATATTTAAGAATGTATTTGATTGGCATTACAGCAAAAAATAAGACCCTGTTTAGTAAAAGTAACTTTCCCGCGTGTCATTATGTAAAAATCTTGACATTTATCTTGTTTTTTAAAATCCATATCCGCACCCAATGTGGAGCATATGGCTTACTGATGAAGGTATCTCAACATAAGTTTTTATACGAGAACTGTATGTTACTCAGCCGCTCAATCTCTCTTTATCAAAAAGAGTAGCAGGGATAGAAAGATAAGGCTAGAACAGTACTAGTGGTTAACTTATCACTCTCACTTTGTCCAGTTATTGAAAGATCGGAAAAGGAATTAAATCGATCAAAAAAGGATCGGTTTTTCTCAGAAAATTAAAATCACTTCCATACTGAGAGATCAAGCTTTTATCATATTGAAAGTAAGGAACGTAAAAGTGATAAATTAATTGGCAAAAAAGTGAAAATATAAACATATCAATATCGATCGAAATGTTAGTAAGTACAATAATTGTGATTGATTAACATAATCACTAACTTTGAAGTAAGGTGAATATTATAAACAATATTTTCAGTTGTTTATTTCATAAAAGCAATACCTGTTGAAAAAAGAGATGAACAAAAAAAAACATACAGATCATATTTCTCAATGACAAATTAGGAGGAATTCGACCTCCAAAATTTCCGCCCGAACTCAATCAAATCAGATGACCGACCCACCAACTCACATATAATTAAATACATATTATAAAAAGCCAAATATAACACATAATTGATATCGATTAGTAAAGTGCATCTCAAGGGAACCCGCAAGGCTTATACGCAGCTCTGGTTAAATGTTTCACGACGATGTGCATTATTTTTTTACCAAGGTGCATTCTAGAATAATCAATCCACGAATCACGAGTCACGATTTACACGCCGGGACCCGATTGCAGAAGGCGACAAGGAGTCAATGTCATGATGCTAGCTTAATTCACATATCACCAGGTTCTGTATAGTATCTAAGTCTTAAAGGCCTTAAAGTTAATGTAGTGGAATATTTCAGCATGTAAACATCATAATATCTACATAACCACGTCACGAATAGGTAAGCCATAGGTTCTTAATCGTAATACTAACGATAGCAGACAATTTATTCCAAAACATATTTTTTGCAAATGTCCTTAAAATATAATATTATACTTTAATTTTGTATTTATAAATTCGGCATTTTTTTGCCTCTATTTTGCTCAATCTCGGTTGAGTCTACAAATACAATTATATTAAAAACTTCCGACAAAGCCAACATATAAGTAGTTACATATATTTAGAGCCAAATTGCACTACGATGAAAAAGTATTAAATATGCCACAATTGTGTTTATTATCTCAATATATTATAATACGACGATTGAAGTAGTTTTAATTAGTAAAATGTCTATTTTTTAAAACGGTGCCAAAATCATGTTAAAAGTTTTTATATTAATTAAATAAGCAAGACTCATCTACAAAAACGAAGAAAATGCCCTGGCAGCCCGAAAATACTCCTAGTCCCAACACAGCATCATTCAAAAACAATATCACTCCACTCCGAAAGTGACAGCAAACATCAAGTCAAAAGTACGTAAGTCACATCAGACTGATGCAACAATTATACTTCCTTCAACCAGACCTTTTCAGACCATGGAATTAGACGAACGCCCATATAATGCCATTGAATACACCAGATTCAGGTCTGCAGAAGAATAATAAATATTTTCAATGCAAAATATAACTTAAATCAAAATTAAAAATAATGTAGTCAAAAAATGATGATTTTAACTATTAACTTTTCCGGTTCTAAGCTCAAGAAATGCGACCCCAATACCCACATTTTCTTAAATATCTATTTTAATATGGGTGATACAATGTTTATAATTAAGGTATTCTTATATCATAGTTTTTTGGACCTTTTGTAGTTTATATAAATACGATAAGATAAGAGATAAGCGCCCGCTTATCAGCGATCGTTGGTAAGATAACTAGACTGAAGCGCGCCAGTTGCGCATTGACATTGGCATTGGAACGACGTATATTTTACGCGCAACTTAAAATATGATTATTTATTAAAAAACCAAGGATTTTTATAAAAAAATGTATGCGGAATGATGCAGAGAGATATTTTAAAGCCCGTAGACTATTTATTTTTTTGAAATTCATAAGAATAAGGCCAATAATGAGGAAACCACTGGGGTCAAAAATGACCCCCATCGCCAGAGACGTATTTTTCTAGTCTCCGAGCCGCGAGAGTTAACCACTCTAAAGCTAACGACCCACCAGTGTGTCGCATACCTACTAACCACACACGCTACCCACCAGTGTGTTGTCATTATTACGACGTCAATAAATATTAATATCATTGAAAAAGGGTCCGACATCTCTTAAGGACTCACAAAATGAATATTAAGTTTTCCTTTATTAGTTTTTAGAAAATTGATAGCTTACAGGACAAAAAACGTTATTTTTTTCTAGCTGTTAACGGGTTAATAATAGTATATTTCATTACCATTTTATGAATTTTAAAACCTCGATATGTAGTTAGTAATTCATATTTTATTGATTGATGAACTAACGGTCTGTAAAGTTATTGGTGGTGAATGTAACTCGTTTCGGTCAACACGGTTTTAACCGAAAAAAAAACAAACAAGAAATTGCACAAAAGAAACAAAACCAATAAAAGATAACTAATTGAACGTAACATTATATCTATCTTATTTCCATCGGCATCTCAAATCACACCTATCCATAAAAAGGCAATCATGTTTCTTACGGTATGGAAGCTTGATCCAATGTTAAATCGCAATTATTAATGGTAAGAATGTTCCGTCTAATTTATATTTCTAGGCTGGGAGAATCTTCAGTCACGGCCTCTTTGTTCTAAGCAACGGGGTGCCAAAAATGATCGCATTATAAATACGGTGTCACGGTTAATGACAGTACGCTATGTCGTCATTTGTTGGTTGTACCAGTGTCTTATATCGAAGAATTATTACATCAAAGATTGTATTTATTGCTTGGTTAATTCTGATAAAGATGTTTCTTTTAAAATGCTATAAGGAAAAGTTTTTGCTTCTTTTTTATATCTTAATCGATCACTGTAGATCAGCGTTTAGAACTTCGCTTAAAAACTATATAGTTTTTGATCAAAGTTAAGTTATTTCATGCTGCTATTCCTCTGAATTGCAATACATTTAAAAAACAAACAACATTTTTGTGGTGCTTAATACTTCGCACTTATTTTAAAGATCCGTCTTAGTACGTACCAATTTAATCAATAGTTTGTTTTTTTGTATTGAAATTTGAGAATTTGGGGAAGTTATTTATAACTTAAGTTTATTATTTATAACTTAAAAATATAAAACGCATTTGTAGCACTGAATATTTTGGAAACTGGAAAATTTTATAATATCTTAATAAATCAATTAAAAATTTAATTTGGCCACACCGGTCCCAATGTGAAGAATTCCAACATAAGGTGTATGACGATAAGTAGTTGTAAGTCATTCAGTTTATCTCTCTTTAATAATGATGGAAATATGAAATGACTTGCAATTACATATTATCGTAATGGGTGAAAAAAATATGGGGATACACACCTTAAGATACTTTAATTTAGTCGTTAAAAATATTGAAATATGTAAATGTACCCTCAAATCGAATAATGATCAATAAACTAATGAGACACGAAAAACATTTTTTTTCTATTAAAAATGCATGTATGTCTAAAGTGTTGTCTAATGTCTAAGATTAAGAAAAAATATACAACTCAAAACAGGAAACCTTATGACATGTTTTGATAATGATCGCAGTAAAATATTTCATTTTCTTTTATGTCTTGTTTATTCAAAAAATCAAAAAAAAATCTTTTGTTAAAATATTTTGATTTAATATTCGCGCATAATCGTTATTCGAGAAATAAATATTATTTAAATTTGTGTGCGTGTGTCAAACCCAAGGCTTGTATTAATTCCTTTGAACTTGTTGTGTAAATTTTGCCGCGAATTTTCCGTATGCACAACGGCATTAAAATAGTTTAAAAGGTCGTTTGAAATTTTGCTAACACCAATGAAATATTTAAACAAAACAGTCATTAGACATTCCAAGAGAATATTTACCTAATGTAAAATCAACAGCTAGCAGAGAAATTATTTCACTAACAGTACAAGCGCAATATAAAAAAAATGATAGACAAATATGATTCCCATAGTATTACTGTACATCATTTTCATCAACAACAAAACACAAACTCAAGATGGACCTGTACTGTATTGAGTAATCTAGTCCACCTTGATCTTCTATGAGTTATTTTCTCACAATTGATAGCAACACAAAATTAAAATACGATAGATTTTTCAGAGCTTAAATTTTGGACAGATTAATTTAGAACAAACTACGCTATTTTCCTAAGCCAGTTATCACACAAGTCTTATAAGTCACGGTAACATGATATTTTATTTATTTACAAAAAAAAATTGTCTATGAATAATGAATATAGATTATATATATATATTCGAAGGCATAAATGTCTAAAATTGCTTTTGACTCCTTATTAATACTGCACGTATTAATAACAGGGCGTAGCGAAAGCAATCAACATATCTAACCAGTAGTCCTATACTAGCCTTATCTTTTCTATCCCTGCTCTCTTCGATAAAAAAGAGAGGTTGAGCAACTGGACAACAAGCAATTCTTGCAGAAAAAAATCTAATAAGATACCTCTTTTAAGAGGCCATATTCTTCAAATTGGGAGCGGACATGGATTTTTAAAGAAAAATGAAAAACAATTATTTTTCAATGTATGTTATAAGAGCTCTGGTATTGTGCAGCACTTTTTATACAGAACTACTTTCTTGCTGTTTGTCCCCCTTCGTGCATCGCCCGTAACGTCATACTTTTGCTGTTTGCTCACGCTCAGGCCGCCGATTATCTCCTCAACCAAGCTGTGAAGGAGGAAGGCGGAAGGTCGTTGTCCATCCAGGCGTGTTTACTCTTCGGCGGGGCATCCCGAGACGGTACACCTACCTGCAGTCAAAGTCGCACTCGAATTGCGGTATATAGTTCGGGCTATTGCAACTGGTATACAGCTCATAGAAAACATTATTTTTCTAATAGTATATTTCCGATTATATACTATCTATGAAACAAAATATGAGACACTGAAAATCAAACCTGGTGTACAATTTCAAAGTTCAGATATCGATAATGCCGATGAGACTTACTTTTGAATGATAACAAATTGTCTAGTTGATGTTTTTTTTTCAACTTAATATGGAACGAAATTTACTACTGCACGAATAAAATATAAAAATCTTTTGCTTTTTCGTGCAAGGCAATGATGTCAAACATGAACTTAAATCAAATTTAATCTCTTCAAAACATTATATTAATTAATAATATTCAATTTTATATAATAGTTAGCCTTTAACGAAATTATCATTGTTGTTTTTATACGTGTATTACAAATTTATATTTTCTTTAAAAAATCGAATAAATTAATGTATTTTTTGAAATAATTTGTAACTATCATTATCTTCATTTTAGTCGCAGTAGATATTTTTAATCTTTCCTATTAAATCAATTTATAAAATACAGCAACAATCGACTGTTTCTATTCATATTTATAAATAATCTCTTATATTGATTTGTCATAACCGAAATAACTCAACACGAGAGTATGTGAATAGGCTCTTCTTTTCTTGAAAAACAAATACTAAATCGTAATTTTTTTAAGAATCAAGCTCACCTTTTGATAGTGGACCTGTACCTCATCGAAAATAAAAGTCTCGCTCTTCTGGAAAATACTCGCCAGTATACAATCTACCTTTTATCGTTCTTAATGATCCTAAAGAGAGGTGAGCCGCTATGGTAAAATGCATATTAAAGACTATTAAAAATGTTTCTCGTTGTACTAATACCATCATATAAAGTACATATCAAATCAACAACACAAAATGATTATATTTTAAGGAAAATTTGTTATTAGATTCAGGCACGTAACTTCATGATGAGATTATTATATCTTCAATGAAATCGGTGGTAACTCTGTAAAAAGTTATTTTAAATACAAAAATAAATTTGATAACTTTGTTATTAAACTTGTTGTGTTACAAATTGTAACGCGTGTTTTGAAGTGAAAATTGATTCTACTTCTTAAATTGTAAATTACAAAATAAATTTCGGGGTTTATCCGTTTCTACTGGACGCAGAAAGAGGGTTATTTTCTTTGAGTGACATTATATTTTCATAGCAGTGTCAGCTTTACTTTTTGGGATGGCGTTTCCATCTGTCAAATAAATAACACAAAAGCATTATATTAATTGATAATGATCGACAGACTGATATTTGATATTGATCTTGCCGGGAGTTTAACCCTTTCAAGCTTCAGTAGCGGATATTATAAATAATTTATTAGTCGTTATAAATTTTAAGCGCTTTTATATAAATCGTAATAACTGATAACCGATTTTAAAAAATATGAAAAAACATTGGACAAAACTAAAATATTTTATTTATTAATTTATACAAAGCCATTAATATTTCAAAGTGATTTTTAAAATGTCGCACACAATGAAATTAATCATAGAAAATGAAAGCCTTTAAATTTTGCAAATGATGCATATATTTCCTTATATTTTGATGTATTAAGTTTGCCTATTAAAATTTTCTAACAAGCTAAACATTACTAACACCATAGAATATTTTGAAAGTGTAAAAAGTACAATGTATTTTTTATAATCTGAAAGATCTCATCTATGATTGTGAAATTCACAATCCCTTCAATTCGTCACTTTGTTAAAATTCGATGGATAAAATAAAACTTATGTACTAAACTAATCTCAGCTTTAAGGTTGTTGGTTTTACGGGTCAAGTTCAGGACATGTTAAAAGCCCTTGACAAGGTCGTCTTTGTATAAAAACCAACGTTTTATGATAATAAATATTGTGACCATATTAAAGAACGATGTCATATCGTGAGATATAATTATTTATCCCATTATGTGAGTTAAAAGTGTTCATTTTCATTGCATCATTAATGAGGTAATTCTCACATGTTATTTATTGTTTAATTGATGTCATTTTATTTAAAGGCAAGTTTCCTGTAACAAACCATCTGTGTTTACGTTTACAAAGTATTAAATACAATATAATAACAATGCACGTTTTTTTAATTATCTGTATTTGCAATATTTTATATGAATACAATATTACTAACGTCTATTTATAAAGATTTGTAACTGTACTATAAAATATTTACTAAAACTTATACTCTAGAACAGTGTTTCTCAACCTTTTTGGGAGCGTGGCCCCTTTTGAGTGTCTTTATTTTTCTGTGGCCCCCTACCTTCCTTTTTTTTTTAGCTCACCGAGAAATTTGAAATCTCCGATTTGGTATACTTTTTCCCAGAATATCTCCAAGAACACCTTTTTTTTTTTTAGCTCACCGAGAAATTTGAAATCCTCAATTTGCCCGTGGCCCCCCTGAAATGTGTTGTGGCTCCCCAAAACTAAAATAAATCTCTGTGGCCCCCTTAGAACACGCTGTGGCCACATGGCCCACCGTTGAGAAACCATGGTCTAGAATATACATTACATTTTTTTTTACAAAAATCTTCATTTTCAAACGAGATATGACGTATAATGAAGATGTCAAATATCCGCAGATGGAAAACTGTACATTTATTTTTAAAGATTTATTTGATAACAGAAACCAACTTATTTTAAAAAATCTTTAAAGCTAATGAAAATTTACTAAATAGAAAACAAAAAGTGTACAAAATATTTCCATAGATATTGAGTGAAAATCAACATATTAAATCTTACCATAACAGGAAATGCCCGCCTATTTAAAAAAATAATTAAAGTAAGGTAAAGTTATTTGGAAACGCAAAAAAAGAATAACCATAAACTTTTATTAATAATTCCTTTAATGCCTTCATAAATAACTTAATTTTGTATTAATAATTACGGAAACAGACACACCATATTTCATATACATATATTTATCATGCTTTATGTACTAGTAAAGATTGTGAATAACACCGAGAACGGAGTCTGTAAATTTGTCAATATGTGGACTTTAACAACTTTAAGATCATAAAGTTTCCAAGTCGAAAAATTGTACTGCCAATCATTTGCAAATCCTGACCATAATAATGTTTAAAAAATACGAAATTAATTAAACCTTTTTATATAAAAATGAAGCAAAATAAATCAATAATTAAAAATACCAGTTTTAATTATAATTACAATTATGAGTTGTCTTCGTTATGGACGGGAAAGATCATCATAAATCAAAGTTGATTGTTTACATAATGTGACTATTAATTAAAATCGGAAAAAAATGTAGTAATGTGACAAGGCAAGACAGACACTTTGTTTAAATTAAACTCATTTTAAATTAGCCCGAGGCAAAATGAAAATTTAACAAAAAACTTTGTGGTGTTAGCTCATCCTTGCATGATATTTGCGAGAAATTATGATTATGTGTTCTATTCAGTAGCGCATCTACATAATAACTCACAGGATCACAAAACCAGCTCTCGTCTTGGTTTAATAGTGTTTCTAGAATAAATTTATTTGTAAAAGTAACGAATTCAATCCAATATATCTTTTAAGAGATTTAAAAAGAAATGCAGATAGTTTACAGCATTTGAATACACAAGAAAAAGAGGCGGCTACACTTTTTATCTAGTACAATTTGTTGATACAGTTTTTGATGGCGAAAAACTGATATTGTTTTAGAACAATATAATAAAATTCATACAGATCCGAGATTGACGCACTGGTCATATTGTTTTATATCGCAACCAATGTTCCCGCTAAGGTGTGCGCGTGTGCGCACGCACACCTCCCAAAATGTGCCCGCAGACATTTTTCCATCCCTGCACAAGGCCGCACACAGAAATATTGTAAAAATAAGTTTGTTTCGCTAAATTTTTATATTTGCGCATACTTTTTATTTTGCTGAAAATTTACTGCTCACAGAAGTTGATGGTCCGCACACACAATAAAAAAATACAGGAAACGTTGACCACAACATATAATTATTGGTCTTAATTTTTGTGCACACCTGTACTAAGATAAATATTTATATAAGCAGAGACGTTTGCAAAATGACATAAAAAATTGTAGTTACTTTATCAATCAAAATTTCCGTAAAAAATTCCAACTTTTCAATATTGTGTTTGTTGCTTCTTTTTTGCTTTCAAAATCTATGTGCGCTACTGGTTGTATATTATTATAGATATTATGAAGTCATTGCTTTGGGGTTTCTTGGTACAAAGTGTTTAACTGAACAATAGCTCCTCTGCCCGAAGGCGTTATTATTATATAATTTTTTTCTTTTTTTATTTCTAGAGATAATCGATCTATAACACCAATAGATGAGCCTCTTTCCGAAACAGCCTTCTCTTCTAGGGATCAATATTCCTGTATTACTTCTTGTGGTCCACAGTAGCGCATCAAACCATAATAAATAACGGTGTTCTTTTATTATTGTCAAACTACTGCAAATTATGTGTCGTAAAATTATTACCAGTAGTTGGCCAACGAAAAAAAAATAGGATAGTATTCAATAATTGAATTTGAAAAGTAGTTTTATTTTGAGGTAATCCTACAATATCTATTCCGGAATAATATCCGCTCCCAAAATAGAAAATTGATTGAGAAGACATATTTTAAAAGTTATGTTCAATTTGACTGTTTTTTGATCATAAACTTTAATACATAAATATTTTGGAGAAGCTCCATTAACCTTTTTTCCAATGATCAAAAGATATTTTCATTCATATAATTAGTTATTTATTTATATGAATATTATATGCCGAGTCTGTAGTTGAATGATCAACGTAGTTGGTTTCGGATGTGAAATTCGCGGGTAAAAACATATTTTAAAATTGATACATATTCAAAGGCATGCGATGTTTAGATTCTCTCACAAACATCTGATCCTAGAAATCAGATACAGCGAGAGCGATTTGATAGTCACTAGTTCTAGTTTATACCATTTTTCCAAACAATAAAGTAAGGGCGTTCAACTAACAAACAGTTCTTTTATATCGACTTGAGTTGATACTGTAATTAGGAGCCTGTATGTTTTCCGTTAAAAACGTGCGGGTATGGCTAAAAAAAGTTGTATGCAAATGGTAGAAATTATCCCAAATCTATATTTTATTTCCAAAAATTTCACACGAAAAAACTGTAGGTAGATTTATCTAAATTTCATATTTATTTGGAAACACCGTGACAAGGTATATTAACATATTTTAAGTTTATTCGTAAACCTTACGATGTTCTGTCTGATGAAACTTCTCAGACAGAAACACGAGTAGAATAACATTAAAAATGAACTTCCACAAAGTTATCGTCGAATCCATCAAAAATAATAAATATTAACATTACACATTATTATTGATTTAAACATAATTGTTCTTATCACATGTATATTAAATTAAATGCCAATCACCGAGAAAATCATTCTCCCATCACAACATAAAAAAAGTTTTTTTTTCTAATGTCAGTGCAGTCTTGAAATTGGACGCTCATGGTTTTTACTTATTCTTCTTATAGGGGTCAAGTCACGGAATTTCTCATCCGATTCTATGATTATCGTAAATTTCTAGTAATTTTACAGATACCTGAAGAATCTTTCTTGAAGGGTTTTGATATAATAATATTTTGTTTTTAAATTTTATACAACAGTATTAGAATATTTTTCTATCAGTTTTCCCCAGTTAAATTGATTAATTAATAAACGTTGTAGTATCACAAGATTTATGTTTGTACGAGAACTGCAAGTAAATTATTCGTTTGAAGCCTAAAATTGACACATTACGGTACGAGATCATAGGAATAATTAATTAAAGTCATTTGATTAATACAGAGGTTACTTTATCCATTGCCTAATGTATTACATGTGTATTTATTAAAAAATTCAACTCGATAAAATTGTTATTTCACTGATTATTATGGGGACCATTTAGTAAAATAAAATTTAAAAAAATATTTTTGTTGTATCTTTTAGTTTCATATTGGCTTTTATTACTTGTATAAACCAAAATAGTGGCAAAAGATTATCAGTAGATTTTGGAATGTTTTCAGGATCTTCTTGTTTTCTTTATAATATATAAAAAAAAAACCATTGTCAAAAAACATAAGACGGTGTCTTTCCAAAACAATATGTTTTCTAAAAAATCCTAATTGAATAACTAATGTAACCTAAGGCACTAAGTATACATAGATATAGGTTTTGTTAGTTGGCAAAGTTATTTCTAATACCCTTGCTTGTTTATGCGAAAGCGTAACAATCCCTATTGCTTTTATAATTGAGGTCCCATTGTATGCCCATTTAAGTTTCTTAGCATATTCAGCAGGGATTCAAATCCTAGTCCCGCATTATTTTCAAGACACATGTGAGTCACAAAGAACATTGTTATCTCAGCCTGTTATACCCGTAAAGGGAAGATTTATGCGCGCTCCCAGACAACAGAGTGCGATGCCGTTGTTTGCCAGTTTGCCACCGCTGGAAAAATAAAAACGCACTCGCCTATCTTCCTAAAGCCATCACAGGGTTGCCACACCAATAAATAAATATTGTTTAAGCTCAAAATCACAACGTTAAAGTTGAAAACTCATTTATAATTCAAAATTTACAACTGCACAAAAGGTCATGCAATTGAAACTAAGAAATCGGGCTAACTCTATCAGAGCTGTAAATTTCACTTGTATTATAAAAATTAATGAAAACAATACATTATGTATTTTTTACAACGGTTTATCTACCATTTTACAAGAAAAAATGTTTTTCTGCAACAACTTCTTATATATTTACTATTTTCCGTTTTCATTCCAAGCTGACCTGATTTTTTTTAAAATAAATAAACTAATACTCTGATGTCGATTTTTTTTTATTTTACACATTTTCTCTGATTGGATCACATAATAAAATATATTTTCGAATATGAAGCTTAATAATTATTATCTCCTTTTTAGATATCATTAGATATGTCAAGCATTTGTTCAATACAACCTACTGACTCATATGGTTATTGTAAAATGAACTACAACTCGTAAATATTCGGTTGGTTTAATGCGTTACTATTATTTTAAATGTTATTAAAAAATGAAAATCGGTACCGTAACAAATGATATATTTAAGTAAATATTGGTTGAGAAAATCAATCACTTAACAGTGAAACTGTGCTTTTATTTAAACCTACTGATTTGTAATGTTTTATATGAATCATTTTTCAAGATTATTAATTAGAATGGGGAGATTGCGTTCTCTAAGTTTTTTGATGATTGGTTTGTGTTTTTTTTTGCGGTTGTAATTTACGTTGTGCAGATGTTGTTTTTGGCCACCGAAAGTATGACTCCCACCCTCAAGCACACCTTAAAATCACAACAAATATTGATATAAAACCACTTTACCACACCAAAGAAGAAAGGGATAAAGAACGTACGCCCGACAGCTCTTACAAAAAAGAAATAAATGACGACATTAATTTCATATCAGTAATTTATCATACTAATCAGTGTAACTTAATAACTGTATTAAAACAAAACAATTTAATTATAAATTATTCAAAAATGAAAATTTTCAACATCTATTATAATAGTTTGTTTCTTCAGGAAGAATCTTTACACTGAATATCACAAGGTTTGCGAATATACTAAAAATATACTTTCGTTTTAAAGTTATAAATTATAAAATGAAAGTCGGGATTGTTTCCTTTTCTATTCTGATCTAAAGAAACGAAGCACGTGTCGTAATTTGTAATACAACAATTTAATTTTATATTAAAAATTAACTTCAAAAAAGTTGACGCCGAAGTCATCGAAAACATTAAATTTTTATTAAAATATCATGCCAACCCTGATTCTGATATCATGTAAGCATCTAAAATGCAAACCCTTTTCGGTGATGCTTCTGTTTTATTTACTTTTAGATTCATTTGTCTTTTTATCACGGTTGAGCCTGAAATCCTGTTTTTTAATGTTATATAAACATCTTGTTTTTATGGTACAGTAGCCACTATTACGGTAAAAACATTTTTATCAAAAAGTTTTAAATTTTTCAAATCTTGCACTAACTACACACCATGGGCAAAGACGACCCCTTAAAACAATTTTTAGTTATATTTATATATAATTTCTATCGATAGTGTTCGTAAATTAACTGAATTATTCGACAATATTGAGTTTATCGATTTCGAAATATGTTGAAAAATTCAGAAAAAGGTTAACGTTGAAAATTAAACTTTTCAAACCATCGAGTCTAAGCACTCTCCTTTATTTACTTAGATCATAAATAAATCGGTTTTTGTCATTTAATGTATCTTTATCTCCATGTAAAAAAACAGTGTTAAGAAACGTGTAAAAATATGGAGTAAATAAAGATACATAAATGATAGTTTCTAATACATTTCACCGTGTTATTTTGAATTTATGTAAAAATATGCCATGCAAAAAATGATTAGATTCACTTAAAAATACGAAGTATTGTTGTCACCTGTTAAAATTACTTTAATTAACATACTATTAAGAATTTCAATACACATTTAAATAAGATCTGACAATATACAATATAATACATAATTAATTTGAATACCTCTGCTTAAAATCGCATAGCATGTGTTTTTATTGGCTTAAAATGATACATTCAGAGATATTGAAAATGGTTACAATATTGCGATAAAAAAAATCTTCATATTTCACGGTTTTATGACAAAATATATAAATGCATTGCAGGTGTACAGATACAAAATAATAAAATAGATAAAAAAGTTTTGTTATTATAATAAAATATAATTTAAAAGATCATACCTAACTATGTATAGTAGACGATAAGCAAATCTTCTAATACATTACTGGCCTTCTAATACATAATTTTGTCTAGGCATCTTTTTTTATCCCAACCTATCAAATAAAAAGTGATGCTTATGAGATAACTATTAGAGGCGTATATGCATTTAAAAAGATGATAAGGCGGGATCTCTTTTGATGCGAGGAACAATTTTATAAATAGCTTAGAATTTCTTTAATATGTGATAGTAAAGTGTTGAATTATTTAACGTATTGCCCGCGTCAAAAATTAGTGGGAAAAACGCCGAGTTTTCGACGGTCTTTTTACTAATTTATATAAAATTAGAATATTTTTTTAAAAGTATTCTATCATATAAGTTGGCATCATCGAAAAGAAATTACACAAAAAGATCTGACAACAGCAATAGTTGTACCTTGGTTCTTTTTATATTTAGGTTACTGATTGTGACTCATTATAAGTGTTCGCTTAATATCAATACTACTAAAGATATTTTATTTAAGTTTTAAATAAAAATAAATTTAAAACAATAAAAAAGGTGAGAAAAAATGTCCCAGAACGTTGTTCCATCGCATTATATGGGAAAAAGCTCTGGTTCTAAGTAAAAATAAATAAATTAAGTGTATTTTTAGAATTGTAAAATATCAATTGATGGTTAATTAATTAAGTTGTTGCTGGAAAAAACAGTGGAGTAAGCAAGTTTGCAAATTAATCAGTCAACATGCTCTACCCTGACAAAGTAAAAAAATATTTTTTTAATCGTATTACATTAAAAAACATACAACGTGATATAGTCTATAGATATGACGTAGTTAATTGAAAAATCTAGACACAGTGGGTTTATTCGCCTCATAAACAGTGTGACTCTAAATCAAATGAGCTGGGTTTCACGATTGTCGTACATGGCGTGTTTTATTCGTCTAATTTGGCAGGCTAAATATTTGTCAGTCAGTCAGTTCATTGTTTTGTCACAGAACATCAAGCTTGCTGTGCTGATGCAGCGAAGCGTCGCCCTGGTCACGTCTTCGGGAGACGCATTCCTCGACGCCACAGGAAATTACAGTGGACGAGGAAACAATATTGCATAATATTCGATCGGCTGAATCTTCTTTGAGCTTACATCAGTGTGACAAAGCATTTGTTTTCGATTTCAAAAGATATCAATTCCCATCGAAGATGGCTGCCTTTAAAGCAATTAAATTAATCGAACAAATTAATTATATGAGCTGTGATCAATTAGTTTTCAATTATATTTCAATTATTAAATAAACTTAAATTATTATAATTAACAACACCAGAATTTTCAACTGATAAAAAACATTCTTTTAATTTGCCTTTTTTGCTTGCAAGAATTGATATCTTTTTCGATAATTTATTTTTCGGAATTCTCAAGGCTGTTGGGTTGAAAAAAATATTATGCCCCATTTTTTCCGTAAGCAGTTCAAAATCAATTATGTTAATATTTATAAATTGTTTGCGATGCTACAAATTATATCCTAAAAATCATCAATTGCTAATTTTGGATGAACCCATGAATTTTATTTTTAATAAGCTTTCTTATTGAATTGTTTTTTTAATGTGATTGCGAATAAGTATCTTTTATTTGTAAGAGGTTTTAAACATTTTCATTATGTTCAATTAAGTGACGATTATTTATACTACCAATAAATTCTTTTCCCATTTCTATTGCAATTGTTTGTTGCCCTTATTAGCTCTGTATTAATATGTATTTGTTATCAGTAGAAAATGCTCGTGAATAGTGAAACCCTTCCTGATTCTAATAAATAATTGTAAAATTATTATAAAAAATGTTTTATTATTTCTTTATATAATGCAAGTGTTGACATAATCTCTCCAACAAGTATTGACATTAATAACATCAAAAATCATGTCTATCACTTAATTCAACAAGATTCCAAATTTAAATAATTAGGTAGAACTAATTTGTTTTGCTGTACAGTGGAATCACCAATTACACTACCCCGAATTACGCGCTGGCTAGAAATATTCGCCGCAAATCCCCAAATCGCACAATCGCATTCCATTGTCGTTACTACGAGACGGTCGTCTGTGCCGCGCATACAGTCAAATGTTCGCTAGTGTCTGTGTATTCTACAAGTGCCAGGCTATACACTATAGCGGGCGACTGTCTATGTATGAGGTTTTGGCGCGATTTGCATTTTATCACTTGGTAACTAAATATTTTGTCAATATTTTTTTTTGCAAAACTAAGGGAAATCTTAGTTTTGCATTTTTTTTACGGAAAAAATCAAATCACTAATTATGTATGAGATTCACTCCCCCAATTACACTATCCCGACTTTAGTGTAAATGGTGGTTTTACTGTATTTTCCGACATTAATGCACCAGTATCATTTTACATGTGCTTTTTTATATCAATTTTTTTTTTTTTTGCATAGTTCTTAATTGCATAATTTTACAATATAATCAGAATCAGTTTATATTAATATTTTTCTCGTAATTTAAATATCGAAAAATTGCACCTCTTCATATTGAAAAATCAATCTCATTTGTTATTCGATATCTATATAATAAAATATCAACTTCTATAAATAAACCAACTCCTACATACATATTATTAAAAAAATGCGAATTAAAAAAATCGATCTAATCACCCTGAGTTCAATATCAAGCAGAGGCTTGTTCACCTCAGGACTTAGGGTCAACAAAAAATAATGAGACGTAACGCTGTACAATTGGAACAATTAGTCGGCAATGATAAATGGATTTGCAATAATAAATATAATTATTTCACAGGAAATTATACGTCTGCAAAAGATACCATCCTATTACTGATGTAATTATACATCTAACGCCACATAGAGTCGACTTGGCTTTTTAAGATCCTAACGTATATTATTAAAATTTATAAATATTTTGCATTTGTAAAACACATTAAAAGTGATTTGTTTAAGTGACAGCAAATTCAAAAAAAAAAATCAAAGTTTATTTAACATTGTAGAACTAACTACATTATCGAATTATTAATTAATATCACTTGACAGTCAGAACTGTGCTTGAATTAATTTTTGTGGACACTAAGTCAGTCACTCTTAGTATTTAACCCTTAACATGCCATCCTAAAAAATCACGTTCCCTGCCATGATGGCATCTCAGTTGCACTGTTTATTGACAGTATTTAAAGCTAAGTTAGAAGCTAAAAAATAATTTTTAAAATGTATATATGCTAGAATACCTAAAATAATAAATACTTATTGACAATATAAATAGAAATATTGCATGATTTAATGGCTCAACTATTTACGATTGCATCATGGGCATGGATATGTTAAATATCTTTTGTGGTTCAATGCATTGCCATTTTTGTATTTTGAATTAAATATAAAATTGTCGGAACGAAAAATTACAAATGCGCCTAATATTTTGAATTTCACATACCTACAAGTTTTACTTTCTTATAAAACCTAAATATGTTATTATTTTAAAAATATATATATTTCTGTTCATGACGTATTCGATTCAAACACTAAAATTGATTTTGGTTTTCCTACAGATGTAGGATTAGTTTAATGATGACTTGACATCGTAAATCTGCAAAAAAATTAAATATGCGAAGAAGCCCGTTTGGTATGAAAAACAAAATTCAGTTCCATTTTGTCGAGTTGATGGCGCAGTAGTTAGCATTGTTGGCTTCCGTTTCGGGTCTCTCAGGTTTGAGTTCCAGTACGAAAAGCATTAAGCTTACTTCTAGTCCTTTTCTAGTTTTTATACGAGAACTGTTTATTACTCAATTGCTTAACCTGTGTTTTTTAAAAGAAAGTTAAATGGATATAAGCATAAGGCTAAAGCAATATTAGTGGTTAACTAATCGCTCTCACTACACCCAGTTATTGAAGGATCGGAAGAGTATGGTGCAATTTGAGACAACGCAAACACACATGTCGTCGAACAGAAATTAATTAATTGATAGAATAAAATGCTATTCGTTCTGTGACATAAACCAGTGTGATCCGTCACCGAAGAAAACGACGTTGACCACTACGCCACGAACACGGCTAACAATAGTCAAACTTTTCATCGATATTGTCCAATTATTTACACGATGTTACATTTAGCCTGATTTTATTAGAATTAACGGAACCATATAATGATAAAAAGAGAAACACGAATTGGAAGTACTTTAATTTGAAATTTATTATTTTTTGTCAAATAATTAAAGTTACGATCAATGACTTCACAAACGACAGATACATCTTTTTCAAGATTCTCAGATTATCTGTATTGTATGTGCAAGAATCTAAAAATGTTATAAAGACTTTACCTTCTTTGCGAATCGAACCATCTGCAACAGACCGCATTAAACATAATCGAATTAATCATTTATACATTTAAATTACTAAAGATGGTTGGCATACGTATCACGTTGTTGCAATTACTTAGTATTCTACGATTGCGATAATTTCCTAGTAAAAGTTTACCCAACTATTGAGTACTCGGCGGTATCTCTTCGACGTGAATTAAATAAATTAATTGACATTGACGGCCTTATTCGTTTCAGATGTGTTTGATTCTAAAAGAAAAACAAATAAATACCGATACGAACTATTATACAATATTATACAGCGGCGGATTATCCTATAAGCGCATGAGGCGCTCGCTTGGGGCCTCTGAATCTTAGGGCCCTCAAAAATTTTATATTGAATAACCAGTATACATTTTGTTCAGATATTTTTTATAATTTACATGAAATTTGTTGACGTTTTTTTGTGATTCGAAAAACGGGGTCTCTAAATTGTGTTGCGCCTGTGGACTCCTCGTGTGCTTAATCCGCCACTGATATTATATCACGTTTAGGGTGTTCACTGTCAATACTTGGTGGAAAGGAATTATATTAGTAAAAAAAACAATAATCCTTTGTACTTCATTCCAAATTCTTGGGAATTCTCCCAAATTTTAATTATGTTTGTAATTACTTTCAATCCCCATTCTAAATTTATTAATCTGAGATGACTTTTTAATTATATGTTAGATGTGTTAAACATTTTAATTTTGTGCTATTTTAGAATCACTTTTAATGTAGTTGGTATTTTCTTTTCAATGCCAATTGTTGTTTATAGCTGTTCATTTTTGTATAAATAACATTGTTAAATTGTATTTCTTATCAGTTGACGATGCTCGTAATGAGCGCTGACATATTAAATAAAGTGGAATGAAGTACAAAGGATTATTGTTTTTTTACTGATATTATATCAATCTTAACTCTTCAGTTGTCACGATCCTTATATGTGAGGAAACGTAACGAAGAAAAACAAATCAAAAAATATAATGCTTAATGGCTTAAGATCTTCAATGTTTTAAAAGATCACGTGCCTAATTTTTTAAACAGACATCAAATTTGCGTGCAAGAAATTCAATATTTCCGGTGTATTTTTTTACTCTCCAAATAAATATTGCATCTAAAAATTATTAAGGTAAACATAGTACATTTAAATTTTTTAATTAACCTAAATTTTTTGATCACTAATTAGACTTACGAAATATGCTCGTTTGAGTCGTAGTAAATATATAAAATCAATTTTAAACCTTAATGATTTCACTGTGTTGTTGATTGTTCGTTATTGCGTGATGAAAAGTGGTCATTAAATTAGTGGCTGCACAAAGCTAGAGAAGTCAGTAGGATAATCAATTTGTTTATTATTATTTCATCAAAGATTATTATGAAACTGATATCCCGTCATCACCCACTACGGATTAATAATCCTTACTTGGCGTATTAAAAAAACACAGCAGCTTTTTAAAATGATAACTAAGTTTGTCCCACGAGTAATAATCATAAACTTGGTTGCTATGCACTTGCACAGGAATGCCCAATTGAAATCACTTGGTGGGCTAAATAAAATATTGCATGTCTCTGATGGGCCGCACATAAATATTTTAAGCCTTAATAATAAAATGATATTTTTTTAATGTCGACCGGCAATTTGAACGTCGCGCATTACAGTAGATAAGAAAATTTTCATCGGTAAACCTGTTACGATACTTCGATTTTACGATTTTCAACTTTGAGAAAAATGACTCGCAGCGATATGTGATGCCAAATGCAGCTTTAATGCACATTCCTAATTGCCTTTGCTTTAAAAAATTATCTTTAAGGATATTTTTTGATAAAATTATTGTATTTTATTTCCTTCGAATATGGCTTGCATCGCAATATTTGATTGCAGGCAATGTTCCCGCTAAGGTGTGCGCGCGCACACCTCGCAAGATGTGGCCGCACACTTTTTTCCGTCCTTCGCACATACCTCACATATAAATGTTGTACAATAGAGTTACATTTTTTATTTAGCGGCTTGAAATGAAGAATTAATTTATCTAGTGTTACTAAATAGGTCAGAGAATAACTATCAACATATTTGCGAACATTTTTATTTTACTGAAAATTTACTGCACATACAGTAGAAAAAAATAGAGAGAAAGTTGATTGCAGGTACATATGCTCCATTTGTAAATATATAAGTGCAGTATCCAAAAATTCGTCACAAATTTTTAATGTATCTTGCCAATAACAAAATGGAAATGTATAGACAGTTGAAAACTCCGAAAAGGCCACACAAAACCTTCAATTGGGCGACATTTGGCCCACGGGCCATGGTTTGGGCATTTATGCACTAGTATGTTGGAATAAAAAAAGTGATTTCTCGCAAAGATTTTTTGAGTCTTCTTCTTCTTCTTTGGCCATGTTCGCTCCCTATGTAGAGCATATGGCCGCCACGCGGCACCTCCATGTTTCCCTGTCTCCCGCCAATTGATTTGCTTCCTCCCATGACATGCCAGCATCCCTCAGTTCCGCCGAGTACATGCTATGGATAGTACCCGACGGACGTCCGGGACGCCGGAATCCCACCGGTCGAAAGAAAAGGCAAGCAGGATTGAGGCTTTTTTGAGTAGAGATTGTTAATGAATAATGTATGTCGGATATGGGTGACATGGATTCTTTTAAATATTAAATGTCTACACAATGTCAAAGAATAAATGAAACACAATATCACGATCACTTACAAATATCGCATTCCGACAAAGATGGAAAATTATTAAACAAATACTCGACACGATCTGTTAGTGACATAGTTGGTTATATAGTAAATCTGTACGAGTGCATACATTACGTAATTTACAGTAAAAGTATTATTATTTAATAACAATGCAATTACATATATATGCAATAAATACATTGACCATCACTATGAAGGTCTTTGCTACAGCCTTAATGTTGTAAAATGTTATACATATTTTATAGAATATAATAATTAAAAATACTCAGTACCAAAGTTCTTATATGAGCCTCAGCATCAAACACTCATGATATCTTGTCTCTGGATTCTTTTTCTTAAAAGTTATTTGTAAAAATGAACAGGGAGCCCAGGATTTCCAAATATCCTAGATGAGTTAGGAATTCCTTATTATTATATACGAATAATATTTATTTGAATCGTTCAAACTATGTACATTCTCACAGATTTTGTCACTAACGACCCGGGTTTCGCCTTTCGGCATCTTCAGGCGTTCAAGTGCACGGATGAACTTGAACTGACGCTTAGTAAACGAATGTTTCGTGTTTATATAAGAAATAGGAAAAGGATAAGCTTATGGGAATGCCCACAGATTTGAGTAGTAAGTAGTTTCAAGAATTATATTTATTTGTTTGTCGGCAGAGGCTTTATGGTTATATTTATATAGAGTATTAAAGTGGAGATCCCGGTAGGTTTCATATTTCATTTAAAATCGGAAGGCTATGCAATTGTGCTCTATTTATTTCTAAAATTTCCTGGTAAAAGAGCTTATGACTGTCCGTATTTGGGTGTAACATTTTTATCCCTTGTTCTTGATTGAACACGTGTCTTTCCGAAATTTCCTAATTAAAGGTATCTCTGTAGATCACTACACTCGCCCTTAATCAGTCCCGTTCACTACTCCACTTTTCTTCACCAACTGCTGACTTCCAGCTCGCGTGAGTCATGTTACTCTCCACTTGAATTATATTCCCTGAATATAATTCAAAAATAATATAAAGAGAATTGCCTCGTCTTCCCCAAGAAGTAACTCTAATTGTTTTAGAATGAGTGAGTGAACGAGCATGCAGTAAAGCAAGTTTATTGCTATCCAACCCGTAAATGATAATGCACTGTTTATCACTCCCAAGTGTGACACTTTGAAATTATTTATCTGTTTCTTATTTTGATATTTATTGAATTAAGCAATTTAAATTACTATAAATTTTATAGCATCACAAACAAACGAAATGTTACATAAAAAACGCGATTCGTAAAAAAATATCCCCCAGCGCAGCGCAGTGGTTTCAATTTAAATAATTTTAATATGATTTCCTTACTGATTTTTAATATTTTTTATTCAATGACATATATAAGGGAATTTTCATGTCTTCCAATTTTTTCTGTACGGTTTTGAAAAAATCTAAGTAGTCCTTTTGTTGCCCTATTTTTCTAACATTAGTTTCAAATGTCAATCGAAAATGAGTGACATATTTACAACAGAATAACACGAAACAGCTTGTTGCTAAAATTCATTGTAATAGTTTATAAATAAACTTACCAAACACTTATCTTCGATGAGAAATGAGGAGAATGAAAGCAGATAAATAAAATTTATTGATTAAATTGACATTAACTTGATAAACTACATTGTAATAAGGTGAAAAATAATCAAATTTAAATTATCAACTTTAATAAATTGTCACCTTAAAATAAATTAATTCATTTATATTTTTACACATTCTAAAGATGTTTTCCTAAGCAGCCGTAAAATTTCTTTGTAGAAGCGAACATTGCAGAAATTCAATCTAGATATAATATTTTTTAAAATATGCAAGAATTGATTGAGAATTGTGATTTCATAATTTTATAATTATTTATCCAATGACAAATGTTATTTGTGTAAAAATTAAAAATAAAACAAAAAAATATAACTTTTAATTTGAAGTCTAGCTAATTTCGTCATCCTATTTAATCGCCTTGGTAAAATCTCTAATATTAGAAAAATAAATTACACGCTTGTGATATTGTATAAATTAATAATAGTGATATCGATTAATCATTTTTTAACGTCTTTATTTTTATTCATTTGGAGGACATTTTATTGCGTTTATTCCGATGCAGCTAGATAAGCTCAATTGGTTTTTCAATATTCAATTGTTTTTTTTTGTCTAGGCGAAATACTAAATATAGGTTATCGACTGAGCTAATCAATTGCTAACAACAATATCTATATCTTTATTGTTTTAAAGATGAAATTACTTTCAGAATCGATTGTTTTAGATGAGAAATGTGACATTCGGTATGTATGCAACATGTTTTTGAAGCGTAGTCGTATTGCTGTTATGGTTTTACTATCCTATTAATAAGAGATTGGTGTTATACAGTCATTTGCTTCTCTATATATAATTTCATTACTGTTATAAATCAATCTTGTGACATGAGTTAACTATCTTTGTGTATTTCACAGAAACTATTATATCTAAAGCCTCTGTCTATATCTGCATTCAGATACACAGAAACACCATATTCATAGCATATTGAAGAATACAGCTTGTTGTATTTTGAACTAAAATTGTGATTTTAGGATGTAGGGTTAAGCTAATTCTGGAGAGATTTTTACTACACGATTTTATCAACCATATTTAAAAAAATTAAATGACATATCGTCGGAAATTTTCTACAAGTACATATCTCAACTTTTGTCACTTTTGAATTTTTTCGATGTGATTAATTCAGAATTTTAATACAGACATATTACTTTAACTCGTATCACAAAAAAACAAATCATGCTATATTTAAGATAATACAAAAACGTTGGAAATAATAATAATATGGCCATTTGCTATGTTTAGCATGAAGGAGAAGATGGCATGAATGGAAACGTCTTAATTTCCTTTCTTATTTACTTTCTCAAAAATATTGGAAAAAAAACATTCCAGTAGTGTTTTATAACCATATAAAGCGCCACCGATAACGGTAAAATAAATTACAACAACGTTTTTCATGAAAATTTGTACTTTTTTAAAATACAAGGTTGTAAAAAATTACCAACGATACGAATGAATAAATTGACATTTACGGATTGCAAATTTATGTGTTTATAAATACAACAACATTATCTACTTAATCTCGTAATTGAATATTAAACATTGTGACCTTTCTTTCATAAATTATTACAGAACACTGTATGAATCATCGGTGAATTTTATTTTGATAAATAATTTTATATTAATCAGATGAAATAACTAACTAATAAATCAAAATATCTTAAAATGATTTATAGGAAAATAAGCAAAGACATATGGATTTTATTTTATGCGCGACGCTCAATTCCATCGCAAGTACATGATTTGCTTTAAATGTGCAATTATTACGTTATCATTAAATACAAACACTCATAACTTAAATCAATAAAAATAAATTATAATACAGCTCACAGCTTCCAAAACATTAACATGTTTTTACTCTTTTAAATACCGCTTTGTTGACAGCTGAGATTAGTTGATAAATTATGAAGAGTAGACAAAAATATTTGTCAATTTTGTTTATTTAAATAACATCTTGAAACCAGCTCTCCCAATCTTGAAGCAGGTAAACAGATAAAAAGTGCAGGTGTGAATAATGAAGGATAATCGCTCAAAAGATCTAAGATTATCCCAAAACAAAATACACCAAAAGTCATTTTTAATCATTGTTAGACAATACACAAAAACGGATAGGCTTATTTTATTATGCAACCGAAATACATGTAATTGACGAGAAATTTCAAAAGGCAGAAATGTCTAATGTTTTATTTTAATTTTAAACCTTCTACAGAAAAATTGAAGCTGGTTACTGATTTGATCTGAGAATATTGTTTCATTTAAATTTAACAAGTGAGTCGCTGGCCAAAATCAAAGTTAAAAAAAGGATTGCACGAGCCCTACCTAGGCCCTTTAAGCCCACCCATAACAAATTCTGATTTAGAAAATTTAATTAGTGAATTCTTAAAACTGCATACATCAATAATCGATTAATTGTGTTTCATTTGGTTTAAATAATAAATAAGTTTCCCTAGAAACAGACGTGTTACTTTTAATTTGTCTCTATTTGAATACAAATATGAGTTTTATAAAATAGACAATCCCTAAATTGAACCAATTAATCGGTACAGTTTTCTATTCAAAATGATCAGTCAAAGATGCCTTGTTGTTAAACTCACTCAGGAATATATTTTTGTTGGTGGGTATATGAAGTTATTAAAATTGCAAGTAAACGATTTGAAATGAATCAAAGAATTTAATGGCGGAGGAAAATACCCAAGCACCTATTCTCGCATTATTCATTTCTCATTGTATAGTATATATTATATACGAGGTTATAAACTCTTCGCCGACAATTACAGGAAGTGGTTAGCTGGAAGGCCAGATGATGTCATGGCGTCAACGTCTGGTCATCATCTTCAAGATGTAGTGAGGAGCGAAAAAATGGTATAATTTGTTGTAATTAAGTAACTGCCAAGAATTATTTTATTTTAATGATTTCATTAAATTCCAGTAATTTAATAATACGTAAGAATAATTGGCAATTTAAAAAATAGGTTTTTATATTCAATAAGTAGTAGTTGTTTAAGCGGAAGATTGTTGGCACCATAATATATGAATATTGTTGATTTAAAACAACGCCTTTTCACCAGACATTACACAAGAAAAGTTATTAAAATGTCGTTCTTCAACCCCGCCTGCTCCTAAATATACAACTAGATTCAGACTAGAGCATCCAATTCCATACCGTTTTTGTGATCCCGGGATTTCGGCATTGACAATTTTTCCAATCTCGGATTTGAACATTCACCATAAAATCAATACTCGATTTAAAACAAAAGCTCAGGAATTTAGAACCTATCAAATGATTTTGTACAAGTTCTTTGATCATTTTTACGGTTCCCGGTAAATTGCTCGAATGGAAATTGCTCGAATAACAAGATAATCAATTTGTTTCCGTTTGTTCTGTCCGTTTGTTCTGTCTTAGCCATAGTCTTCAATGTGTTCAGGAAATATATAAAAACAGTTTGAGTAACTAATTAATAAACAGTTCTCGTAGAAACACTTCTGTTGAGATAAACTCCATTAAAAGATCATACGTTCCGAATTTGGAGCGAACACGGTTAAAATAAATACTTACGAAAATTATTTTTATATTTCACTCTCTAAACAAGTATCGCACAAGACAAAAATGAAATTCGTAGAAAAGTCATGAAAAATCGTTTAAATAACCAAGCAATGAGAATAATTTGTAATTCGAGCAATTTCCATTCGAGCAATTTACCGGCTCCCCATTTTTGCTCGGGTTTGTGAATAACTTGTATACTGCGTAAAGCGAGATATGTGTGTATATATAATTGAATAGATTGCTGACATCTACACTATTTTTTATATATTACAGATTTCAAGCCATGTATATATATATTTTTTACTGATATTTTTTCTATATAAATTAAACGCAATTAAAATATTGCAAACGAAAAAAATACCACACATGAATTATTAATTCTCTTCTGTGTGTTTTATTAAATATGTAACTATTTTATAAGAAATTGAATATAATAAAATATTATGCATAATAAATGTCTTTCACGACAAAATTTACCAGAAGAGTCGTTATTTCTCTTCATAAAAAAATCACAAGAAGGATGGGTTTCTAGAGAAAACGATAAATATCATCCTGTACGAAAATATATTAAGTATGTTTACAAGATTTATGTATGCACATATAACTTCACGAAAGTATATTATTTTACATATAAACGAATTTAGTTAAATGACAATAAAACTTGTTTAAAAATCAAAGGTTAAGTATTAACATTCAATGGTGTATTTTATAGCATCGCTTTATGATATAATATAATGATACTTTATTTAAAAAAATCACCAGTTCCGCTCCCAATGTGGAGCATAAAAACTTCTAATGGAGCTTATCTTAACTTTTCCAGTTCTAAGCTCAAGAAATGCGACCCAAATACCCACATTTTCTTAAATATCTATTTTAATATGGGTGATACAATGTTTATAATTAAGGTTTTCTTATATTGTTTTTTGTACCTTTTGTAGTTTATATAAATATTCGATAACGTGATAACACGATAAGCGATCGTTCGTAAGATAGCTGGGATAAACTCGTCAGTTGCAATTCCATATGTGTGCTGGGATGACGTCTTTTTTACGCGCAATTTAAAATATGATTTTTATAAAAAAAATGTATGAGAAATGATGCAGAGAGATATTTTAAAGCCCTTAGACTATTTTTTTTTTGAAATTCATAGGAATAAAGCCAATAATGAGGAAACCACTGGGGTCCCTAAACAACCCCCATCGAATGAGAAGTATTTTTCTAGACTCCAAGCCGCGAGAGTTAACAGAAATTTCTGCTTGTTGCTCAGTTGCAATCTCTATTTTTTTTTCAAAGAGAGTAGAGAGTCTTATAATATAACTAAGACAGGTAGAGTGGTTAGTTAATCGCTCTTGCTGCCTTCCATTTTTTAAGGATCGGTAATGACATTTAAGACGTCACAAATATCCGTGAATTCGAACAGAAATCTTTAAATCGAATGAAAAATCAATTTATCAAAACTGATCCTACTGAGATTTGAGCTCGTAAGTATTGTGACGGCAGCTAAAGACGTTGACCATTCGACAACGGACTTGATATTACAATTACTACATGTCGCATGCTTAATAAAATATGGGTGTAAATATTTTTTTGCAGTTATAAGATCTCGCAGTTTTAAGAATTCTTTAAAAAAAAATTGCACCTTTTTCACTTAATTTTCCACAACCCTTGTCCGCAAGGATGTGCATTTCAATAAATCTGCGATATCTCATAACTGAAAAAATCTAAATATGTTGTTACGCATGCAATATAACAATGAAAATACAATTGTCTTGAATAATTATTATACTATAGATTTATCATTACATTATAAGTGATTTTACAAACAAACTAACACCTCTACTAAAATGACATTTTTTAATTGTGCCTATACATACACAATACAGCGCATAGAACATTTCAACAAAGAAAAATTCAAAATACTTTCAATCCAAAAATTCTGGTAAAAAATATGTTATAAGAGATAAAGTCGAATCAAAAAAAAATCATGAGATATATATATAATAAATCACTACTTTTCTGCATTTCCGTGCTGTTGTGTGATTTTAGTATGTGCTGGACCACTCTCCATTCGCATTATGTTATTTTTTTTCCATTCATTATCCTTGAGTCTTTCAATCTTTTATTAATGCACCTATGATATATAGAATTAAGTTTTTTGTGAAGTACTGACTAATTCAATAATGTTCATGTAACATAAGTATATCTTGTTATATAAGAAAAAGCTGAGAGCGTTCACCTTGTAATACATTTGCATGGCGGACATTGCAGAATATTCGGTGATCAGTGTTATGCGGCCTCCTACACGTGGGTGCCCACTCGAGGCTACGCCCACGTGGAATCCGTGCTCCGGCTATGCGTAAGAGAGCAAACACCAAGGTTCTTGAACCTGGGAAGGTCGAAAGGTTGGGCGGCGGCTGTGGTAAAATGAAATCAGCGACGTCGCCCCCTACTCTTGAAGGTAATTCACCCAGAAAGCCCCGGGGTCTATTTTATATTGAAAAAATGCATATTATATCAATCTTTAATGAGCATGCATAGAAACACTAAAAAGATATGACTTAATTGATTAAAAACACCTCCAAAGAACAACGAAAGCTTTTCAAAGATGCAATATACATATTACAATTTAGTGAAACGTGGGTTTTTACTGATTATCTGCTATATTCATACATCTATTTATTACATGTTCATAATTATTTCAATCACATTTTTTCATGAAAATTAATAGCAATTATGTTTAAGAAAATTACTTCCGAGACAATCATGGCTATGTTATACAACAGACTATAAATTGTAACGAGATTCGGATGGACGAAATTCGGGCGTTCTGTTTAATTTTTTCAGTCGTTAAAAAGCGAAACCAAATTTTATTATTTTCGCCATTTTCAATAAAAAATAATATGATTTAGCATTAAATAAACCATGTCCCATTTTATCGCAATTATATTCAAGATTATTATGAAGCACCCCTACATCTATACATACGTTAGAACACTCTTTATGACCACGTTTTATGAATACTGTATTTTTGGTAGAATTTTTCTTATACATAACCATAATATGTTGCTAAGCAACGGTTTTCATTGAAAAGTAATTATCCATCTGCTCTTACCATTATTTCACGGATAAACGAAAGTTTTCTGCGGGTGTCAGTTAATTTATGAATATTAATATAAAAGTTATAAAAATATTTTTTTTACAATATTACCAAAACACAGCATACACACATTACATACACACGGCGTAGAGCATAAAAATCGTGTGTATGTAAAAGTATGATTATCTATGATGTTGGTTTCTTTACTTGCCCAATTCTTTCCCTAACTGAAAATAAGTTTTAGAGGTAATGATAAAATAAATTTTAATCTTTAATACCCGATTTCTCATCTAACTCTTCTCTGAAAAGAAAACCAGTTGCAAAGAAAATTATTTTACGAAAAATGACAAAAAGATTTCGCCTGTCACTCGTAATGAATAACAAAAACAAGCGTGTATTGTTACTCTCAGATATGATCTGAGATAAGTTCGGGTTGTATTTACGCCAAAAATTTCTCGTTGTAAATCCATTGTTTTATTATTTGAATGAAATGGTATGACAGTGAATTCGAATATTAAACTGAATTTTGACTACATGTATACAGTTTGAAAAGAGAGAATCAAAAAAGTCATTTGTTTAGATTTTTTAAAAAATATGGGTATACAAATATTTAAATATATGCATATTATGGAAATCAATAATGCGCAAGGAAGCGAAACTCGATTAAGAGTCGTGTTTGGTATGTTGTTTTCATTAATTTCTGTAATTCGTATGGGATTAAAATTGAAGTATTGAAACAACGGACTTTTTGCCATTCATTATAATACAAGGTGAGTTTAAAGAAAAAAAAGGTTTTATTAATCATATTAGAGTGCTCGATAAACAGATTGATATGTCATTATATTATGTGGGAGAAAATACTTTTAGTAAATAAAACAAAAATATAACCAGAAAATAAAGTGAAAAATATAGTAGTAGTGTTTAACCCAACATAATTTATCTAGTAATCAGAAGATTCGGCTTCAATCTTAAAGTCAATAATTTGATATTTTTGGATTTTGTAATCAGCCCTATAATGTAATTACTAATTACATTTGTAATATTCCCTGTAAGTGTGTAGGGAATAGAGATAAATGCATTAAATCATATAACTTCAATTTGTAATATTCATGTGAATATTTGGAAAGGATATAAAGTTTTTATTAAAGACTTGATCGTGATGAGATGAAGATAATTAATTATTTGATGAATAACGGTTTATTACATCTATCCTAATTTGTATGCTAATGTTAGTTATGAAATAAATTGATTCATCATACTAAACGAACGTATGCTACGGATGTTAAAGTAAGTAAACTAAAACACAATGAAAAAAAATATTGTCTAACTATTACCTAACCTTTTATTCGTCATACTTGTGGGAAGTTATTTTTTTTGCATAGTTATACAAGAGTTGTTCACTTAGTAAATTGAACATATATTTTATTATCTAAAAAATGTCTAAAACTCGTTTCGACAAATAAGTCAAAGTGATTTATTTGTAGTAGAGATCAACTGGTAATTCAAGTATTTTTGGATAAAATCAATAAACTATACATTGCTAAAAAGGTGAAAAGAATAAAATGATTGTGAAGAAAAAACCATTTTTGTTATAGTAAATGTAACATTAAAACAACAAGATATGCATATCAAATTTATATATTTTTTTTAATTGACAGCTACAAATTTTATTGCTATTGTCAATTTCCTTAAGAAGTGACAGTAATCTTGTTTCACCTTTTAGTTTTAGAGATCTGAGTTTATAACATTTATTTCCCTGTATATATTTCCCATATCCAGTGGTGGATTACCCTATAAATGCAAGAACAGCGCGCTTGGGGCCTCTAAAAAATCTTAGTCCAAATATTTCCAATTCCTTTTTTAATATTCATTTTTGGTAAACGTGATTTTTTTTATAATATAACAATTGTTTTTATTGAATGAAAAATAACGCATTGCTTTTGTTTTTAATTATGTCATTGGAACGCCTTCAACATTAATAATGAGATATTGCTGACAGAGGATTTTCGAATTTATTTTATATTGAAAATTTCGTCATATGAAAGTCTTTAATAATTAAAAAAAAACGTCAGAAAAACAGGACTTCCAAATAATATTGCACCGAGGGCCTCGAAAGTGATTAATTCACTACTGTTTATATTCTCTCAAATGAGTAACAATATAATATTAGTTCTGCCTTTTTTTACACCTACACTCCCGTCACCTTAAAAGGTTCGGATGGTATAGTAGTAGACATATTTTGGAAAGATTTAATTTCCTGGAAGGGTCAAAGCCCCGGGATTTACACACGCTTTTTAAGTATCTGGAATTCCCACGAATTTTCGTTATTGAATTCAATTATTGATTAAACATATTTTTGATGTTACAAGACGCCATATTCAGTTGTATCGGAATAGCACGTGCAATGTATTCGATATTTCTAACCATTGATTCCGTGGGTAACCAGACATACATTTCACTTGTGTATATTTCATTTGACTTACTGTCACATTTTACAAACAATGACTAAAGATTTTATCGTAGTGATTTATTTCGTATTTTATAAGATTGGCCATCTTTAGCACAGTGTCTTTAGGATTCGCTGAAATTATTTCTGATTACTGTAGATACCTTATTTATTTTTATATTCAGTAAACGAGTGTATTTTTTCATGCTTCGCATACTAGTTGTTTGCATGAGAAAATTTAGTAGATTTTATTGGTAGGAATAGCTTTCAATAAAATGGGTATATACTTTATAGAATTTCAAATCAGACTCTGAGTAGAAATTGTTGTTAATTTTGTAATATATACCTTCCTAATAAATCAAGGGTCAATTGGCTGAGGGTACACACATCCCTGCAGATTGTCATCTGCGTACAGAAAATTACCCATCTATTGATAGCTGAAACGAAACGTTGCAGTGTACAGAATGTGTGGGACTCACGGTTGTATTTACACTTGTTAAGAATCAAGAAACAACTTTTCAATGCATTTATTGTGAATGTGTTGCTTTACGGCTGCGAGTTTTAGCACACATAGCTTTGTGACAAAAACTAAGAAAACGGTGAAATCGTTTAGATGAAAAATCGGGATAATCAGACTAAGCAGTGCTTTATAAATACGTAAATTAAAAATCGGAGATGATTTTGTCATGGGCACGTGTAGCCCGCTGTGGTCTTGTTGATAAGAGCACGGCTTGAGTGATCATGTGGGTTTGGGTTCAAGACCCAGCATGATATCTAAGACATGAGTGTGTGTAATCTCAATTCTTCACACGTTGTCATCGACTGATTTACGAAAAATACCCTTAAAATTTGTCTCGTAAGATCTTTTAATTTCAAAATATTGAGCACACTGCCAAATTAAACTGCTTAAACAAAAATATGCCAAAAAAATCTTCCACGTGACTTCATTAAATCGTCTAAATTCTGTTGTTTTGTAAGATGGCTGATTACTGAGAAAATAATAATGAAAACCAGCAAAAAAGCTGGCGGAAGATAAAGATTCGTAGGTACTCCATTTGACAATCATACGTAGTATATGGACAACATGTAGCCAATAGAATAATCACCATATCGACTGTGGAAAGGAAAAAGGACGTAACCCACAGCTTTTTCAAAACAGCTTTTTTTCGATAATCACAGTGATATCACCTTGATACACGTTCTGTCGAAAGGATGTAAGCTACTAATGCCGAATTATTATCTAAATTTAACTTTTAAGTTTGAAAAAAGATGAGTTTGTGAAAATTGAAACCAAGAAAAAAGACTGAAAAAAAAGGTTTCTCCTAGAGAATTTCTGTGATTAGTATGTCAATTAAACACCAGTTTAGAAGTCTCCGTCCACTTCAAGGTTATGTATATTTCATAATTTGCATATGGCCCAAAATCATCAAAACACGTTTTTTGTGCCTCCTGTAAAATTTGCCATGTGTGGGTTACGTCCTTTTTCCTTTCCACAGTTGATATTTGAATACAACAAAACCTATCCTAATATTTGTTATAGAAAGTAACAAGGCATAAATATAGGTTGCCACTTAACGATTCCACGTTTTTTAAAAGTCGTGAAAATTCTACTGACCTTTACTTTCGATTTTCTTGTCGTAAGAGGCATATCTCTATACACATTAGCATGTGAGCAGGTAAATACCTACGTAAGCGCGTATCTGCAAAAAGATACATGTCGTGATGTGGTGGTTGATATCTCCTTTAGAAGCCAACAAACACTTTTACAGCAGTCTTTTGCCCGAAGCTTTATGGGACAAAGAATGGGTTCAGAGCTAAAGCCACTTTCGGGAAAATAAAATCACACATAGATTACTGGGCGACTCAAGTTAAGATGTTTTGGATAACAGTAAATTAAATAATTAGCGAAACAGTTTCAAGTTGTCATGTAGAAAAAACATTTTCTCAATTGACTGTTTGATTAATGAGCAATATTAATATAAAATTAAATTTGATAACTTTTTTATTCCATTTGTTGTATTACAAAATGTGATATGCGTTTTGCCTCGCTGAGAAGCATCATCAGATATAAAATCGCAAAGTTTACGAATAAACTAAAACATACAACTCTAAAGTTATAAATTACAAAATAAAAGCCAGATTTTTTTACTTTGTTACTGGACCTAAAGAGGGAAAGGAGTAAAGGAGAAGGAGTAAAAGGGAAGGGAGTAAAATACAAATATCAATATTACTAAAAAAAATAATAGTTACATCGTTAAATCCCAATCGAATTATACTGCCTATTATATTTAAAATGTTATTAATGTTATAACTAATATCATTTTTTAGGTAAGAGTTGTTACATTATAATTTTCTCGCTTTATATCACTATAGGCATTACTTTGAAACGCGAGAACTGCAGCGGTGGAAATAGAGTACATATACCTATATTTATTTTTAGAATAATCTTTAACTATTCTTATAATTTAAAAGCCCCATGTCCCTTCAATTCCTACGAATTTTTTGTATTGAAAGTACTTAGTAATTTAAATCTGTTAAATAATCATGTCAAGAAATTAATAATATAATGTAAATACATACTTTTATAAATGCATACAAATAAAAGAGATTCTAAAATACGTATTTGTATACTATTTTAAATGTACCTTTTGGGTTTATACTATTTTGATTGAGGATAAATTATATTCTACAATCTACACAATGGCGAAAACGGGAACGTAGAAAATAACGTTGGGAGCTCCAGATTTAATATAAGAAATCAAAATTTAGTTATGACTGTTGAAAATATAATACAATGAATCGGAAAATCTATTCCGCTAGACTACGAAGAATGGTTGTAATATTACGGACACAGCATGGCTTATTCAGATTCTCTGTCACGAAATATTATCTTTGCTTCGTCCAAAGCCTCACCGTGTATGCTTATCAGCAGCGTTTCAGTTTGACGGAATCTTTCTGTTTGGATGATGAGGTAAATGAGATTCAGTCTTCTTTATCTCACTTGCCAAGTTGGTCCAATACATACAAGTATTAGGCTTCCGTTGAGGACGAGGAGAGTCAACCCGTTGCAGCTTTTTAGCGTGCCAGTATGTACATTCTCAATTGAGAGAACAGTAATCATTTGAATGGAAAAAGTTAGCAATAGTATAGTTTTTTTAAACACATTGCCCTCCAGTTTATGCTAAGGGTATTCGCTACTCGGAAAATCACGTCATTGTACCTTGGACATACAATTATGTTTAATTGTTTTGAATCACTTTTATATATAGATGAGGCGTTACAGAAATATCTCCTTACAAGTATGTATAAATCTAGTGATGATACAATATAGGTGATTGATGACTACACTTGTTACAACACATCTTTGTTATATATTTTATTTTCAATAGGTATTATTTATTGAAGCGCACGTCACACGGAATATACTTAAGTTTATTTATGTGTTAAATATTTTTTGTAAATAAACTTTTCAATGAATGATAATTTAATCTCAATACGTCACATTCTTGAAAATAATTAAATATACATTAGTCAAATGATTGAATGATTCTAAAACTCAAGTTAAAAAAACCAGTTATTTTTTTCTGAATACAACGTTATTTGTTCTGTGATTTTAGTTAATAGCAGTTTAAAAGGATAATTATCACTGTAAATTAGCCGTTTATAGTTAATTAACAATGAATTAACGAACAAAATAAACGAATTTCAAACTTCAACATTTTAAGTTTTTGTGTAAAAGACAGAACCGCTTTCGATTAACTAGTAAACATATTTTTTATTATTATTAAAAATTAAAAATCAGTGACTAGTAATCTTTCAAAATCTTGGGATCAATTCTTATTATATTTGAATTTTCTGCTTACCAGGCCTAAAATTTGAGGACACCAATTTAATATTTAGTCAATGTTTAAAATAATACAACATCAAAACAATTTGTGGAGAAATTTGTCTTGTTAAGTTGATCCCCTTTTATTTCCAGATTTGCATTTATTGAACAAATATAAGAAATAAAAAGATTTTTTTTCGCTTTTTATTGAAACATATTATCGACCATGTTCTAAATTATCATTGTGGTAGAGGTTTTCTTTGCATCTGAAAGAACTATGGCGTTTTTGCTGTGAGGCGCCAAACTGAAATATCCATAATTTGCTTCACTACAAAAGTGGACGTAGCACAATATGTATTGTCAATGTGGCTTTAGAAATGAACTTGCCAGGCTATTTCTGTCGATGACCACTGAATCAGTACCTTAACGTTCTCAAAGGAAGACAAAACACGCTATTCGTGGATGCTTTATGTCTGTACAACTTCCCGATACAAAGAATTATGTATCTTGTTATTTCATTGAAGTGTGTAATCAATATTAACATACAAATGACAGCATGTACATTGGGCATGTATTTTTTTTATCGGGGAGGAATATTAAATTGTATAAATGTATTGTTTGATAATAAAAACCAATTCTGCTCCTTTAAAATCATAAACAATAATAAAACATTGATAGTTATGGTCAAAATCTGTAACAAAGTATTAAGAGATTCGCATGATTAACAGAAAAGATTAATGTCTTAAAAATATCAATGACGAAATAGATTTCTTTAATTTTGCTTTTCAAGCCTAAAAAATAGGTGTTTCTGGCAAGATCTATGAAGTAATTTATATTCTTCGTAAGTTTATTTCGAGTGATTTAAATTTTTTCGATATATTGTTCATTGTCTCAAACAACACGTGTAGACAGATGGTTCTGGATAGATTTATTTACAAATATTCCCGCCTTTTACTAGTTTCGGAATACTTACCGGGTCTTTTAGAATAGATGACTTAAGTGGAATCCTCGGGAATGTTCAATATAAAAAAATAAAATTGATTTAAGATGAGACTGGACTCAAATGATGACTGGATGATTCTCAAATAATGTAAATCATGTGTCAAAATTAGGAATTAAAATACAGAACGAATAAGTCGTTATTGGAATTTCGATATTTTATATTGAATACAGATATTTCAAATATCAATCCTGGTATTACAAAAAAAAACAAAGCAAAAGATACGGCGAATTGGGAAGCAATAAATTGAAATTGGTATTTCATATAAAATACTTTCATTAAACATACATATGTATATTATCATCATAAATTGGTGTTTTTCATAAATAATTAACGGTGTCTTAAAATAAAAAAAAAATGCATCATTCAAAGATCTTCTAGAACCTGTCAATATCCCGTAATACCGGTATTTTTGCATATTTAATACCGGTATTTCAGCGATGAAAATATACCACAAGGATCCTGATTTCGGTAATAACAGTATTGTTAACTCTAGTCACAACCGATGGCATAACAAAATTTTCAATATCAATTATGTTTTAAGTATTGGCTAGTTTTCGGAAATATTGAAATAGATGCAAATCCTGAAATCTTGAGAAAAGAATAAGCTTTGATTGGATTAGTTGCTGTATGTGTTCCTGTTTCTATTTTTAATATTATATGTAGATTGTGAGAGGTTAAGACTATTTACTCAAATCGAATATTTATAATTTATCCGGATTTTCTTTAGAACGAATATGAAATCATTGATATTGATCATTAGGTTTAAAAGTATTATATAGTGGCAATATATACTTAATAACTCATTTTATTAGCTTTACACTGTATTTAAATTAACATAAAACTTAAGGAAATGAAACACTAACAATGTTAGTATTAGTATTTATAAATAAAATATTTTTTTATATGTTTAATTGCCATCTTACAAAGTTATGAAACAAGAATTCATTAAAAATAAGACGTAAATGATTAGTTTCAACAACGATGGTAAAAAATAACATAAATTAATTTAAAAGAATGACATTTCGATGAATAAATAAATTATAAAGATATATTACAAAAAGACAATGACTCACCTATTTCATTCATATTAGTATTCAGATGATTGATAATAATGGGTTAAACGTGTATTTTTCCCACAAGATATCACAATTTTGAAATATTATTTTGCAAGCGATATAAATTATTATAAAGGAGTATTGAAAAAAATAAAGGTTAACAAACATAATTATGGCGATAATTAAATTATTTTGTAACCAAAGTGAAGAAATTATTTTCTGATTTATATTGCTCAAATAAATTATAAAATACTAAGATTTTAAATCCACACACCAACATATCACACTGACACAACCTATTGCAATGTACTTTATAATGGTTTAATAAAATGAATGCATCTGTCAATTACAAATGGATAATATTATGTTTGAAGGATATATGAATACATCATATTTATGTATTAAAATTGAGTATACTTTTAGAAAAATTTCGAATGTTGTTAAGTCATCCAATTCAGGATCATATTTGCTATACTGGAATTGATCATTTAGCATACTTTCATGTTTTAAAATATCTTTAATAGCATTACAGCTAACGACCAAGGTGACAGATTTTCTATTCTTAAATCTTAATTAGAATAGAATATGTTACCCGTGTCCAAGTTCTCAAATAAAACATCTTTTCCCGCCCTAAAAAAAATATTGTTCTTGTCAAAAACTATTAAAAAGTGTGAGAGGGAGTAAAACCAAAATTAATTAATTTATATGTAAGTATTATACAAAAATATATATGTGTATTAACAAACAAAGATACACTGTTGGATATTGTTTTATTATTAAAATATCTGATAGTAAATCAGGAAGAATTTGATTTTATACATGTTATAGTCAGTGGATCTCTTAATCGTTGGATCGTCTTCATACTGATTGATGCGATGGATTGCCAAATTGATCGGGATCTCGGGATTGAATGCCCAAAAAGTGACGAAGAAAAGTAAGTATGACAGTTGTATGTACATATAATGAGCGTTTTAGATTTTCATATATCAGTTTACTTTGGAATGGGTTCAAGTAATATTTGTAATGATTTGAATTTGATTAAATATTTTAAAACCGTATCATATAGTTTACGTCTCAATACTTCTTATATTTTATGACTAAATGTATGATTTTTTAAAAACATATGTATGTTCGGTAAAAACTCTTTTTTTAACCACTTGAATACCAAGCGGTTAAACACGAATGTCCAAGACATTTAAACAATCAAATACTTGGTATTCTAATAGAATATAAGCAATATGTTGATGAGTATTTGTAGTGCTATCTATTATCTAATATAGGTTTAAAAATATCGGATTCGAATGTATAATTATTTGTATCAAAAACACGCAGTATCTCTGGGACATATTAATGATTTATTTGCGCGGAATTCATACGGTTAATATCCACTCTTAAAAATGCTACACTTATAATTTATTACATTTGTATGAAATCGCGTTGACGACATATTATTAGTTAAGCTTAGTATTAAAAAAAATCTAGGCTTGAGTATGAGGTAGCAAGAAGCATTGAGTGTACTTTGTACACACCAAAAATAATTTCAAAATTGAAAAGAAGCTTTGAAACCGCAGTAAATAAGTAATCTCCAACAAATTTTATTACAATTTGTCTACTGAGAAAACAAGATTATGTGATTGTTTTTTTTATTGTTTCATAATGGGGGTTTTCAATCATTAAATTAGAAACAGTGTTTTGAAAAATCTATTCCTAGAACTTATTTATAAAAGAGTATGTTTTCCTGTTGAGACCTTTCCTTATCATTTTAAGGACGTTGCTTAAGGCTTTCGTGCCAATAACGTGCCGGTCGTAATAAATATAAAAAGTTTTATTGATTTAAGGTATTGCTATCCTAGTGTTTTGTTATTAAATAGAAAATTACCGGCATAGCAAAAATTATTAAGAAAATATTTCATCATTACGACTGCAATATTTTTGCAAAGCCACAAACCTAACCTGGTTGAACTCAAAGCATAAAAATCATTGCGGCATGCATAGCAACACAGTCATGTCATCAAGGACTATTTTTACTCGTGACGCCAAGGACGCCAAGGACAGGAAGTGACCGTCTGATGGTTCATATTATTCTGTGACGCATCGAAGTTTAATTAAATCTATATTTAAAATTTGTTTAATTTTGCATATCGGTTTTTTTTTCAATTATAAAAACCGGTCATTCGGTCTCGAAGAAATCCGGTTTCTTTATAACGTAGATTGCAATCCCTAATTGGTTTATTTCGACAGAAGTAAAATTAAATTGAACATTCTGGCTTCGTTACCAAATTTACCGAAACGGGATTAAGTTATTTAAAAGTAATTCAAACCTTCAAAAATATTACATGATAATAAGTAAATGTATTTTTTCTTGATTTTAATTATTTCTAATGAAGCTTTGCTTAAATCATATTAATAATGTAGCTTCTATCTCGAATTCTGCAACGAAAAAAATACATTAAAAGACCTGACCCGTTAATACTAGAAGATTTGTAAACGAAGTTGAACATGTTTGTTTGTTGATTTATATTGCTAAATATTGGTCCAACAAAAAGTTATAAAAGGAAATAATGGTGATGACGTGATAAAATTTCAGAACGATTCTAAAGAGTACATTTAACACTATTCAACATAGTTTAATAGTCTTTTGTTTTATTTAATTTATTTAAATAGTTTTATGAAGATAGTTTATCATTTGAATTTTTCGATTTAGGCATTGTAATTATTAATAATCAATAACTTGTAGGCATCATTCCCGATGTTAATGCAAATAAATTTATACATGCATGTCAAGATCAACATTGCAAGAATTGCGGTTAATCTAATGAATCTTGACACTTACTTGCCTTTAGATCTGATCGAGGTACGCCATATATTGTGTTGTATACTACTTGTCAGAGTTATGATTATTGTGACTGTATGTTAGATAGTAAAGTTTGAATCATAAAATATTGTTGGTACACCTGCCAGAGAAGTGGCTGGATTATACAATATAATACATGTAAAGAGTATTTACACTGTAGCAATTTTCGGTCGAGGTTATCTTATGCTATCGACATATTATGATGATAATATAATAGTTTTGAAAATGGCCAAGCTACGTTTAACATAGCATGCAGAAATTATTTCAATAATGACACTTAACTGAGAAATCATTTTTTTTTTTTTGATTATTCTACAATTTTTTTAAGCGAACGAAACTTTTTCCTTGAGTCTTGAATGTAACCCTTATGCAGTGTTAAAAACTGATCGTTCACGGAACCAACGATTAAAAACTGGGAAACTTTGAAGATTATTTTATAGTAAAGATTCATTCGATAGTAGCTAATGATTTATTTTTGTAGTCTTGTATTTATACCCAAATCCGTTTCCAATGTAGAGCATATGGCTTCATAATGGAGGTATCTTAACAGTAGTTTTTTTTATGAGAACCGCTTATTACTCAGTTGCTCAACCTTTCTTTTTGATGAAAAGAGTAGGAAAGTAAGGATACGGTTATAAGAGGATCAGTGGTTACTTAATTACTTTCGATACACTCCGTTATTTTTAGGATTAGAATGGTTGCAGGAAAGACATCACAAACATCCATGCTTTCGAAAACAATAAATCGGATTAAAAAAAACGTACTGGGACTTAAACCCGTGAGATTCGTTACGGAAACCACCGACGTTGGTTACTATACCGCCGACCTGACGATGCCTAATATAATATTTTCATTTCATATTAAAAGGTATGCGGCTCAATTCAAAAATACGTCATAACCAAATTTCGATTCTCAAAATTGTATGACATTGAAAAATATGCTTCTCGCCAGTAATAATGATATTCAATCTCGGTATATGATGTTATTTAGTCACCCCAGGATTTTGCTACACTGTTGCAACTCCAACACTTTTCCCTGCTTCAATTATATATTTATAGTAAGTTACTAGATAGTCTTGATTACCAAACTTTTCGAGAAACAGGTCGGAAGAAAAAAAAAACTTGTTGGAATCCTACTTAGTTACATGTGATTAATAGGTCAACAAACTATTTGAAAAAGAGTTCGAATGATTTAACAAAAGTGTTAAGGGGCCGGACGAAAAATATTCTTGATGGAACCATTTTATAATTATCAAGGTATTAATATTTCGTATGAGTAAAATATTTATATATTAAAAATCAGGGGCCAGATTAAAATGTTTAAAGGACTGAACACGGCCCGTGGGCCGTAGTTAAATGACCCGTTGTGCTGTGTAAACAAATCAACATCCTATTGAAATTTATAATTATTAAAATTTACATATAAATTATTGTTTGTAACTCTTAAAAAAAGAAGGAATTCTTCTAAAATATTTAATTTAAATCGGGGTCAGATGAAATTTTGTAGAGTTATGGAATCGGCTAGTGAGCCTTTTAATGACCGCTGTAATGGATACATTTGTTTAAACGCAAAAATTGCTTAGTTTTCGCTATAAAATATAACCTATAAGTGAAAATATCTGTAGGCGGAGGTCATTTGTGTATAATTTTATTAAAAAAGCAGTCGTTTCTATCCTTGTAGCTTAATGGTGAGGCATTAAAACTCTTCTATTATTTTTAATGGCGGAGAAGATAAATTTCTTGGTAATGCAGCAATGACTTCATCTTTCGCACGAGTGACGTCACATCGATTTATTACTGTCATCGGCCTTGCTACGGGTTTTAACGGATACCAATGAATTATTTAGTTTTTTGATTTTGATCGAATTTTAAATCTCTTGGCGCCTATTTTTTTATGTTAAAGATTTTTATTTCTTTCCATGTTAGACCACCAAACATATTTTTGATGAAGAACATATTCAAATTAATGCGCAAAATACGAACGTTGTATTCGCGTAAAGATTACGTAGATAGACAATTAAAAATGGTTTACTAGCGATAATGATTTCACTGTGAATTGTGATTAATATGCATGAAGTTAATCACTTAGTTGTGGTGATATTATTCAAAATAAAACAAATTTTGAAGGAATTATCGATTAAATTGTGAAAATAGTGCAAATATTTTAAATTAAAACTTACTTCTGTACACCTTTTTTTCGATTTATTCTGAAAAAAAACTATAACGATTCACAACTTGAAAAAATTATATAGTTTTGATTATTTTTTAAATTACTCTTATAAAAACCTTTATTTACCAATAAAAATATATTTTTAATAATTTAAAGTTTAATGAAGTATAAAGTTATTCGTTTTTACAGTTTTTCTGTCAGAACTTGAATGTTATAGTTATGACGATGGATCACACCAAAACACCTCTTTGCTAAAAGTCAAATTCTTTTTGAAGCTAAATAACATTCAATTTTTATCTGCTTATACTATAGTGAAGTTTTTTTTTTAGGGTGTTCACTCTCAATGCTTGCTGGAAAGGCATTATATTAATAAAAACACAATATTCCTTTGTAGCATTTTATTACTTTGTCAAAAATTTCCCAAATTTTAATTATGTTTGTAATTACTTCAGTCACCACTCTAAATTTATTAATCTTGGATGACTTTTTAATTATATGTTAGATGTGTAAAACATTTTAATTTTGTGTTATTTTAGAATCACTTATAATGTAATTAGTAATTTCTTTTCAATGTCAATTGTTGTTTACAACTTTTCATTTTTGTATAAATAGAATTTTCAAATTATATTTCTTATCAGTTGACAATGCTCGCAATGCGAAACCGGTCCCGATCTATTAAATAAAGTGGAATGAAGTACAAAGGAATATTGTGTTTTTATTGATATAATGAAGTTCTATCAAATAAATGGCAATCAAATCGATTAAGACTTCTTCGAAGAAGTCCACTTTCAAAGTTGAGCATAATGAGCGATTGCTTTTAACGTCTCAAATATTATTGTTTAATTAAATATTATTACGTAATTATTTGAATAAAAAAAAAATGAGCGTTGCATATACGTCATTAGGCCGGGCAAAGTCAACTGCATTGTGCAGTTTGAAAAAAACAAACAATACAAATTACGAAAAAGTGCATTGATAGAAGTGTGATTGCCGCAGCTTTTGAAAAATAACACGATAATTAAACGGAAAACAAGTCGATTTTTTGCTAACTATTTTTATGCTTCTATTATATTGTTTTTTTTTTATCAAAAAATGGCCTTGATTTCTTTAAGATAGTCTTTGAGCTCTTCATTGTTATAATTACTAAAATAACCCGTAATATACTTGTTTTACTCTGAGCAGTTTTACGAAGCGTCTCAAGCAAAAACCGATATGTCCACTGTGCGATGTTACAAGTAATCGACGTTTTTATGTTATTAATGATTTCCATCGTATTGTACTTTCAATATACGAGTTTTAACAACTAATCACCGCGTATTGTGTTAAATACACGCAGACAATAAACAAATTGAGTTCTGCGTTTTTAAAAAGCTATTGTTTTCACGTGAAGACTGCAGTTGATCTGAGGATATTGTTTTTTTTAGTATCACGGTGCTTGTGTCCTTTCGATTCCTATCTAGTCCACCTATATTCATATCTACATATTTTTATGCTTTCCTCTGCCTATAAATATTGGTTAGCTTCCGATTAACATTCAGTTTTCGTGAAACACATTTTAAAAAGATCCATTGAAAGATTATACACACGAGACTATAAACGAACATAGTTTAAAGATATCCATTTACAATATTTCACAAAAAACAGGTCATTGAAAAAAAACTGATCTATTATTAAGTAATATATATATGTACACCAGACGTATATTTAAAAGATGCTCCCAAAATACAAACCTACAATTTTCTGTCCGTTGACATTTAACAACAAACAAAAACACACTTTTAATTGAATGTTTTATTTCCAATACATTATAATTTATTACTGAATGTATAAAAAATCGACCACTATGATTATTGAAATAATAGAAAAAGGCCGTGCATTGAATAATATAGCATCGATTATTATGGCCAATAATTGGCTCGTTCCATAAAATTCACGTAAAATTTTCTGCTTGAATTAAGTACGGTGTTCATATTATTAAGGCGAGCATCTTTTTGTACAAAAAAGCATATCAAATCAAATATTACAGTATGTATGTTGTACAAATAGTTTGTTACTAATTGATTAATCTAAAATTCGTACCGGCTTGAAATATTTGTTTCGCGCATTAACAATAACACAATTATTACTATAATTATCTCAACATTAACTTTTTAATTTCTTTTGTTTTATGAGAAGAAATGTTCTCGCTGCAATATCGTATTCTTAAAATAATTCATATTGATGATCTGAGTTAAATATTTACTTTGATATTTGCCCAGTGTTTCTTCTTTCGTATGATAGTATTTTAGTTTTGAATTTGCCCTGAATCGTATAAATGTAATTGATTATTATCCATTATCGTATATAAGTCATAGAAAAATATTGCAGGGGTATAAACTGTACTGGCTACCAGTTGTAGATAAAGAAAGACTCGGCAGTTGTTATTATATTAATACTTGTAATGGAGAACATATCCCATACACGAGGAGGGCCATTCGAGGCAGGGCGGAGATTGTCTCACTTGCCGGGGAGTTGTGAATGACTGTTCGCCTGGGGAGCATAGCTGAAAGACGGCTTCTGTGGACATTGAGAGATGATGAAGTTTGTTGGAGGCATCCAAAGCCTATCTGAAGCTGTCGCGGTTTGATGTTGATTTTAATGATATTGTGTATTACTGCAATACAAATACACGTTCAGTTTATTATGTTTTTTTTTTATCCAACGGTGATTTTGACAACATTAATGTTGAAAGCTATTGGCGTGACTACACTGAGATATTTCAAAAATATTTACCATAATATTAATAAGAAACATAATACAACATACGCCTGCAATACAATGTGGTAAAACATGTCAACAATAGAGATTTTAAGGGTTTCGTTGGAAATTGAGCAAAAGTTAATTTTTAATTTATCATACTAATGGATTTTGCTTTTTTGAAAAATATGTCTTGATAATGTATAATATGTATAAAATTTCAAATTTATTCTAAATGTTTCGTTACATCACTGTTTGGGTTAGAATAATTATGGATGCATCGTTTGTTTATACCTAATACACCATGTTTAAAATATCTTCAAACTGAATAAAATAATTAAAAACAACGTTATTTTTTTAAGAGAAGTAAAACTCGTGAATGTATTAAAAAGCAGTTAATAAAATAATAAAAATGTACAAAATGAACTGCCGAATCATTAGCAAGAAATTGTATTGACATGTTTGATTTTGTAGACTTGGCATTTCGTAATATACAGCACATCTCCATAATATAATAAACACCGTGGGCCGGTTTTTTATTATTCTCAAAACCCCGTGTAATATAATTACTTGATTACGTTCCTGCGGTGTCCGTTGACCACCACTGGTTTGGCAGACTCAAGGCCGTTTCGTGACCTCACAAGGGCGAGCGCATTCGCTCCTCGGATGCTCCTCCGACGCAGTGTTTCTAAACATTCCTCTCCTTATAATTAAATAATTGATGGCAGAAAATACAATGTAAAAAATATAGCTCATGGTATAAGGTTCGTAATAACTACGAACATGATTTAATGAAAATTAAATATTTCTTAAGAAATTCTTAAAGAAATTATGTTATTCTGATGGTACTGATTAATGCCAAATAATGTGTAAAAAATCCAAATTAATCCAACACTAAAAATTTCCGAATTCACGACATTCATATTCAATGTTTCTTTTAAAAGTAGATTTGGACAAAACGTAATTTACGTAGAATTTGTCCAAATATTCGTTTATATTTTTTTTGTCATGTCCGTTCCTAATGTAGAGCATATCCTTATGAAGTTTATCGCAACATAAGTGACTCTACAAGAACTGATTATAACTCAGTAGTTCAATCTTTCTTCTTTTGAAAAAAAGGATAGGCCTAAAGCAGGACTAATGCTTAGCTAATCGCTTAAGAGGGAGATTTAAAAAATCAACTAATAAAAACTATCCACACTGGAATTCAAACCCGTGACTTTAGTAACTACTAGTAGCCAACGGCGTACGATACCCAAAAATTTTCACATTGTTAAAAGATGAAGCCATGTTTGAAACAGCTATGAAGCTGTTAAAAATAAATTAAATATAATACTTATTACAAATAATACAAAAAAGCAATGCAAAAAAATAAACAAAAATAAAATATTGAAAGAATAGTTAATCATTATTAAAGAGGCTATAAAATATTTTATAAAGAATTTTTATATGCGACTGAAACTATAATTGAAATTTGATAATGACTTCCGTCGATTATTTGTTATTTGTTTTACACGTAGCTGACCTCGATGATACAAATATTATATGGATGAGTATATTTGTTAATTAAATGTACCCAAAAATAAAATTCACTTTGAGATTAGAATCTTAAAATTTTGTAGATAAAAGACGACACATTCCTCAAATACATTTTGTACATTTTCGAAATTTAAACATTCTTAAAAGACCTTATAGAAAAAAGGGTGAGAAATCTTTTGATGTCAGAAAGATTTATTCTTTAATCTGCCTTTCTCAAAAAGCCACATTTAAATAACTTTATTTTTTAAAATTAATTTCCACTTCCAATGTGGAGCATATTTTTTATACGAGAACTGTTTGTTACTCAGTTGCTCAGATTTTTTTTTCAAAGAGAGTAAGGATATAAAGAAAGGACGAAATAGTGATTAGCTCTCACTACTCTAGTTTTTTAGAATATTATACACCACATACATGCATCCATTCGGACAGAAATCCATAAACCGATTGATAAAACAATTTATAAAAACTGTCCATACTTGGATTTGAACCCGTGACTTCCGTGTTCTAAGTCAACGACGTTCGATAAAACTCGACAACGTAGTCGGCTTAATTCAATTATGTATGTTAAAATAACAATTTAACAATCAAAATAACAATCAACAATTAAATAAAAAAAATGGATTAAGTCGAAATGCCGCAGGTTTTCTACCTCTGACTGAGACTTAAAGTCGATATTTATATCCGGATCTGCACGTAATAGATGAAAACGTGGGATTTGGAAATAATGAATTACAATAAATCTTTAATAATAATAATAAGACCCGCACTTTTTTGTGGAGCCACTGACGAATCCTCATCCAATGGTTCTTGGTATATCTAGAAGTGTAAGTATATTCAGTATATAGCGGCTATCTTTTCAAGCGGCGAGCGCACTATTTGTCAGCCGGTTTGTTTGCCGATCCTTAGCTACCAACTGACGTCGAAATTGGTTCACACTACTCGTGTAATGGCTGCAATGCCTCTCTCTATAATCTTTATATCAAAAGAACGGCCTTATTAACAAAGACAAAGAAATATTAATCGCCTTTGACTTTGTAATAATTTGTACTATCTTATTTGGCCATATTGTGGAGAATATGGACGCCATGCGGCACCTCCATGTTTCTCTGTCTTACGCCAATTGCTTTGCTTCCTCCCATAACATGCCGGCATCCCTCAGTTCCGCTGAGTACATCGTATAGATAGTACCCGACAGACGTCCGGGGCGGAATCCCACCGGTCGAAAGAAGAGGCAGGCAGGATTGAGGCTTTTCGGAGGCATCCGCATCACGTGACCCAGCCAGTTGCAACGTCTCTCCATAAACACTGACGCTGTCTTGCATGCACCCTCATCTCTAAATTCCTCACAAAATCAAACCACCTCACCCCCATTATCCAACGCAAGCATCTGTTCTTGAAGCTCAGTATACGGTTTTTCTGAGTCTTCGTCAGGGGCCATGATTCGCAACCGTAAAGCAGTACCGGCAGAATGCAAGCGTTGAACAAGTGGCATTTGGTTTTAATCAAGTACAACTGTGAGTCCCAGACAGTCCACATTGAGTTGAATGTGGCTCCACCCATTCTTAAACAAATGGAGCTACTATCTGCCAAACAAAAATAATATGTATTATTCGTAAATTTATCCAATAAAAGATATAGTCACCGTACTATTAGAAATTGGTAAGTAAAAAAATTGAAAAACATTATGTAAATACACAATGCGGTTATTGGATATAAAGTATTTATCTCGAATAACATTTTTTGTACCAGTTTGGCAAAAATAGCATTTTATTTATCGGTCATTACTATTAATCGCTATTTATCGCCAGTTAATATCTTACTTTATTTCTGTCTGATCAACTTAATTCATCTATATTTTGATATTATAATTTTAAAAACTTTAATTTTTCGTTTGTCTTCCTTAAAACTATCAATTGAAAGGGTTAGAAGCAAATGTAGCAGTATTGAAAAAAAGTATATGGATGCAGAAACAAATGGCTTAAAATACTTCAGCTTGTGAGCTGTTATTTCGGTAGACAATCTTTTTTTTTATTCACTTAAGAAACAAATTTAAGTTCTTCACACTAAACGTTTCGTCGAATACAAAAAGTCACGTGATAAAATATTTTCTCAGTAAATTTGAGGTATTCATTGTGAATCACAATATCTACTGTAAGGTATAACATACAAAAGTACAATTAATAAGTAATGCTTTTTTGTAGTAAAGATATTTTCATTCCATAATACTGTTACCATAATGACCGAAGTTCGTTGATAATAAAAAAATATTCTTGAACTGATAGTAAATGATAAATTGTGATATAAATTTATTAAATTTCTGCTGTTGCCAAATGCGTCGATTAAGTTATTCCTCACAAAGAATTGGTATCAAAAAATCTCACTGTAGACTTACTTACCTTATGTATGTAAATTATAAAACTTACAATCTCCTGATAGAACTGTGACGATACATGCTTTGTATAATATAAGTATCTTTTTATATTTTGAAGTTGTACTATATGGAAATATAAAACATGAAACAAAGTTTATTGATATTATTATATCTATTATAAATTGCTACACCAATGACGAAATTTTATTTTTACGACAATTGCTCAGTGGTTGAAACTATTGCCATTTGCTCTGGTTTTTAACGACATTACATGTACAACCGAGTTTAATTTTTATTTAAACTGTGAATGAAATATAACAAACTGGTAGTTATTATTTAAAAACTGGTCGTCACTTTAATTTTAGATTGATTTTTGTCAGAATTATCAGTTTAAAGATTCAAGGATTCAAGCATTGATATTCGAAGATATTTAAGTATTTGCTAGATTATATTATAATTTTAAAAAGTATGGATTAAACCTGTTTTTTAATTCATGTTCACTCTCAATGTGAAGCATATGACCTCCTAATGGAAGTATCTCAACAGAACTTTTTCTACAAGAACTGTTTGTTACTCAGTCGCTTTTTCCAAAGAGAGTAGTAAGGATAGAAGGACAAGGCTAAGATATAAACAGTGGTAACTAATCGTGAATTAGCATGGAAGTTAATTTTTAGAGATTGAAAAAAGAAATCTATCGAAAAATGCTGTTCGTACTGGGACTGGAAACCATGAGATCCGGCACGGAAGCCAACAATGCTAACCGCTGAGGCATAGGACCCGACGAATCGTTTTAATCAAATTAAACTTTTTAAGCTTTTGATATTTTCTTTATGCTAATATTAAATGTGAGATATCGAAAAAAACCGTATTGATTTATTTGTTCGGCATCGCTATCTTAATTGGTCGTAATTGTTACTATTTTTTTTGTTCATTTTGATATATTTACAATACCGACATTAAAATATTCGTCCGGTGATAAAATAACTACTATCAAAAGATCCAAGCACTACATTTTACTGATCGATTGCCTACAATTTTGTTTAGGGCTCATTGATCCATGTTCATAGATAAGTATCTGACTTCTTTATTAAAGATTCATTCGACATTGATTAATGAATAGATTTTGATATAGCATCTTCAGACAAAAAAAAAACATGATTAATAGATATAGCTCTGTTATTAGTGGTCAAGGATATTAGGAGTAGATTTCAAAAGGATTCATTGTTACGAGAAGTTACTGACACATAGACATCATCAGTATTGTGTCACAGCTTCTCCATCTGTGTATGTCGTTATTTTAATGTATAAGTATAAAATAAAATTTTCTTTGGAATATATTCAACCACGTCGTTACATTGAATAAATAGTATTTGCTGATGAGATCTTTTTGCCATTTATCCAACACATATAGCTGATTTTTTTTCGGCAACGACTGCAAGAATTCATATATTTTGAGATAAAAAAAAAACAACATTTTTATTTTTATCTGTCCATCACAATTAAACTTTAAAACGTCATTTCGTTATGAAATTTACACATTTTATTGATGTCTCAATGTGTTCAACATGTCTCGTTATCTCTTTCCTGAGTATTGAGTCAAAGGGTTAATAAAAATATGAATTATTTATACGCCCAGGTAGTAAAACTAATTATTTATATTCATATCAATATCGTCGGTATACTGCCAAAAAACTTTATACGAATAATTGATTGGTTTGTGCTATGACTGCAGAACGATAGATTTAAACACGTCTTAAAATATAAACTCACTTATATTTAACACTAAGTTGAGATTCAGATTTCGATTGGAGTTATTCCTGTTGCAGAAAACTATAGATAACTTAATGCGTTTTAGCTGTGTCTTATTTCTACAGCTACCTAAAAACGATTAGACCACTGAACGTTCTTGGGGTAACATATACACATTTCGGCCAATTGTTGTTTATTCAATTATTTTATGGTTAACTGCCACGCTAATCAAAAAAGTCGATTATTACAGAACAATTGATGAAAGTATCTAATATTTTTTTAACGTTAAAAATGCAATGCGAAATTTCTTACATCTAGCATAGATAAGTATTTATTTTTAGCACTGTTGTCATGTGAGATGTAATGATTGGAACTCGTATAAGAAAAAGGTAATTTAATTGAAGTAGAGTTGAGGAATTTGAGATAAGATAAATTAAATTTTGACCCCAAGCTGCAACAACCAATTAAACATAACTGTATTTTTTAAAAAAGTAGTTTTTTGCGACGTATTAAATTTGAATAATATAAACAATCAAAATAAATTATTGCATCCTGTTTCATCTGATTTTATCATAGAAAATTCTTAACAATTTTGTTTTTTGAAATTTATACATTATAATGCTGTTTCTTATATAATATAAAATGATAGTAAAAGAATAAGATTGTTTTGTTTGCATACGCTTAAGGAGTGGGTAAGTTTTTGCATCACCGTCCAATACTCATGTCTTAACAATGCAATAAATAATCCCAAATCACGACAAAATGATCAACTTAATCATGTTTAGAATCGCTTTTGGCCATGTGCCGTTTATTATAGACTCAATAATAATAATTGATCATAAAAATTAGCCCCACAGTCAGACGAATTGATTAATTACGTATCAAATGAAATACAAGAAGTCAAATATTAATTATTTGTTAAAAAAAAAATGCGCAGGAAATGGGATTGCATAACAATGGACTTCATGGGAATCTTTACAAATATTGTTGTTTATATATTTAATACGAAGTGTTTAATTGGATTAGCTTTTATACGTATAATTATACAGCCAAATTGTTTTGTGTTTTTTCAGAAGAAAAAAAATGAGATGGTAGCACTGTTGCCCAAACGTCATTTAAAAAACATGTTAAATGAAATATGTTACTTTTTACAATTACTGGTATATTCAATTATTATAGTCAATATGATGTGTTAATCTGCTGTGTATATAAAAATATACGAATACCTCTAATTGTCGATGTAATACACAATATTGGAGAAGGCCTTCATATTATTATGACTACCTATTACGAACAAGCTTGATAGAATACAGCGTAATGTTTGTGAGAGAAAGAGGCAGAAACAAAAAATTTAATGTTATATAAAATGCTATATTTTGATCTAGTCTTTTTCCTAATGTTTACTATCACTTTTAGGGTGTTCACTGTCAATACTTGGTGGAAAGTCATTATATTAATAAAACACACAATATTCCTTTGTACTTCATTCTACTTAATTTAATAGGTCAAAACCGGTTTTGCTCATCGCGAGCATTGTCAACTGATGTCAATCAATAAATGTTGACTATGTAAAAATTCGCAAGACAATTTTTATCTATAGTGATTAACCTCCGTTTGTATTTACGTTATTTGCTAGAAGAGATATTGTAAACTCTTTGTTTAAATATTTAAAAAAATGATTGGTATAAGTGACTTGATGTACTGTATTAATTGGATTGGAATTTACTTGGTAAAAATCCATTATATAATTAGATGAAAAATATCACAGTATTTTAGTTTAAAAAATATTATTTTATATACAGTTAAGAGCTATCTTGGCTTACGCCCTCTGTTATAGTACGAGGGCGTCAGCCGAAATAGCTATCAATTATATATTATAGAATAATAATTGTAAACCTAAAATACATTGGTATTTTTTCACCTTATTACCATGATAAAATTATGGAAAATTCCTATGGAGTATTTTGATTGCTAACTGAAGTTTGTAAGGCTATGATGCTACGGGTCCTATAATAATTTTAAGAATATTAAAACTTAATAAAACTAATAATAACAACTAATAGCGACACATATTTTGAAATTTTAATTCACATGAGATAAACAAAATGATTGACTCGAGATCAACTCGAGGAGTAATGACATAATTTTCTTTGTCGAAGCTAAAACCACGACTGTTCACTAAGACTACTTCTTACCATTAAGCTACTAGAGTCCGACATTAAATAAGCATGTCAATTTTTTTGTTACGTCATTGGCAACAATTTGTCCGGCTGGATGAGCAAAATTCACGGACAACGGACACAAATAACAGTGTCTCCGGCTACTTGACCGTGAACATAGTAAACTTGACTGCTGAAGTCATCCAACCTTCCTCGAAAATGAACTTGGCAATCCCAATGTATGATTAAGGCTAATTAGTCGACAAACCGAACCATTTCCAAATATCTATATGTTTTATGTCTGCATGCAATCGTTATTATATCATTTTAATTGTATTAGAAAAAAATATGCCAATTCATGAAAATCGAGTGCTAATATTAAATAATTATAAACATTTAATTCGATGAATCAAAGGATTTATTCAATATCCTTTTATTATACAAAAAAATCATCATTTTAGAATAGAAAAAGTAGAGCCAATTGGTAATAAGTAAATTAAAATGAAGCGAATGTTCAATATACTATTAGTCAATTCGTGAATTAAAAAAAAATAAACAAGCTTTTAAACTAATTACACATTTTTTTTAATATGATCAGGACCGGTTTCGCTCAGTTGAAAATGCTCGTGATGAATTGTAGTGAATTAGTACAAAAGAGTGTTCTATTTTTTAAAAATATAATGCCTTTCCACCAAGTTTTGATAATAGACACTCGAATAATGTTACCAGAGTTTATCTAAAGATGATTTTCATAGAGGAGAAGCACGTATTAAAATTTGTAACATAATGTTAACTGTGGAAAAATAAAGCTTTCAAATTTTATACATATTAGTTTAAGGTTCGTTAGGTTAGGTGTCATAAAATAGCTTGTTTATTCGAAAATGCTCACGATTAGCAAAGATGATATTAATCATTGTTTTTTAATGTAGAATTAGTGTAAAAAAAAAACATATTAAAAAAATGTTTAGATACTTTGTTACAAGTTTATTTACTCTACATTGAAAACAGATATTGGTGAAAAAATCTGCTTTTATTTTGAAAACTTGGGTGAAGTTTCTTATAACAATGTTTGATCTTTAAAAATTCAATTGGTATTCAAAAATCAGTACAGTGCGGTACCTATATGAATATATTATAACTTAATCCTCGTCAGAGATCTTTGATATACTTACGTCATACTCTTGACATTTTATGTGAGACAGCATTATCTGCGCTTAATTTTTGTAATATTCATTTCATCAGCTGTAAAATAGCCAACCGCAAATAATTTTGCAATACACATTAACAGCATTTGGGTCAATCTGTTTGGAAGGTTTTATCTATATGTTTATATTTCTTTATAAGTAAGATACCATTTGTTTTTATTTTATACTGCAGCAATAGTATTATAAATAAATCATAAGGCACCGCGATGTAAACTTTTATATTTTTTCGTAACGAATTATTTTTCTATCTGATAATAGATCATCACCTTATTTAATATTATAAAAAATACTCTAGAATGAGTCTATATAGAGATGACAAATCAACATAAGTTATATTTGTATTGTTTGAATGATATCATAAAAAAATGTTGAATCCGTTTTGTATGACGCGTAAAACACTTTTTTAGCATTGGAATTCGTTTACCAGTAAATTCCAGATTCAATTAATCTCTTTATCTTTGAAAGTATATTGGAAAAATATAGCATTATGAAAACATATATTATATTGAATTTAAAATGACCAGGTACTCGGTAAAATACCCAGTTTTTGGTTATTTAAAAAAAGTGCGGGTTCCCAAGTTAAAAGCCCTAAAAAATAAACGTATACAGAGCGATTAGCCAACTCTTTTTTTTGCTCCACCTTTCTTTATCCTTTTCTACTGATTTGAACGGTTGATCCACTGATTTACGCTATAATTCAGATGCTTCATAATGATTACATATACTTTATATTGAGCGCAGACATGGTTAAAAATAATATAAGAGTAGCATAATTATCCGATAAAAAACGTCCCAAGCTATCGGTTCACTTAATGCAGTATTCAATAACCCTTTTACCAAAACCGGCACCCCGAATAGCTTGCTCATTATATTGCAGTTTTATTATATATTGCTGGATGGGTGAATTGAGAGATTGAACTTGAACAAAAAAAAAACTTATAAACAACAGTAATAAGAGATTTATTATTGCAGAGCTTTAGATAGTTTGTGACAATCAAGTACACTTTTTTTTTACCATGTCCGCTCCCAACGTGGAGCATATGGACTCCTAATGGAGTTTATCTCAACAGAAATGTTTCTACGAGAACTGCTTGTTACTCAGTTGCTAAACCTCTCTTTTTCCAAAGAGAGTAGGAATAGAAGGAAAAGGCTAGGACAGGACTGGTGGTTAGCTAATTACTCTCGATTCGTCTCGTTCATAGGATAGGATGGGTGAGAGGCGAGGAATTCAAGACATCATATACATCCATGCCTTTGAACAGAAATTCATAAATCGATTGAAAAATCAATTTATAAAACTGTCCGTTTGTACATACATCTGTATTTTCTGTTCTCAGAGAGTGTTCTGAAAGTTTTTGTAAGCAATACTAACATATGTGCTACATTGAAAAAAATACTTATATTCGTAGTGGACAGAGGTCACCTTCAATATGCAACCTAGGGCTCGGGTAAGCGTTGTCTGTTCTCAATTTTGAGCATTTTACATGTAAAAAGTTCAAGTGAATAATTTGCATTGTACAAAATCTACTCTATATGAAGTACAATAGAAGCAAACATGAAATAACAAAACAATGTTTATTGTCGTGATGAAAAACCGAGTTAAAAAAAAACACAATCAAAGCTTTAAATAAAAGCGTTTTCATGTTTAATCTAGAAAATATTGTTGCTGGTAAAAAAGCTGAACCGAGTGGACATTTCCTATTTAACAATTAAGGTGTTTTATCGTATGTTTCGTTTGAAAGATCTCTTGAATAGCTTAATGTGGGCGAAGGTCGTGATATTTATATTTCTTCTACTGCAGAGACGAGGATGAACTGGCTGACCGCCTACTTTATATTCTAAGCAGATATTATCACGATTTCATCATTAATAATAACGCCAAATGCATAATATTATATAAATACTGTACAAAAAAATAGTTACATGTTTGATGAGTGGTTAATTAAATTATTTTTTCATTATATCCGTATCATTTTTTTACGACCTTTTAAAATGTTTTTGTTGTTTGGAAACAATAGATTTTAGTGGCACAGTGCTCAAATTTTCAGTATTCACTTTCGGCCTCAGCCCAAATCAAGTAAAATTGTCTCGTGTGCGCGGCTTTTTGAAGAATTGCATTTTTTCTTAATGACTTACTAAAAAGGCTATAACTGTGAAACCACAAGGTCAAATCAAATGAAACCTTTAGTGATTGTTTGAAAGACTTTAAATATTCAATTATGTATGGTATTATTGCTAGAATTTTCTTCTATGGAAAGCCATATTACAATGTTTGCATATGTGCCGAGTCTTACTCCGTTTTTTTGCTTGGCGCCCACCTTGTAGATTAAATTGGGCTTATTTATTTTTTCTTGCTGCTATTAGTAACAAAATATCTTTAGAAAAGCTTTTTGACATTTTTTATAGAATATTTAAAGTTAAAATTGAAAATAAACTCAGTGACTGCACCATCATGTAATCTTCAGAAGAACAAATGGACGCATCAAATGCGTTATGCTATCCTTAAATGTTGGTTGGTAAAATCAGTTACTATTTCTAATAATAGTAATAATTAAAAGACTGATTTAGAATAATTTGAGTATCTTTTATAATGATAATACTGAGTCTTCTATACAAAATGTTGCTTGATACCACAATGATGGCTTTATTTTAAAGCATAGCCCATCACGTGAAAACACGGTTCCGGGACTCAACGCTCGGCTAGCTTATCACGTGAAAATACGGCTCCGGGATCCAACGTGTTAAAATAAGCGTCTTATGGCAGTTTTTTTTAATGATGAATCGAAAGTGAGCTTAATTTCATTGCCGTTATATTTTGTCCGAAGTGCTCTAAATAATATTTAAATGAATTGAATCATTTAAAAAAGAAATTAGCAAGATTATCAAATTTAAGTAGACTAGAATTGATAAGATAAACAAAGAACTCTAACTTTCCATTGAAAATAAATACATATCTACACTGCAATGGCCTGGAAAACATTTTCGTAACTTATCATTAGATTTAATTCATTGCGAATAATCAAAACCAGTCTTGGTGAATTATGTAAACGAAAGTAGTTAACGTTAGTCTGAAATTCAAAAATATTTGCCATATACCGGAAAACATATTTGTAACAATATAAACCCTGATTACAGCTGAACCACTAGGTTTTCAAGAATTTAATATGTATGTAACAAAACATAGACGACTTCAACGAGAAGAGAAGTAAGAAACCCTGAAATGTTTGAGTTTTGAAGTTTATTTTATAAGTTATATACAAGAATTACAATTTTATCTTACACAAGTTATTATTGAAAACAATAATTCAATTTTCATGTCAAGTTTTTTCACTAACTGAAACAAGTTCTGATATTTTTTAAATAGATTGTATCAAACGTTTTAATAGAACAACATTTTTTAATTCTACACAATCAACATATTTTGGTTATTTGAAAGCATCATCGAACTGCAAAACATCAAAATTATCAGTGACAATATTATTATAAGCAAACCATAAAATGACCTAATCATTGAAAGATAAAGAAATCTACGTTGATTAAAAAAATATCACCTTTTTTCTTGAATCTTATTCTCACACAAGTGTTGAAGTTTTTACATCTACTCTCAAGAGACGAAATAGTTTTGACCAACCTGAGCTCTATTAAATGTATCAATTTTTATAGTTTTTAACAAGTTTTCAGAATTACAATGTTTTTTATGCATACAACTTTAAAATTAAGATGAATTAACAATGTATCAAAGTTTTTATTTTTGTTGCCTTCTTTGGGTCATTCTTTGATTTTTATATCGATAAACTAATTTGTATCCCAGGCTATATGTTACGACAATGTCACACATTAATCATTTTTCTAAAATATTAAAAAAAAAAAAAAAATCTTTTTGTTTTTATCCATATCCGTTCCCCACTGGCTGCATTTGGTCACCACACGGTACCTTCAAGATTCTTCGATCCTGTTAGTATTATTGTTCCTCCCAAGTCTGATGTTATCCCACCTTTATTAACCGTGTTTTATCATTATTTTAAAATTTTGAAATAATTATGTACCTCCGGCGAGAAAAGCTAGTTCAGATCATTTCATTTGATTTTGAAGCTGATACTATGAAAGGTAGTGTTGGCAACATATTCAAATAATGATTTTTACTAAAATTAAAACCGTAAACGAACACCGCTGTATAATCATCAATTTGAATAATTTGTTTTGAAAAAAACTTGCAACATTAAGTTTATTTTCACCAATTTAATTAAATTGAAATTTCTTTACTAAGCGATCAAGAATACAACAATGCGTACATTTCCCATACAAAAAGCGTACTAAATTAAAATCGGTCTAAATTTAATGGCGTATATATTAGTGTTTGAACTATAATACGGATTTTATGATCTTCCATGAACATGGTGATCATAAATTAAAAAGTCCATTTAGGTGTTTCCTGTTCTCACAATGAATATACGTTAATTTTAACAGCACATTTTTTTAAATAAAGTGCATCACCGCAGCATTGAAAACCTTTAACATTTCAAGTAAAATTACTTCAACATATCTTACTAGCTGATGTCATTATCGAATTAAGGCCAATATATATTTATACACTTCACTAACAATGAACACATAAAATATTTTTTCGTTTAGTAAGTATGTGTTACTGTTACGTGCACAAATAATATTTCATTCCATGCAAATGATACTTGCATCAAACAAGACCAGAAAATATTCTAAGCAAAATCAATTAGATACAGAAATATTATGCTTCCTTTATTAAATTACTTATCGCTAGATCTCTTTTGATTTCACCCGTTTAGATATGTACTATAAATCTTTTTGTTATGAATTCCGTGTTAGCTGAATTGTACGGTTGAGAAAATTCTACATTTTATATAAAATATGAGGCTACTATTTGCAAGCCCGGCTCGTCTCAAAATTTGTGAAACATGAACTATCAATGTACTTTGTTAAATAAAATACATTTGAAAAGCATTTTTGGAAATGTAAAACTAAAAATGCTTTTTAAATGTAGGTATATTGTGTTACAAAATGAAATTCAAGTTTTATTTCTAAACTATTTTGGAACATGTCGGATTTGAAAATAATAGCCTCATATTATCTTTATTTTGTAACTCTCAAATATAATTATTATAAATATCAAGAATTCATCAAAAATACAAATAAAACTCAATACATAAAATTAAAAGTAAAATAAAACATGAAGTGCCTGCATTCTTCGAGAACTATTAACGAATATGTATTTTCCTACGCGAAAGAAGTGGATTTTTACTATAAATTAGATTCATTATTTGTATAAAGCGACAGTTTTGATTGAATGAAAAGATGCTACATTTTCTCAAAAGAAAATATTAACTTCACACAAGACAGTTTTATCACATGTGTAAAATAATATTAACATAAATAATATGCTACCTGCGTGGTCGAGTGGTCAACGTCGTTGGCTTAGATTACGGTTCAAATCCTAGAACGGGCAGTTTTATAAATTTATTTTTAATCGGTTTGTAAAGAAGCCTTGGTGTTTGTGATATCTTGAATTCCACCTCCCACCCATCCTATCCTAAAAACAGGACGTAGCAAGAGGGATTAGCTAACCACTAATTCTGTCCAAGCCACCTTCTATTCCAACTACCAACTATCTTTGAAAACAAAAAAAAGATTGAGCAACTGCTTTAAAATTAGTAAAAACAGTTCTGTTTAGATAAATTTCATTTTGAGTCCATATGTTCCACAATGGGAGTGGATATGGAAATTTCTGGCTTCGCACACAATTTTGTTTTTGAATTTAATTCCCTTGATTTGACATTAGAGAAGAAATACGCAAAAGTAGAAAATAATCACATTCATTCGCTTTTGTAATACAAAATAAACTATGAGATTTTCATAACGTTCATTTCCCAAGAGTTTTTGTGTGACCGACAGGTAGAAAGTAGTATTTACTAAATTAGTAAGATTATATTTTACAATCACATATTTTTTAAATTATTAAATAAACGTATAGATTATATTTCAGACAGTTTTTATCAGACATATTATCTGCAATTGTCTTGCATGTATTATTGTTATTAGTTTCTTTGAAAATTTTTAATAAGTCGATTAGTTCATAATGCGATGACAAAAAATAACGATCGAAAAATCCATGGCAACGACTAAGAAAATGTGTCTTTTTGTTTTGTTTACAGGGTTTTGAATAACTAAAACTAAGAGGCCATAATTTGTGGCAAAGAATCGTGCATGTCTGTCTAACCCTATGCCATATTTCAGCAGCCTACATGGTTAACCAGGGTTACCAGACACCGCCAAGTGTGGTATAAAACAATCCTAAGAAAATTATTGCATCAAGCTTGATTTTTTTATTTTATTTAGTGAGCCGAGTATAAGATAATTTTGTTGATGAATCAAATTTTATTTTTCTGCAGTTAGATTTAAATTACAAAGAAAGATGTCAAGGTTTAGTTCTGACGATGTTTTTTTTAGATGCGGTAAATTTCAAATTATTACCATTTTAACCATATTCAAATCATAGTTTAATGGGTGAAATAATAATAACATAGTCATGAAATTCAAATGTAGTGTTAAAAAATTAATATATTTCTATAATACCATTGACTATTTGTTGAGATTGAATTCGCATTGAGTGAGAAAATTACTTTTAATTGAGACTTTAAAAAATGACGAATGTCAAAGTGGCCACTAACGTTTTGTTCTGTGTACTCATTTTACATTATTAATGAAATTACATTAAAAATGGTTTCCAATATAACGACTATTATCAATAAATTGTTGAAATAACCTATATCGATTTATATTTTCACCATTTGATAATGCTCGTGATGAGAAAAACCGGTCCTGATATTGAATAAATAATGTGCGAACAAATTGTTTTATTTCACTTAAAAAAATAAGCTTTGTCCATCATATTCACTATTTAAAAATATGTGATATTTGTATCTACACACATATACAAAGACTTTATTTATTTAATTACACAGCAAAATATTACTAGTATTGAAAAATGGTTTTTCAACTGTAGATTAATATAAATAACATTTTGGACAACGTTATTAATACCTCGCAGAGCTGATGAAACATTAAAAAATCAACATATTAAATTGTCATCCAGCTGTGATTTGAACTCGTGTCCCTTTAATTGGTATACTATGGCACCTTTGCGCTACAAGGTTACCTAGAATGTCCAAAATATTAAATATAAATTAATGTTCAACATCAACAAAAAACGTGAGACGGCATATCAAACGTTATTAAATATCCTCTTAATTGTTTAATATCTCCTATTAGCTGCCGAAGAGCAAAATTGCAACACGTATAAAATTTGTTTCTCAAATTTAAGGTAGGGTAGATAACATGAGTCATTAATTTTATATCCACTAGAATAAAAACTCGAAAAAAAAAACAAAAGATATCAATTGTCGGCCCCGTCGCCAATTTATCAACGCTGATGCTGCTTACGCTCACTCGGTCGCTCGGCATAGGGCACGCATCCCAGAACAAAAAAATATAACAATTGACTTTTTAATCGATTTATATACGTGGACCCAAAGACAAATTATCTCTGATGTTTTTTTTATGGTTCATTCGATTCTGAATACTGGGTGCAGAGAAAGTGACTAGAGTGAGTTTCCTAATTCCTTCTGAAGAGAGGCCAAGTGGTTGAGTTACAATTTCTGTTGGAATACTTCTCTCGGAGTCCATGTGTTTCACGATTACTATGTGATTCTGCTTTTCGTACTGGGACTCGAACCAGTGAGATCCTTCATGGAACCATCAACCATCAACCAACGAACGCCTTTTTTCAATAGATTTATCGATTTCTTTTCGAAGAAATACTAGTAGTATCCTTATATCTTTACTACTTCTCTCCCAAAAAAGAGGTTGAAGAACTGAGTAACAAGCAGTTCACGTAGAAACAATTATGTTATGGTACCTCCACTAGGAGGCCATATTTTTCCATATTAAGAGCGGATTTGGATAATATACAATGCAATTCTACTAATAATTAACGTATGAAAAACGAAAAATATTATATTTCTCATAGTTCAAAAAAAGATTTTAAATAATATTTATTAGTTGTTTAAGTATGTTTAAAACAAATATTGTTTAATCAGCTTAGTCAAATAATCCTTTAAAAAATTACAGTGGTCACTGACCTGTGAGAAAGGAAAAAATCGTGAACTAATTTACGTAGGAGAAATGATTTCTGATTAATTACAATGCATTAGTTGCATGACCTCGATAGCCATTAATTATTAATTGATTGGACCGTAATTTGAACTAGTGACCCTGTTTCAAATTGGGTTTTTGCGACCAATTATACACACATGTGTGTGCACAGTGGCGTACTTGGCCGGTATTTCACGAGAAATATTTTGTGACAATTTGATAAGAACACCAAATATCACGCAACATTATAATGACGAATTGCATTAAATTTTAAATAATCTTAACCGAACTTATTCTTAGTAAATTGACGGAACATTCTATAGTTAAAATATCAACATTTAATTTCTATTTCAACGTGTTTGGTAATTAATAAATAAATTGTGTTAAAACAAAACTCGGCGGCGATGAAAATTACCCTAATATACAGCAATTTTCAACAAATAAAATCGTATTATTATAGCTCTGTCGTTAATGTTACAATTTAATATGTGGCTATAGAGCTTTCTTATGGGTCCTCAATGTTTTATAATGATTGGTATCGTAAACTATTTTACATTCGCAAAACTGGAACTATAAAACAGTCGCAAAGCATAATGTCACGGTGATTCTATATCATAGCGACGCCACTGGATAATTGTCTGAACGTTCGTATCTTTCACCTGCATACATTATAATGCAGTGATAACAAAAAAGGACCACGATGGCCAGAAATGGTCTCTTGTTTCGTATAAATAGCAATTTGAAAGGAATGCGAGATGGGAGTTTTTGGCGGCTTGAGTACCCGCCACTACTATAAATCCGAATTGCAGAGGTGCACAATTGATTAATAATATATATATAATTATTCCGCTCTCAATTTGGGTCATATAAACTGTTTATAGAATTATCTCACGTTTAACGTCTTTCTACGAGAGCTGTCAACGTCTCTTTTTTTTTCGAAGGGAGTAGAGATACAAAAGATAGAGAAAAACTAGTGGTTGGCTGATTACTCTTTTTACACCCGTTAATTTAGGATTCAAATGGTGGGGGGAGGGGAATATTTACAAACCACAAACATCTATGCCATAAAACAGAAATCAATAAATTGATTGGAAAAATGATATTCAAACCCGGGTCCAGTGTGGAAATCAACGACGTTGACCACTGTATCGGGTATCCGATATTTTTTTATTTAAAGGAATACAAAAAATTAATAGCTTTTTTATTTTTTGATATGACAGGTATTGCTAGTATGCCAAATATTTTAAGTGGAAAGAAAGATCATACGAGATAAACTCGATGTGTTTTTATTTGGCAGTCACTCGATATCAACTCGAAGATAATTTGCATCACAAGCTCCCCTCCCTCAATGTCTTAGATCTCAAATTTAAATTAAAAAATATTTCTAAATCTGTCATTGACCTTACCGGGAATTTGACCCAGACCCAACTGGTTGGTAAATTCAAGCTTTTACCATGTAGACTGCAGCAGAATGGTGCTACGTAAAATATTACATATGAGGGTATTATTTGCAAAGCCGGCTTATTCCAAAATTGTTGAAACATGATTCATGAATGTAATTTAGTGGATAGAAATAAATTTTAAAAGTATATTCACTCTGAAACATGACTTTATAACATGCAAAATATCATTTTAAGGTAATGTAAAACTAAAAATATGTTTAAAGTGTACATTGTTTTTCAAAATTAAATTAAAGTTTTATTTTTTACTCTTTTTGGAATGAGCCGTGTTTGCAAATAATACTCTCATATCATCATTTGAGAAAATACGTATGAGAATAAATCATAAATAAATGAAGGAAAAAACATAAACATGTAATGTTAACTAATAACACAATCCGTGGCAAAAAATATCGAAAAAAAACATAGAGGTATAGAAAGTCGATACCAATACATTCTATAGACAGAGAAAGCTTGCTTTGTTGTCATCATAAAATTAAATGAATTTAATGACGTTTTTATTGAAAAGGTTGAATGCCTCACAATAACCCTTCTCATTAAAACTTTCAATCCATTATCTGACTTTGTCGATCTCCGTTTTCAAACGGAGACGCTATCTATACACAAGAAAGTATAAAATGTATGTGTAAACAAATTATTTTAATCATGTATGTATGTAAGTCCCTCGTATGCAATTAATATCTCAAAATAAATATGCTAATTTGTTGCTAAAGAAAATAAATGACTAACATAGTATGTTTTTTATTCCTTAATAAATCATTACATACTTTTAAGGTGTTCACTGTCAATCCTTGGCGGAAAGACATTATAGTATATTAAACAAGCGGTATGCACCGTTCTTAAATCAATAATCATTTTTCCAATGTAAAATATATTCAATATAGCTCAAAAGAAAAGTATTTTTATTAACAATGTATCACTTAATTTCTCGCCATATCGTATAAATAAGTTTAAATGTTTTACTAAAATTAAATCACAATAACTTGTTTATGACTGTATTTCAAATGCAATTATTGTTAATTTTAAATGTTTAGATACGCCAAAAGATTACTCTGATAACATCAATAAACAGATACCTGCTCATCCTTCAAGTCACTTTAAACGTGGATAGGAACAATAATTCATAAATGATTTAACTTCAAAGTGCACTCTATATAGTTGTTATCGCTATAAAAATCATTGTGAAGCCTTGGAGAAGAGCGTAAAATAAAATTTATAGCATTAAGTTTATGTCCTGGCTCCTTCGGGTCGGTGTGGTCACTTTTGCAGTCTTACATATGAGATATATAAAAACAAAAATGCAACTATTAAATCACTTTTCTTAATATTTCCATCATCTAGAGCAGGAATGTATAACCCACGATATGCGGCCCGTTAATTTTTTTGTGACCCTCGAATGTTTTATCTTAAATAAATTTGGAGTACATACATGTTTTTTTTAAATAAAAAAAAATGGTTTATCAAATTTGATCAAGTTTATTCGTCGATAAAGCAAAATGAATCGGTTCATAGAAATAGACTTACGAATGAAAAATTGGATTCGATTTGGCAGCTTATTACTTTAAATATTGTGTCAAATTATTAGTAATTATTTTAAAATATATAAAAACAAAGTGCAATACAACGTGCATACCCTTATATTTTACAATAAAATATTTTTTTGTTAAACAAGTACGCTTAATCCTATTTTCGCACGGTTTTGAAATAACACGGTCAAAATTGAACCTATATTTCATTAATTATCTATATAAACTTAATCTTTTTAAACGGCTGTTTTGTTTTACGTGGAACGTATCTCCTTCGTAAAAAGATTATTGAGAGTACTTAAAATTTCATTTTTCTTTACGACCCGAAAGCATCTTAATTTGCTATTATGCGGCTGGATAGAAAAAAAGGTTGTGCATGTCTGCTCTAGAGTCTAGAAATTTGATAATATTAGAATCTAATAATATTATAATGATGACATATACTTATTTCAAGCCCATCAAAATTGAGTTTGATATACCCCCTTTATTTTATGAACTTTTCAATTTTTTTTATACTCCGCTAAATAAATTAAGACCATTGCCATAAATGTCATTGCTTGGTAATTAATATTAACACGTATTAAACATATACCACATGGTAGTGACACTATCGCGACATTCGTTCAATAGGGTAGTCAGAAAGTGTATGTTTTGCTGTGCATACATGTTGCATTACACATTGATAGACAGACATACATGATAATGATGTGGAGAATTTCGACCCACAAGCCTTATTTGATATTGAACAATTATTGACATAAAGCGCAATTTACCCAATTGTGTCACTTAAATTCTTTTGTCAATTATGGCTCGATATATTTTTTTTCATAAAATCAGTGCTCTTCCGATCTGTTCGAAATATTAGACATTGATTCGTTTTTTTTATATTTAATAATACCAACATGAATAAAAAATTCGATCGGGTAGCAGTTGCATCATCGTTATTTTTTGTTTCAGAATACATTCGATTTACTTATCAAATATTTTTTTTGTTTGTATAAATGCTGAAGTTTTTTTTTATATCACCACTGGCTGCACGAAATCAATTTTAAGAGATGTAATCTTTATATGAGATTGAATGTATGACTTCATTGTCTAGCAATAAAATCAATTTTAGACGTCATGAATAAACAATATTAATATCTTCAACATAGTATAGCTTCTTAGCAAGATTTTTGACTGCCATGTTGGTAGGGTGGCACTGGTGGCAGTGATCTAGTTTTTTACGGATGAACAATTTGATACACTGACGCTTCTAATCGATACATGAGTTTGTTAACAAATATATGGCTGATTGACATGTTTTATTAAGATTTTTAGAGTGCATTAAAACGAATTCACTAGTTTATATTGTCATTCTATGTTTCAACTCTTTCACAACCTCCCTTTGTTGCATACTTTTTTTTATCTGTGATTTTTAAAGTTTGATTCTTATTTGCAATTGATTTCACTATTTTCACCAATTCACAAAATCATTAATTCTTTTCAGTATAAATTATCGGAATTACAGTTTTAAAAAAAACGGCATTCCGACACAAAAAAATTCCCTACCCCATCTTATGCGTTCATGTAAATAGGGTGCAGAAAAAAACTGTCTATATAGAAGAACTTTTTCGAAAGTATTCAGTATTTATATTAAATGGTTACTATTTATAAAGATTAGCTACAATTAAAGTTACTGATCTGTATTTAAACTTGGAGGCTAGTTTTAACATATACTAAAAACCAAAAAGCACCTAACCTAACCACATTTTTATGATCACGGGTATTGAACAAATTTCCAAGAAATGGTGACCTTTTTTTGTTTATTCTGACAAAACATAATATTTATACTGAAAATTCAATTAGTAAAAATCCGACTAATAAACTATTACAATATTGATCAATTAAGTATAATATAAACCTTTTTTATTCTCACCCACTCCTAAAATAAATATTGAATGACTGAGATATACTTAACTAGTTCTTGTTAAAAAAACTTATGTTGTAATGCACTCTACGAAGTCCATTTGTTTCACATAGGAGGTGGATATATAACATACAATCCACATAAATAAAAAATACAATATACCTACAGAATACCAGTTTTTATATTTATTAAAAATGAAATCATTCACGATTGTTTTCGATTTAAAATGACTAGTACCATTAATGATTATTGTTTCTTATAAACATTGTTACTTAACCATTTTCTGCTAAATCGTAAGTATTTACTTAAATACACATTAAACAAATCTTTTCAACACTAGGCGTGACAAATGTTTCTCTCACGACCGTATTGATTGGTTATTTTCACGGAACGTAGCAATCAGATCACATTGCAAGAAGCTTTTTTTCAGCTTAAAAAACACTCCACGAAATCGCTGATGGATTATTTTGTATCAAACGAAATGATCTGTTTGAAGATATAAATATAAATGTTGTTGCAACGCCCAAAGTTTTAGCGAGTGCCAATTATGATTATTTTTAAAAAGGATTGACTTATTTTTATTCTGATTTTAGTATTTTTACAACAAAGAGAACATTCTAAGTAAACGTTTTTTTCTCTTGGTGCGTTCTTTTATCAAAGATTAGCAACATTTTAAGCTGCAGTAAGTTTCTCAGTCTCACTACATAATAATGATATGGATAATGGTATTCTTTTGTCTTGTGATATATAATTTATCATATATTAACCTGTGTGGATTTGTTTACGGATTCAAAGTACTCAGTAAAATATAATAAAATATTTGGCTTTTAAATTTGCTTGTTTTGCTCAATGAAAAATAGTGTGAGTGTTACACTATTTTTCAAAACTGTTCATAAAATAAATCTATTGCTTGTAATTAATTTTGAAATTTAAAATAAATTTAATTGAATGTATTTTATACATTTTTACATTCTAGTCTTATATACATTTTTACATATTCATTTTTACATTCTGGTCTCAGGAACCATATCCTCCGTGCAAAAAGAAAATCAGGTGTATTGCTTGATTTTGTTTCTCTTATATTACATTAATCTATCCAGACTTTTTCAGTTAGCGGCAAAGTTCTTCGAGTCTCCTTCATCTCAGATTTTATCGTATTTTTTTTCATAGTTTGCCGAAAAAAAAGGAATGATCGCTGCAGAAGTAAGCAGTATACAGGGAAACTACTTCATATGCGACATTAAAACTATTTATATTTATGTACATTTATGTTATATTATTAATATTTTCATATATATATATATACTTCACATAAACTATCTATTCCTATAAGTCATTCTTATGATGCTAAGGGTCGTATTTTTTTAATTTTAAACATAGCTTTTTTTATTCAATCTATAGGGTGTCGTCAAACAGAACTACTTGTCAAACAGAACTATTGTCTCTTCATAAAAATTATGAAGGTAAGATATCGTTAGGTTATAATGTTTGCCCACCTCTTTGTTACAGGTTGAAGAACAGCGTGAAAGATTTTACAAACGAGATATTTAAAACCTCTACGAAATGTAGTTATTTTAAAATCTCTACATATCAGTTAGCTCAGAATGTTACACGAGACATCAAATATCTGACTTAGTAAAATCATCATTATCGTCTTTGGCTTTTTTGGCGTCTCGCCAATACTGATCCATTATTAACTTCCCAGACGAAGTTCGCAACAGGATGTGTCAATTATACTTCACACTTCGGTCTTGGCAAGGCTGAAACTAGGAGTCGGTTTGTGAACTGACCGGTACATTTTATCGTGTAATTTTGTGAAGTCCGTTCATTCAATCGGCTTAAGCATTGGCAATATTTTTAAAAAAAACATACATTGTCCACATTGTGACAAAATGGTGTTTATTATTCAGGAATGGTTTGCTCATAATTAGCATCATTATATTATCAGAGTTTCTCAACTAGCTTACTGCGAGTGATTGTGTACCCGATACCAAGTAAAAAAAATACACAGTTTATTTATTACATATTTAATAATTTATTAATTACATCACAACTTATTAAAATTGTGTGTTTTAAGAAGTTAGTCACCATTTCTTAATCTTGAAATCCTCCACGGCTATAAACAGGTTGAGAATTCCAATTTTTTATTTGGTCATTGCCTTCAAAATAACTACCACGTCTTAATTTTATTAATAATAATAAAAAAAATTTCATCGAATTCATTAGATCTTACTACGAATTATGATAGCGTAAAACCTAATATGTATTAGAGAAAATCATTTGAGTTCTTTTGAAAATAATGAATGATTTATCGGATTCAATAATTTTGTATGTTTATTAATTTGTAAATATGAAATGTTTTTTGGCATTTTTAAGCAAATTCTTAAGATGTTAATTAATTGATTATACAAAGTCGACTCGTAGATCTTGATGGATAGATTTCGCCATAAACAAATATACATATTCCATACAAGCGAAATCAAACTTTTTTAATAGTTATATATAAGTATCACCTAAAAAATGATTAAAAATTTACCAAAGCAGACTGTTTTATTATAAAAAAAAATACGTAAAATGTACGATAGACGGTTATACAATTATTTAGAAAGTATTTAAAAATATATTTCTTTAAATATATCAATTATATTCAATCGTAATCTCTGATAAGAATGATAATAAATTAATTTGTATCAATAGAATATTGTCATTACATGAAAGAGAAAGTTAAATATATACATACTATGTGTACTTGCTATCATTATCAACTATAAAATAAATTGGCGACCTCACAATATGTCCTCGGTAGTATAGTGGTAAGTATCCCCGCCTGTCACGCGGGAGACCGGGGTTCGATTCCCCGCCGGGGAGATTTTTTTTATCTTTATTTTTGTTATAGTTTATTTATGTAAAAGTTTTAATTGTAAATTGATAACGACTCCGTGGCGCAACGGTAGCGCGTCTGACTCCAGATCAGAAGGTTGCGTGTTCAAATCACGTCGGGGTCAATGTAATATATTTTTGGCATTTTTTTTAAATAAATTGTTAAAACACCAACGACCGTTTTATACATTAATCTCTAAATTATAAATAATATTAAATAATATTTCTCGTTATTTTTATTAAATGAGTTACTTAGATTACGTATTTTCCTTTTTACATATTGATTTATTATTTCTTTTAAGAACGTTTAAAACTTTTATCAACTTTTACAACAGTTATCAATACTTGCCATTATTTGATCTTTTAGCTTTTACTAGCCGTTTTATTGACAATCTTCAAAAAAGTATCTGTTAAATTTAAAAAAAGCGGATGCCATTTGTTTGATCTTAGATAAAGAATTCGTAATAAAATATGGCCTAAAGTTCATAAAAACTAATTAGATATAAAAAATAAATATGAAATTAGTCATCATTTAAATACGCCACTGTCATCCTATCTTTTATAATATACAGCAGATTATAATTTGTATAATAAACAAATCATCACAAATAAAATGTTCACAGTCAATTGTTGGTGGAAAGGCATTAATTATATTTAATATATAAAATAATAAAAAACTTTTGTACTAATTTCATATAATTTATTTTAAGATCAAGATCGGACTCGCTCACACCGTGCATCAACTGATAACATATAAATCAATAAAGAGTTATCTGTGCTCTATTTCACCAGTTGATAATGCTCGCGATGAGTGAAATCGATCCTGGTCTAAATTATTTAATGTGAAATTAGCAAAAAAATGTATAAGTTTTAAAAATAATTTAACAAACGATGCTTCAAAAAACTAAGACGTTTTGAAAATTACGTAAAGCTAAATTTTATAAATTACCTGAATATATCGATACACCAGTTCAAGACGAGAACAAGTCTAAAAAACAACTTTTTCGGTTATTAACATCATTGGATTCGTCATGTCAAGATCTTTACTTGTGGTCAAGGTAAAGTAATTACTCGTATTCAATATTGCAGCCAAGATATCGCAGAAGTTCCTTTGTGAAATTTTAACTTTTCAGTACATTTCATAAGCTCGTTCGATATTTTAAACGTGAATATCTAAATATCACTTATTTTTACTTGTTCCCATCTTGAACTAGTATATCGATGTATAATAATTTTAAGTACATATTTTATTTCAATCATACAAGTTACTGTAAAAGAAAATTCAACAGTTCTTCAAATTTAAATCGTACAAAGGTTTATAGCGTTTTGCATCAAACTTGAAACTTATACCCTTTTGCTTCTAAAATATGAAATTATATTTTCCGTATGTTTAATGTTTCTCGGTTTTATGATTCTTAAGCTTCTTTATCATATTACTTCCACAACCGAATCAAATACCTATGACCACAATCGTTTTGACCGCCAGTTATTCCATCAGAGAAAAATGATTCCAGGAAAGGAATTCACCAAAACGGTGTGAGCGTACATATTTTTTTTTGTTTTACATAGTAAATAAAACGTATTTTAAATATAAGTATTTGTAAAATATTATTTATAAATGTTATTGTTGAAGATTTATTAAGGAAAACTGTTTTTGTTTCAAGATTAAACATATACTCACACTTTATATATGGTGAAGAACGTATTTTGTTTTCCTATGTATATAATGAAATACTTTATTGGCATATCAATCTTGTATTATTACTATGGCGTGTTTGGTTCTGATTACATGGTATTTTTACTTACATGTTAGTTATACCCAGGGCTATGAGCCGTGTAGAAAAAAGGCGACTACGACTCCAAAGAAATTTTTCAATCATTTCAATTTAACTTATATATATGCAATTCATCAGATCATCTAGCATGCAGTGGCAACACTATTGTGATTAGAATACACATCATTATTTTTTGTTTTTGTTTTAAATAGGTCTGAGTTGTAAGATTTTTCCTCCGAATCAGACTCCGAATCAGACTCCAGACAAAATCCCGACTTCACGACTCCCGACTTTGACTCCATAGCCCTTGGTTATACCACTGTCACCAGTAAAGTGTATGCAGTCACCAATTTTTGACAGCAACACCTTTTTTAAAAACAAAAGATTTTATTATGAACGCCTTTGTTGTGATGAAATCTTCCGAACTCTAAGTCATACAGTGTGTTTAAAAAAAAAACAGATTAGTGTTTTGACTATCTCAAGCCACTTGATTGTTAAATGATTTTGATTATGTATTCTTCCACTTAAAATTCCTATGGGTAAGTTAAATTTAAATCTACTTTGCGTCGAGTTTAAAAAGAACTCTAGAATGATTTCTTTACGTAAAATTGGTTGCAATTCAACAATTTTTAATGTTTTAAATTTCGACGAAAGGTCACAGATATTTGTGATATTTAAGCCCATCTCTTTTACATTATTCGAAAATTTACTTTTTGAAAATCGAAAAATGGGCATAAAACTAAAATAATTTAATTTTATAAAATACAGTGATAAAACTATCTAACCTAAACATCTTAACTAAAAAATAGGAACGATTTCACTCAAGTGCAATTTAATTCATCGAAATTTTTTACCACTTCAAAAATTTCAACATTGCTGAAGCAAAAACATTCTTGTTTTTTTTATCTGTTGACTTACGATTCACAGTTTTTTTTCCCTTTAATATATTACAGTTTTTAAGCAAGAAAAATATTACCATAAATTTACTGACAGCAAAAAAATGATCTTCTCATAATGATATTCTAAGAGATTTAGTAGCGACATACAATAGTATATATTAAAATAAATCGATTATTGTTAAATATAGTAATTATGCAAATCTAGTTAGAATAATAACATCTATCTAGTCTAATCTTTTTGCGACCGTTAACAAACACTATGAACTGTTACACTCACCGGGTACAGATCAGATCAATCACAGCTATGAATCGAATGGGAGTCAACGAACCCTCGTGGAGCCATTTTTTGTGCGTGACTCCCGCGAGAAAATACCGACGGCCTTGTCAGCCGCCACATTTATGTATAACATCGTGTAGCCAATGTCTTTTTTGCTGCCACATCTCGACACAATACATTATTGATGGACTCTGATCCGATGTAAAATTGTTATCTTGTGATAGCGTATTTTCCCGCGTTATTAATATGACGGTTTTATTTAATTCGTTTTGCTTATATTGTGGTACAGTTCGTATTCGCTTACACATATTTGAAAATAGAATATACATAGATACAAATTATTGTAATTATGAAATGCTTTTGTACGTACAATTTTTTGAACATGTAATTTGATGCCGAAAAATTCTTATAGTGTCGTAATTCCTATCTGCTAAAACATGATATTTAAAATATAAATAAAATAAACATGATTTAAAAGGGCCTTCGAGAGGTGTACTGAGTCAACAGTAAAATAGTAAAAAATATATATATTGGACTTTTAAGTACAATCACGTCTTTATTTGGTGTTTTGGTGGATTCCTTATTTATACAGTGGAACCTTTTATAACGACCACCTCTTATAACGAGTAATTCCCATAACGAGCAAAACAAATTGAGAAAAAAATGCTCTCTTAGCGAGCGATATTTCGTATAACGAGTGACGCAGAGTTTTGAAAAGACCACTTTCACATTGTTGCTTGTCACAAGATGAATGACAAAGCGTGGGAAGGGGTTACCAAGAGGACCCTCACTTCTGCTTGTAAGAAGCTTTGGCCAATACAATGGGACTGGAGGTGGAAAACAACGATATTGATGAGCTTGTGGAAGAGCACGGTCAAGAGCTGACCAACAAAGAGCTTATGAAGTTGCATTGTTTTTCACAGCAATTATTTATGGAGGAGAGTTTGTTAGTGGAGGAGGAGGAGTAGCAGAACATCTTCTGGTGCAATAAGAGAAATGCTGAAAGTATTAAAAACTGTTGCATCGTACATTGAGAAGCATCACCCTAATAAGGAGGTGGCGTTTTACAAATTTATTCAATGATAATGCTGTAACATTTTTACCAAATTTTGAAGCGTCGGCAAAAAGAAACGTCTCAAGACAGCTATCTAGTAAAAAAGAATAAATTGTTTTTCATAATTAATAAACTAGTCATTTTTTAAATTGTTTTTTGCAAATCAAAATCGCATTCCAGGTTGTCACGCTTCATAACCATTTGTAAGTATGTAATTTTATTTAAATAAACGTTAAAAATATAAAAAAATATTTTTTTCCGTCATGGAACGCATTATTGTATTTCACATTGTTTTATATGGGAAAAAATGTTTCGCTTAACGAGTGTTTAACATAACGAGTAAGATTCTGGAACGAATTAAACTCCTTATGAGAGGTTCCACTGTATTTTACGAAGAAACAACATTAAAATGTGTATTAACTGAGGTTAATTCACTTTTACGATACTTTGAGACGTATAGAATATTACAACGCATGTAGCTTTTTTTTTAATACCACTGCTCACTTCACCTCTAATGGGCCCAACTATTAAACTAATATCCAAAGCCGGTACCTTCAAAAAAGATATTTGTTGTAATAGGTATCGCTATTGACGATCACATGAAGAATTTAAGAATTGAGTATTAAAAAAAATATATGGTTTCTTATGTTGTAACAAAATAAGACAGAAAGAAGTACAAGAAGTCATAACAAATATTTCGACTGTGGAAAGGAAAAAGGACGTAACCCAAAGTTTTTTCAAAACAGGTTTTTTTCGATATTCACAATGTATCAAACCTAATACACGTTCTATCAAAAGGATGCAAGCTGCAAATGCCGAATTAGTATCTAAAGTTAGCTTTTAAGATTGAAAAAGATGACCTTGTAAAAATTTAAAACCAAGAAAATAGACTGAAATAAAAGTTTTTCCCAGAAAATTTCTTTAATTATTATTAGATTATGTCAATTAAACCCCAGTTTAGAAGTCTCCGTGCACTTTAAGGTTGTGTATAATTCATAATTTGCATAAGGCCCAAAATTATCACAACACGTTTTTTGCGCCTCCTGTAAAATTTGATATGTGTGAGTTACGTCCTTTTTTCCTTTCCACAGTCGATATGATATATTGCCGTTTTAGAGTAAAATGAACTCGAATGGACGTTTTGCTGGCTGTTTTTAAATAAGTATTTCAATTGTTATGCTAGTTTCAACAATAAATTGCATAATAAAATTAACGGGGTTTTAAAAATTACTGTCGTAAATTATCTGATGTCTTAATTACCTCTAACCGTGTCCAAAATAAGATATCAGGTTTATTATTATGCACTTGATATTGATATACAGTACTTACATGCGCAGCTTCCGCGACTTTAAACTTCGAAGTTAAAATGCCTTTGACACTTGATGCGGTAATACCTTGTGTAATTCAATGCTCTTGAGTCAATCACCGACGGTTATGTCCTTAATGTAAAAATGTTCCTCCGCTTCTTAAAAGTCTCAACGGACCATACACTGACCAACTTCATGGATGATTTGTACGGAGTAAGTATTTTTAATATACTTATGTATAAATTAAATTTGATAACTGTGTCATTTAAAGTGGAGTCGAAGTTGAGAATCGTAGAGTAAGGACTTTTTCCTGGTCTGAAAAAAGCTTACGACTCCAACCTGGGCCAGATTTAACTTTATTATGCTTAAAAATCTGAAGTCTAGGGGGCTCAAAATCCAGCAGGGATCTAGCCGAGATGCAGATAGCGAGGTTTTAATATATTATAATATTGTTTTATGCGTCTTTTGTATTGTTTCAATTACAATTTGTATCCATTCTCTTCTATTCTGTCTGGGTTTGAAGAAGCCTAAGGCATCATTACATCTAAATCCGTTCCTCACTACGAACCATTTTTACAAAGTTATTAAATTATGTGTATTCAGACCACAAAGCTTCATAGTGTTGTCACTGCATGCTTGGCTGGCTTAAAATGATCTGATGGTATAAATATACTTAAATTAAACTTAAATGATTGTAAAAATCAATTTGGAGTCAGTTTTTAATTAAAAGATAAGGTCAGAGTAGTTGTTTTTATCCGACTCCACAGGTTGTGTAGAAAATTTTTGAGAAGCATCTTCGGACAAACTATCGTAATGTTATTTACAGACAAACCCCTTTGTACGCCATCGTCTCACCCGTGAGTCGCATTCGTATTGAATACTTCGACGTTGGCGGCTAATTAATTTTAAACTTGATTTTTACTCAATTATTTTATATAACAAAACTCACATGTGAAGACTGTCAAGCTTCTTATTTGGGTCAAACAGGTAGAAAAAATATTAACACGTAAGGTTTCGCACTAGTTTTTTAGAATTTGCAAAACATACATATATATGTACTCGTATTGAAATATTACAAGTGAAACAGCTAAAGTGTCTTTTATTCTAACGTCAATGTTTCTAATTGTCTGTTCTACATAATGAGCCGAACAGTCATCACAGGGGAAAAAACTTTAATTTACATATTTTTTTAAAGCGCTTAAGACCACGATATTTAACTTTGTTTGACAAGGCTTCATTGAAAAATTCAATTGCTAAACCTTATAAGCATGTAAGCATACATTTTTTATAAGAATCAAACTGCAAATTTATTTTATGTTTGTTTGACTGTTTACAAAAAAAAAATTAGACATCGAAATTAAAATTTTCTAGAACTTAGGTTGTTAAAGCAAAAAAATAGTTTACTAAAACCGTATCTATATTTTATAGTAAAATAGTATTTTTAGATATGCCCTACGATATATTGATTCATTTTCAAAACAAAATCAAGCTAGAATTAATCAATAACTTGAATGTCTGTGAGAATTTTGTAAGCAGCTATTGACTGTCATTACTTATGGCAGAAAACACGAAATATGGTTATGTATTTTATGAAATTTATTATTTAAAACCCACCTCGATGCCTAATGGCTGAGTATAAGACCCAGTATAAGACCCTGTAAAAATTCTTCGTGTGTATGGACACGTTATAAAGGAACTCCTGTACTAAACGCCAAAAATAAACACAAACCGGTTAGCCGGAGTCTGGGTTCAGTTGAATAACAGTAAGATTAAAATTGCATCAAGCCATTTTGGCGAGTATCCTTTTTTGCACACTCAAGACCACTTTAAGTACCTGTACCGCAGAACTTTGAAACAAATTAGCACCTTGCAGCAATAAAATTTCAATCTAAGTATTTTTTAATGCAATGATTGCGTTTTAACTTTGTACAAATTTTCAGTCCATCGATAACTGGGAATATTACTTTTCAAGATTCCGTTGGACTGCTTTTTTATATTATATATAATGAGTGTCTTACAAAAACAAAATCATATCTAAGCAATAAAAATATTTCAATTCATATAAAAACGTTAAGTTATTAACATATTCACTTTTCCCGTTATTAATGTATATAACTTTTTCTAAGAACGAGTTTGTAATATGATTTATTGCTACTTAAATACTATTCTTTTATAAGAATGAGAATTGAACGACACTCGGCCAATCCATATATATTTTGCATGAAACAATCATATTTATTACAGATCTTTATCAATATAAAACGTATTTTATTAATATGAGTAATTGTTCTTCCTATGGCGCAGTGGGTATCTTTGCGGGCTTGGGTGCCAGACCTCACGGGTTCAAGTTCTCGTATGTGAGCATTCGACATATATCAGACTTAATGACCATTAATTTAATAGGTTTGCAGCTGACTTCATGGGATTCCACATCATTCGTTAAAGTTTCGTTTCATTCGTTTCATCATCACACAGATGATACGTTTAAAGTACGGTTACGTCACGGTTAAAGTTTCAAATGAATTAAAGTTAGGTTGTAAAGTTGTAAGTAAAGAAAGTAAAGTTAGAAAAAATCAAATCATAAAATGAGCTACGATTATTTAATGAATGTATGTTAATCGTTGAAAAGGGTAAAATAGTTAAAAGCGACTCCTATCGAAAAAAATCAGTTTCAATAGTTTTATATAAATCAGCGTTGTCCAACAGAAATCATTTGATGGGCCAAATAAAATATTACCGGTATATGCTAGGCCACATAAAAAACAATTTATTAATTAATAATTACCATGATTCTTTCTTTATTTTAAAAACAATTATGAAAACATTTTATTTACTGAATAATTAATGTGACACTTGTTTTTTCATACTATTTGTTTTTTTTTATATCGACTGTTAATTTATTCGATGCACATCGCAGTTGATTGGTTAAGTTTTCATCAGCCAGCCTGTTGCGACATTTCGTTTTTACTATTTCCAATTTTAAGAAGAACGACTCGCAGCGACATGTGGTCCCAAATGCAGCTGTAATGCACATTGCCAGCCTTCTTAATTTTTGGAAATTTACCCTCGAGGATATATTTCTGATTAAACACACGTTTAATTTCTTCAAACATTCATTTTAGCTCGATGCTTGATTGGAGGTCTATTAACTCCATTTGTGACCCAGCTGTCATGAAAACAATTGGATGTCATACACAAAATGCTGATATAAATTTGGCAAATTCACGTCAGTGCTTTGTTTTGTTAGATTTATGAATAACAACATGCAAAATATATTTGTAGAAGGCTGTAAACTCCAATAGGGCCGCAGAAAATCTTCAACTGGGACATCGCTTATATAAATAATTATATGCGGTATTTTGCCAGCTTAGCAGCAATGAAAGTATCAAGAGTCATTATTGAACATACTAAAAGATTTGGTGACGAAATGTGACGCTCTGTAATTGTACTATTTTTTAAAATGCTTAACGTTGATGGAATGTGAAGATAATTGTTTTTAAAACGTGTAAAAAAAATTTGAGAATTGCGATATTTTTTCCCTTCGCGAAAGAATGAATGATAATATAAGTATTGTGGGCCCCTTACTGTAGTAAAATTTGATATGTAAATTTTTCGAAAATAAAAGTATTCTGGAACAAGAAAATATTGAAAATTCATTGGAGATCTTTTCAATTATTGCATACAATATGTTAATTTTTCACTAAACTCAACCACCCATAAATGTTCCTAAGGGCATGCCCGCACCGTGACTAACTTGTAGCAGTTTCAATCGCGTCTGGCCGCCTGCGTGTAACTAATTATTGGTTCCTAAAAATGCCGCGCTTCATTTAAAAACGCAAAAACATGACCTTACATAAATAAAAAACGCGTTGTTAAAAAAATAAAATTAAGGGTAACCAAGCATTAATTGATCAGTAATAAAAACTTGCATTATAGATGTATGTTTTTTAATCAAAATTTTACTAGACAGTGTCTTTCAATAAGAATTTTACGAGGAAAAACATCACAAATAATACACAATAATTGATATTGACCTTACTGGAAATAAAGCCCAAAAAAGTTAAATCATTAAAGCAAAGCTTCATTAAAGCAAAGTCAGGTGACCTATAAAATAAAGGCTAGTATTTTCTGGTCAGAATTTAAATAACAATGATCATAATATAATATATCGGTCAGAATAAAAAGTCATAATTTAGATGTAATTAAAAAAAACTAACCTAACCTAACCTAATCTACTAACCAAAATTGTTATTAAATATTCTGACAGTATAATATTTTTATTCTGACCAAAAATTGATTTAAATTCTTATCATTTAATTTGTTACCTAAAATTAATTATAAAAAATATAAAACATTGTTATCGTATTAGAAATTTATATCTGTGGAAATATTTAAAATTTATAAAAAAAATAAATTTAAGTATAAAGGAAGTGATTGGTGAAAATTTTTCATAATATTTTATCTTTCCTATCCAACTTCATTTATATATGATCTATAAATTTTTATCAATTGATTTGTATACATTTCTTTTCATTTATCATAATAGTACTAATTTTATGATTGTACAAAAAGTTTTTCTTTTTATATATACTTTCTATTCGTTGGAAGCTTTCGCTTTTAATAAAAATGGTTTTGATAATTAAAATAAATGTTGGATTTCATATTAAAAAAAATCGTAAATACATTTGATGGAGATATCCAGCTTTAATCATCGCGCTGACTTAAATATTACATGTGGTCAAACACGTATGGTTAACCCTACTTAACAATTGAGAGTCATTAAAAAAATTGTAAATACCTCGTTATTTCGTGCGATGATGTGAATAATTGAAATAATTGTTATCATATTTTCGAGGGTATTGACAGAAGCTTATTTTATTGGTTTCCTGTTTTGCTTTGTACAGTGATGATCTCAAAAATGTCTAAAAAGTTTCAAATTAAATAACATAATTTGTTCGAAGGCGCTAAATTATAAAATCGTGGGTGATTAATTAATATAATTATATTTTCAAAACGTTTCAAATTTAATCATTCTTATTTTTTGTGGACACAATCAGTACGTATCAGACTAAAGATTCTGTGCCGAGGCAACCCAAAAAAAAAATTCCCGGAAAATTAAAAAACTAAAATTACCCGAGACTTTTTAAGTTGTTTTAAATAAATTATTTTGAAGTAAATTTTATTCATCAAATAAAATAATGATTGAGAACTTTTGTTGATTTCCAAAGCGGTTAAAACTCAATTAAAAAGTTAATAAATTTACCGAATTTTGTCTATATTTATAATGTTCATAATGTAACATATGTCAGTTTGCAATAATAACCTTAAATAAATTACTGACCCATGAACTATTTTTCCAAGGATATGTCTGCAAAATCAATCGAGAAATAATGATATTTGCAGTACAATATTGTAATCTTTTATCATATTATATTATATTTTAATATAATTTTTATAAAATAAATTATTTATAGTTAGTCAACCAGTGACGTTCTTAGACTATGTGCTTCCTATAGGCAGAATTTTAAATAGCACCCTTAATATTTTTTGATTATATTTTTTAAATTAAGTAACATTTGAAATGCTTAGTTAAAATCATAAAAGTATAAGTGTCATTTTTTATTATTCTAGGAATAAATATACAATTCTAGAAATTTGGATCCTTTACTCATCGATGTACTCGAAAGAAATGTTAAAAATTGGTCTCTTATGTGCTTTTATGACACAGGTCATTTCCGCTCTTCTTCTTCTTCTTCTTCTTGGCTTTACAGTCCGGTTGGCCTTGGCCGCCTCAATCAGTCTCTTCCACTCTACTTGATCCTCCACCTTCCTACACCAGTCGCTGACCTCCAGCGCTTGCAGGTCCTGTGAGAGTCCATCCGTCCAGCGATGATGTGTGTGTATTTTTATTGATACAATATAATTTTGAAACAGTTTCGATTGAATATTATTAAAATCTATGCTATTGCACACGTAATATTACAAAAAAATGTATTAAAATCATACAATTGTTTTTTATTTTTGTTTGAGGTGTAAATATGTGTGCTTTTAATAAAGACATAATTTAAAAAACGTTTTTTTGTAAAAAAAACAATACACGAATAACAGCACAATATTTTTAAGTGCTTCATTTTTGTAACACCATACATATTTATTATTACACATACAAATATTTTATAGATATATTTTTATGAAAAAATACTACAGTACTATGATCTCGCCAGTCAGTAGATCATAAATGTGTATTAACCAAATCAGTCTTGATCTTTCTATTTCATGTTTTTCCAATTGGGGCCTGTAAACTGGGTAAGGGTATAATAAAAGTAAAAATATTCAGCATTATTTGAAAAAATACAATAATTAATAGAAAGAATATTTCGCGGATAAATAAAAACAAATGACGTATTTCACAAATGTTCATAGAAATTAATTTTATACTAGAGAGTGCTGTAGCACTGCAACCATCATGGAAAAGTCGCCACTACGTTGCATCAGCAATAATAAAAACGCAATATTAAATGTACGAAGTACTTATGTTTGTAGTTTTGTAAATAATTGAGTTAATATTTAAATAGCAAGCTTTATTAACAATATTGGAAGATTCCTATGATTATAAAATGAATATTAATTATGTATATTCAATGTTTGTACGGCTAGTATGCAAATAGAATCTGATTGATGTTAAGGCTGATCGGAAATTGGGATTTTAATAACGCACATTGAAGATATTATTATAATTCATCAAACGCTATTGTAAAATCGTGCTTCTGTCATTTGCGGAAAACCATAGACGGTCATTATAAATTATATGCCACTTATTAGTATCGAATTACTGAAATAGTCGTGTTCGAGCACCAAACAAGCGGCTCTGGTTATCTTTTAGAGACTATTGACGATAGTGTATATAGTTATTGAATACAAATTAAAATCTAATTACTTTGATAATAAGCGATGTAAATATTTTTAACGGAAATCATATATTCGTAGAATTAATAGAGTTGGATATATTCATATATTCATAAGCGTTGACACAAACTCAAAAAATAAAATACTCATTTGTACTACTTCCCCTTTTATTTAATATGACCAGGACCAGTTTCGCTAATGACGATATTTATTATCTGATAAGAGAATACAATATCACTATGTTATTTATACACTTATGTATATATATTCTCTTATCAGTCGATATTGCTCGTCATGAGCGAAACCGACCCTGATCATATATAATAAAAGTGAAATTAGTACAAATGAAACTTTGATATATTTTCGATTTAAAAAACATAACTACAAGATACCAAAAGAAACTCTATTCATAATAAAAATGAATGATCAGTAAATATTTAGGTGTAAAATAAAAAATATTTCAACGAAAGTAACACTTAGGCTAGTTTTTTATTATTATACTTTTAGCTTAGAAATCAACATTGCTATTATTCAATACTTGTTTAATAATGTTTTATTCATAATGCCATAATTATGAATGACTAAAGTTTTTTTTTACACTCATTTCTACCGCTGAAACCAGCAAAATAATCAATATACACATTATCTGTATTTATACAACATTAAAATTTTATTTCTATTATTTTCTGTATCGATCGCTGTAACAGCGATTCCTCAAAACCAATATAAATCTTTGGACCCTAGTGAAGAGGCTATCATATTATTATTTTATATCAAAGCACACTATCATCGACGTCAAAGAACTTTGATAAATAAGGCGGTTAAATTAAACGAATTCCTCTTAAACAATAAAAGGCTGAAACGACCTTGATTGAAAACTAATTCGAATAAAAGTGAAGTTTATACTCCGATGATTATTGGAAACGGATGCTATCAATCAATCAGTGCCATTTATAGCACAATGCCTACAGATACCAACTATTGCGATGTAATTGAAGATATTTTTCAAATGAAGATACTGTGATGGAAAAAGGATGATTGTAACTTTTTTTCATCTTGAAAAAACAACGACTAATTCGAATTGAATCAAATTTTTTTTGTCTTCATTATCGACAGAGCAGAGTCAGGATTATGGCTTTTTTTGATACCGTAATTAAAACTAGGCTTTTTAAAATATAAAACGCAAAGTTTTTTAATATAATATGTTTTCGTTTTTTCAAACGACTTCTGCCCCCAATGAAGTGTGTATGAACTCGTTATGAAGTTCCTCGCATATAAAAAGTATGAATTAATTAGAAAAAGTTTTAAATGAGCTGTTTTTTATGAAAAAATCGTCATCATCATTTGCGGAATAATCCAGGATACATCTATCCTTATTTAGCGAGGTGAGTTTTTTGTTAAGTGTTAAGAGCATGCGAGTGTTATCGTCAACATTATCTTGTTTCATTTCATTATTTTTCAAAAATCTACGTTGCACATGAATCAGCAAACGTAATTATCATAATTAATTGATTGAAATGGATTGGTATTGTTGTGCAAACCGAAGACATAAGAGTTGTGTCGTTTTATTAATCATTTTTTCCACCCTGTTAGGCCCATTCATATGACTGATTATATTAACCATTGTTCGGGCTTTCAAAGCGTAAGTAAGAACGAGTTTTATAGGTGTACATATTTTTTAAAAGGTACACATGGATCTTCTCGTGAGGATGTGAAATTTCTCAAAAATGGAAAGTAGAATTAATTCCTTGGTATAATAATTATGTTTCTTTACTTATTGACATCGTCAAGTGTTTTAAAAAGTGAGAGAAGTAGTCAACTGTTTTTAAATTTGATGTATCATACCGATACCCAAATTTAGTGTGATCTTTAAAGATTGTGAATGTATTTAAATTTCATTTCGTTTATTTACGACGTGACACTTTTCACCCAAACTTAGTGTGGTTAAATTTTTGCCATCTATTCCAAACCTGGTGAAAAATACAAATATAAAAATTCTTGTGTATTTATCATTCATATCAGAAGTCATTTATAGACGAATCTTTAGATCCAGAAACATTAATACAAGTTAAAAAGTTGCATGCAAGCTCTTATGTTAAATCTGCAGTTGGTATATTTTATTGTTTAAGAAAAACATTTTAAGTCTTCGTTTATTTAATTTCTCAATGAAATTGTAATTGAATGACTACAAAGATGATTAATTATAACGCTGATTTTGAATTGAATTAGTTTAGTCTTGAAAGATAACATGGCAAGGTGAACCGTTGCAGGAACTGTATTTTTTACAATCACGATGTAATATTCAATATGTCTTCTAGTTGTTTATTAATTTTAATTAATTATTAATTGCAAAGTTTTGCTGTACCAGCGTGCTCTAAGACAGCGGTCGCCAAACTTTAGGACTTCATGGACCAATGATTTTTTTTTTTTTTATCCCGTGTACCAACTTCAACATTTTTTAAATGTTAAATATATTTGGAAACAAGTAATATCGATTGCTTTGTCTAACGAGGTTGAGATGATTTTATGCACATTGCGTCGTTCATTTGTGTTAGTCATAAGTACGCAGTCGGTCGATCGAAAAGTAAAATTTGGTCGATCCCGAAAATTATTATTTTCTCGTTTCACCCAAAAAAGCTGTTTCTTACAAATAGGATGTTAAAAAGATATAAAATTGAACTATTTTGAAACACATATCAAGTGATACTTTGCATTTTAAAATAAACATTTTTATCTTTGAAGTAAGGGGAAAACCCAAAATGAAATTTCTTGTAAGAATCATATTAGGAGTCAATCGCGAGAAAAAATAAAATTGAGAAGTAGATCCCGGCACAAAAAGGCTGTGCACCCTTAGTTTACATCATTATTTTTCTTTTTTAGTTTGCTATAGATTCAAAAAATAGCAAAACTTCCACATTTTTCTGTGGTCCACTGAAATTTTCTCGCGTTAACTGCTGCCTTAAGATAATACAGTTATTTTGATAATATAACGATGAAATAAATAATGAAATATACATGACGATAATTGGATAAATATATTTATGCAATACGGTGTGCCAAAAGCCAATCTTCGCTCTTAGTACGACTGAAGAACATTCCCAAAAGTGAAACCACGTAACCTCCTCGACCTGTAACCTATTTTTTGACATTAGAAAGTCAACAAGTTTTCAAAATAGATTTTTTCTATAACCACAAAGTTTATAAATTAATACACGTTATATCAAAAGAGTGTAAGCTGCAAATGCGGAATTAGTATCTTAATTTAGTTTTTAAGTTTGAAAAAAGAAGTGCCTATATGTAAAAAGTGCAACCAAGAAAACAGACATACACAGAAAATTTACAACTTATAAAATGAATATAAGATTGAGTAAATAAAACATCACATTTTAAGTCGTTTTATAGTAAGTCTTCGTGTTCTTAAAGGTTGTGCATATATTAGGTAAAACGGAAAGAAATGACATTTTTTCTGGCGCGTCACTTTAAAATCTGTTTGTCAACGGTTGCCGTTGAGCTAACACGTCGGGGTTGGTATTATTTTAAAGCTCTGTGTGTCCTCTTTCCATTCCAACATATTTTATATATTTTTTGCCGTTGTGGAAAAATGGAGAAGCCTGAGATTGAATAAACACATTTGCGCTGTTTTATGCTGTTTTTATTCGATAAAGGATTAAAACCAAAAGAAGCTACGAAGACCATTTGTGACATTTACGGTGACGTCTTGAAACTTTGAAAGTGCTTTAGATGATTTCAAAAGTTCAAAAGTGGCGATTGGGAGTTAAAAGACAAACCAAAAACAGGAAGACCCCTCAAAATCGATGATGACGTCCTAAAATCATTGGTGGAAGCTGATCCTCGTAAAATAGTGAAGGAATTGTCACACGACATTGGCTGTCCAATAACAACTGTGCAAGATCATCTGAAAAGATTGGGAAAAAAAACACAGGCTAGCTCTCTCAAAAACACACACTCTCTCAAACGGCCTTGGAACGAGCGTGACCATCTGTGCTTCTCTATTGTCCAGGCACGAAACGGATCCATTTCTCAGAAAGATAATTACCGGGGACAAAAAATGGGTCCTTTACAGTAATACCAGGGGAAAAAACAATGGCTATCACCAAATCAAGTACCTGTGCCTACTCCACGGCCAACATTGACGTTAAAAAAAGTTTTGTTGTGTGTTTGGTGGGATGTTTCGAAGATAATACATATTGAATTATTGAAATCTGGTCAAACAGTTACGGCAGAGCTATACTGTGCTCAACTAGAACGATTAAAAGCAGAGTTATTAAAAAAACGATCTTTTTTGGTCAATAACAATAGGCGGATTTTACAACATTACAATGCGAGACCTCATGCGGCAAAAATTACTCAGCAAAAAATAATTGAACTTGATTTCGAACTTCTGCCACATCCTTCATATTCACCGGACATAGCACCTTCGGATTATTATCTCTTCAAGTCGATGAAGCATTCACTTCGTGACAAAAAATTTACAAACGCTGACCGGGTGAAAAATCACCTGGATTTGTATTTTGCCAGTAAGTCACCAGAGTTTTACGAAAAGGGTATCAAAAAGTTGCCTCTTTTATGGAGGACGATTAAAGACAACGAGGAAAATTATATAACAGAATAATATTGTATCATTTTTTTTTTAAATAATTTTTTTGTCACAATAACAAAAAATGTCATTTCTTTCCGTTTTACCTAATATAAGATTGGCCCAAAATCATGGTAAAACGTTTTTTGTGCCTCCTGTAAAATTTGTTCGGTGTTGGTTACGTCTTTTTACCTTTCTAAGTCGAATTACGAAAAAAAATTACAACGCATAAGTGATTGGTAGCATTCAAATTCTTCATATTTGCAATTAGTATTTTATTTGATTAATTAAGATTCAAACTTGATAGTTTGAAATATGTAATGTCGGACAGTCAGTACTCAAATAACAAAAAAATCATTTCGACTTTAACGCTACCAGAGAGATAAAAAAAGTTGATGCACATTTTAAGTCACGATCCTTTAAAGCAGTACTTCCCAACCTAGGGTCCGCGAAAATTTTCATTCTTTCAACATTCTTTGTGATAAAGTATGAAAAAAAATTTTGGGGGTCCGCAGATTATTGTTTTCAGATTTAAGGGTCCGTGGCATGAAAAAGTTTGAGAAGCACTGCTTTAAAGCAGCGGTCACCAAACTACGGCCCGCGGGCTGGATCCAGCCTTCTATAGATTTCAATCCGGTCAAAGATTTTATTAAAATATTTTACACATACGAAATATTGTTTTTGAAATATTAATAGAATTTCACCCCGAATTTTTTTCGTCCGCTTCTCTAAAGTTGTGTCAAAAAGTTTGGTTGCGCCTGCGTTTAACGTTTAAAATCATGGAAAATAAAGCGAAAAAATATAAGTGAAATAACACAAAGTCAAGTATATATATAATTATTAAATTCAGTCAATAGTTTGGTATAAATAACAGGGCTGTGGTCGCCGTGGAGTCGTGTAAAAAAAGATGACTCCCACTCCTGCTTTAAAATAATTAACGACTCCAACTCCGAGGAAAGTTTTCAATAATTTCACTTTAACTTATAAATATGTATACCATCAGATCATCTTTAGTCAGCCAAGCATGAAATGTCATCACTTTGGACTATTTTGTTTGAATACACATCATTAAATATATTTAAAAAAAATAAATCTGGCCGTTTATTTTTCACGACTCCGACTCCGACTATAATACCACGACTCCGCGACTCCGACTCCACAGCCCTGATAAATAATGATATATTTGATAAAATTATACATTTTTGTATAACAAAATTTTTGACGCAAGTTCTGGCTCTAATTTAACAAAATTTTGTAATCAGTTATTGATAACGATCATTAATATTCATTTAAATAATAATATCTTTTGTGACCCTTAATTTTTTTAGATACACGAAATACCACGTTGCAGACATAACTCACAAAAATACTTTAAAAATTGATAATTAATATTTGCGAAGCAATAAACACTCTTGGGTCAAATATTCTAGCAAACAATCGTGGGCGTTTACGAAGTACTACTTGACTTCGCGCTGAGAACGATGTACCTACAACATTTCAAGATAAGTCACGGTAATTTTTAATACTATTCGTTATTTTAATTGCTATGTTTAATCTTCCTCAAACCACTTTGATTGCTTATTTAACAGTAAAAATTTCATCAGCACCATATACAATTAGTAAATTACTTGTCGAAGAAATCTAAGTCTAAGTTTATACTATTTCAGCTCTGGCCCGAATCACGTTAAACTATCCCATGTGCCCGGCTTATTTTCAAAGAATCGTATTCTTTTTAAAAAGTCGAATCAAATAAAATCTTTTGTAATTGTTTTGAAAGAATATATTTATTCAATTTTGTATGCTATTATTCCCAGTTATTTCTGTTATGAAGAACCATATAACAATGTTTGTACATGTACTAAGTCTTGGTTTTTTTTTGCGTTGCGGACATCTTTTAGGTTTTACGTGAATTATTTATTTTTTGCTGTTGCTATTAGTATCAAAATATTTTAGTGATCTTTCTTGATATTCTTCATTGTGGAATATTAAAATGAAGTGGACTCGGTGTCTGCCCATCTCCCTTCATATGGTTTTCAGAAGGGAATGTTGGCGTATCAAATGCGTTATGATAAAATAAAATTATGGTTATTCAAATCAGTAACAATTTGTGATGAAATAAATAATTGAATGACAGTTATAGAGTAATTTATGTTACTAAATACAAAGTCATGACAATCTAATAAGTTATTTATATGAATTATATCATATATACGCATATGAATCTAATCAGTTAAATAAATTGAAATGTAATTGTCAGTACCCCAACTTTGTTTTTATAGAATGTTTGAAAAGAAAATGAGCAATGTCAACTATTATGGGCATCATAATTAATGGATTTTTATCAAAATAGGACGGAGACTGAAATAAACATATTTAACCAATTGACTGGATCAAGAATCAATTAAAAAAAATATAGTCCTTAATTTTAATCGTTGAGTATTTGTATTCCCCTCTGTTTCGCTTAGTTACCATAATTTTTAGCCTATTTTCAGAACCTAACTGTTTTATGTATTTTCTAAGAGTTATTATAATTTTTAAATAATCACTTTCGCTTAATAAATAAAGCTGGTTCTCATGTTTGAATATTTTTTTTACTTTAAATTTGCTTTTTAATTATCCAAGAATAATGTTTCTATGATACTTGTTCGATTCCCCGATTGGAATAGGCCATGGGTGTCCAACCGGTAGATCGCGATCGACCGGTCGATCCTAAAGCAAAGTTTGGTCGATCTCGAAAGCTTCCGTGAAATATACAAAAATACTAAAATTTAATTATTTTGTTAGCACATACCTATCTTATTATATGTATTTCGCACTTAAAATAAACATTTCTATGTTTGAAGAAGGGAAAAACCCTACTAAATAAAATATCTTATAAGAATCATGTTAGAAGTCGATATAAAAGTCGGCAAAAAAGGTTGGACACCTTTGGAATAGGCTATCTTATATCATATAATTTCTTAGTATATATTAAAACATCATCTCACCAAGTTCATGTATACAAATGACTTCAAAGAGTTACAAATCTTTTTATGGATTTCGATATCTTACTTCCAAATGCGTTATTTATTTCATATTAATTATGGTTTACAAGCAAATGATTTATTTTTATCGTCTTACTTGCCATTTAAGGAAGGTATAATAAAATTCATCTTTCCTAATTATCTCGTAAAAGTCATTCAGTATTAAATATATACATTTTTTAACCACGTCCGCTCCCAATTTGGAGCATATGGACTCCTAATGGAGTTTATCTCAACAGAAGTGTTTCTACGAGAACTGCTTGTTACTCAGTTGCTCAACCTTTCTTTTTCCAAAGAGAGTAGGAATAGACGGAAAGGGCTAAGAAAGGACTAATGGTTGGCTAATCGCTCTCGATACGCCCCGTTCATAGGTTAGGATGGGTGGGAGAGGGGAATTCAAGACATCACATACATCCATGCTTTTGAACAGAAATTCATAAATCGATTGAAAAATCAATTTATGAAACTACCCGTACTGGGATTCGAACCCGTCCCCTCCGTAGCGGTAGCCAACGACGTTGACCACTTGACCACACAGGTGGCAAAATATTGACTAGTTTATTTTACATTGTTTTGTTCAATTTTATGTATTTTTTAGATTGTCCAGACAGTGATAAGATGATGCATCTAAGAAAACCATCTGGCACCAGAATAAAAGCAATATCAAATGATAACCACCACGCAAATCCTTCTACTTTATACATCGATCTATAAACCTTTCTCGGCTTAACAGAACGTCGGTAATAAAACTTGTGCGGCGTTATGTCAGAATAAAACGGCGCCCCGTCCCGCAGCGAGCCCTCCTCACCTGGGTCTCCGCCCACGGCACGAGGAACGGAGGAACGAAGGCGCAGGGGCGGAGGGCAAACTCGCAGCCGTCTTACCACCGCCGCTAGTCTGTGTGAAGACATTGTGTGGGAAAGAAGTTTTCGTGAGTGAATTGTGGATAGCCGGGGGAATACAACAGCTGTGGCGTCGAGCGGCCATGGCGACGGGTAAGTTCGCAATCCTCTTGAATGATACCCTTACCAAACACCTGTCACCCTAACACGACCGGCGAACCCTTCCCCCAACACTGCGAACCCTAACTGTACCCACAACAGTGGTCATTAATGATCAGACATCTAGAGCTCCCCTTATTTTAAACTATGGAATCTTGTCTAGTTAGTGTACATTTTTAAAAATAATTTATCCGCTTTTTGACGAATAACAGTGCTTTAGTTATACATTACAAAGTGTATTAAAAAATATTGTTGAAAACAGTGAGTGAGATGCCATTATGGGAACCATTTGCGAGTGTTTTCTTATACGATTCGACTTTGAAAGTAAATCCACACGGATACGTTAATAAGCCGCCAAAGGAAAAGTGATTGTATGAACGATTTGTGAATGTGTTTTGAAGCAGTTTGCGCTGGTCGACTCGATGGACAATAACCCTCTACGGACCAAGCTGTTTTTCGTAATACGCGCCAACGACCAATTCGTATAAACAAGTCAAACGATATTTATAGTTAAGATCTGTCAAATGATTTACAATTAAGGTTGTATCGATGCCGAAGCCACAGTATGATTGAGAGTCTGTGAGGCGCTGTACAGGCATTTAAATCATTTCCAAGAGCATGTCTAATTTCGTCTTTGGAGTGGGGGTGCTAGTAATGCTGTTTGACCTTTAAGATTTTTTACTGATGACAATGTCAAATATATATATTTAGATATTTGGCAACCCACAATAAATTATTTATATAGATGTTAAATAAAAACATACTTATTTCAAATAGTTATATTTGCTAATATAAAACGGTCAAAATATTATCGGTATCATATATTTTTTTATTTCTGTAGAATAAATAGCAAATAAAATGGAATCAAAAGATGTTAAAACCTTTTTTATGAGTTTTTTTGTACGGTCCTATTTTAAATATTCACTTTACTAAAAATTGTAACATGTTTTTTCAAGTGTGTTTTAGTTATTTTATCACATATTCGATATCATTTTAATAGTCTATATTCTGTATAATATAACAAAAATTAAATATTATTTATTTTACTATACTTTTATTTGAAAATTCATTTCAGTTCCAAAAGTTGACCATATGGATACATAAATATTTAAAAAACGTGGTTCAAGGCAATTGTTTAAATTTATTTCTATAGAAAGTGTTGTGTTGTATGGATGACTAGTTTTTGTTAGACATGTAAATTCAAATTACTATTATCATAAAAAAATATTGCGAAATTATCGTTTTTACTTTTAGCAAGTAAACGATGTGATGAAAGCGTAACAATAGGCCAGTTTTTATTGCAACTATTTAAATTCAAATGAACCATCATGAAGTAATGAAATCGTAATCAAAAAAGAAACATTGATTGAACCGTGAGTTCTCTATACAAAAATGGTCAGCCCACCGCAGCGTCAATTGAAAGGCAAATTTCAATATTGAAAGTGGATTCGCCGGGGGGTTAAAAGAAACAGATTAATTAAAATTCGATTGTTCTTTATTTGAAATAGAAAGAAAGGATTTTTTTAATGTAACGCTGTCAGGTGAATCATTGTCCTAGGACAAAGACCCACGTTTTAAGGAGTATAAAAACAGCGTTTAGTATTTGCAGTGATGAACCTTATTGTGATCGCTTGATAAGGAAGGCAGCATCAGATATTTAATATGTTGCTAGTGATGTCAATTGACTTATTTCGAATACCAATTTCTGGAATACTTTGCATGCAAAACTGAAAATTAAAATAATACTATTTAGTCACACAGCAAATTAAATATTAAGAAGTATGCCAGAATGTATTTTTCTGTATTAATACTTGGTTAGCTAAATCCTAAGTGCATCTTTATTACAATGAACAGATATATGTTTAGCCAGGTCTATAGCGTAGTGGTCAACATCGTTGACTTCCGTGATGGGTCTCACCGTTTTAGTTACAGTACGAAAACCATTTTTTGATTAAATTTATCGAAACCTTGTTCTACTACCTTTACTCTCTTTGAAATGGAGATGTTTAAAAATTGAGCGACAACCAGTTCTCGTAAAAAAATGTTGAGATACTTTCATTTCAGTTCACAGAACTGAAGGCTTTATGTTCTACATTGGGAGCAAACATAGATTGAATATTTATATAATCAACCATTAAATGTCTGCATTTTTTTGAATATTTTTAAAATTAGTAAAAAAAACGCTAAGTAGTGTTAAAAAGTAGTGTAGGTATTAAGAGTCGTCATATAAAAATAATCACAATGTTTGTAACTCACAGTTGAATTGGTTGCTGAAGACGCGCCTAGTGCGTAAACACAGACATTGGAGAGATGCTAATTACGCGCCTGGCGCGTCATCTAATATCCTAAGACCTAAGATATTGTTTCGAACGGAATGTTGAGCAGCGTCACCACAAACAATATATTACATGTTTATGTGATAAAGATTTGCACTAGCACCGGTAAAACAAAATCTCTAATAATTTATTATTTTGAATACAATTTAAGGTCTTTGAAAATCGCTATTTTCTCAACGTCATAGTATTAATCGTAATATTTAATCCGCAGTGAATGTGTTAATATATCTTATCTCAAGGTTAGTTATCAAATGCAACGCCTATAGTATAAGGTACAAACTTTGAATCAAAACATCTCAATTTATATTTGAAGTACATACTCTAAAATTAACAAATGTTTTTAGTAATGAAGACTCATTTGGATGTTCAGTTCTCATTTTGACACCCCTAATCAAAATGTCATATCACCGTGAGATGACGCTTAAGCATACGGATGCCTTTTCAAGCAAGTACTCACTACTGTGACGAAGCATTCTTGGAGAATTTAACATATTGGGACCCAAGTGGGCTCAAACCTGAATACAGAATGTCGATGCAACGATGTTGAATAATTAACTGTCGAAAATCCTGGAATGCTCGTGAAAGGAATACACAATTAATTTGCATTAAGTGTCGTAAAGAAACTACTCAGTAATCTACCAAATTCATTATCATAAAATATGATACGTTTTTTCAAACATCTACATTGCCGTGTATTAAAAAAATACACTATATTAAATTACAGTTACGTTAACTACTAATACGTAATTAAAAAAAATATTGATTTATTTGGTAGAATTACATTATAAAAATGATACATATTTAATTGCACGATAATTGTGTTATATTTGTAAATATAATAGGAAGCTCTGCGACGTCGCGCTATCAATTTGACGAATTAAATAGAAACATGCTATAAATTTGTATTATATACAGTCGAACTTGGTTATTATGAAGAAAATGGAATCGACTGAAGTTGTTCGTTATATCAGAGAAAAGGTGTTTTTAAATGCTTATAAACATACCCATCACTCGAAGACATGAACTATCTGGAGCGGTCACATAATACAAAATGTCGCAATTCAATCAAAAATAGGATTTTTACATGCAATTTCAACCATATGCGTGCATAATGTTTCAAAATTGTCGGCGAAAATACCAATTAATTACTAGTGTCATAAACGTAATCCGATCCTGACGACATCGGTCTAGTTAACTGCTCGGTCGGATTTTATTGCTTGTAGTCGAAAATGCTGTTTTGAAAGATCGACACATATCGATATTTTTGCTCGATATGCCCGAGAAGTAGCTCATTATAAAAGTGTATAATGTATGAATAAAACCATAAACTAAAATTTCAACGAATTTTCCCTCGTTACATCCGAGATCTCGCAATTTCCGTGATCGTGATAACCGAGTTCGACTGTATATAACTTTGGTGTCTATTTTATCCGTTGCTTAGCAACAACTTTAAACGTATATAATTTCTATTAAAAAACGGTATTTAACATATAAAACGTGAATTTTAACAAAAACTGCATTATTTTTCGATTATAAATTCTCGGGTATTTTTTTCAAAGTAATAAAAATGTTTGTTTTTGATATTTTTTCTGCTTGAAGTGACTTTGATTGAATGTTTAATTTCATTCAACTTTATCTAAGTGACTTATATTCTATTTGACATAGGCTGCGAGCTGTCATACAAAATATATTAAATAACTTTTTTTAACTTGCGTGAAAAATCTTGAATTTTGATTTATTGTATTTTAACATTTTTTTTTATTTTCTCTAGTAAAAAAGAAACATGTGCACTAGATACAGAGTGTTAATTTCATATGAAAAGGATCACAAAGAGCAACAAGCACTGCCTACATGTTATTATGAGCAACTCATCTCTCCATACAATCTAACGTAGTTGAAGTACGCAAAGTCGATGATGCTATCTACACCAACAGACAATTCGTCTTATTTTTAAATAAATAGTATTTTTTAAGCACAAATACATTCTTGTATCAAATCATAAAAAGGAAGTAATTTAATCATGGTCAAGTGTAAAATCATAATGTTGCCATACAATGCGTTCAAGTATGTACAAATATTTAATGAAAATAATCAGCCACGTATTTGAAATATTTGTTTTAAATCTGTTTTTTATTGATAGCACGTTCATGTTAAGTTAAAAAAAAAGGTGTATTGTAAAAAAATAACGTAGGAGATTTTTTTATTCAATGTTGTTAAACTATTTGTCCTAATATTGATAGATGTATTCTAATTATTTCAGAAAAAAACAAATAAAAAACAAAACGTCTTTGTATATACCACAATTTAAAAATTTACATAAAAGCAACATGTTAATATTTTTTTGTTTTTTTTTTTGATGACTTGTTAAGCATTAGTGAATGGTACAGATTCAGTATAGCTTTTTACTAGATAATTTGTGCTTTATAATGAGTTATATTACGAATTTTGTATCATAAACGACCTGTTAACTGTTCAAAATGAGGTGTATATTTAAAAATGTATTTTTAAGTCATTTAAACTAATGAAATGTAAATAACTATGTACATATTTTATGTATTTAAATAATTTATTTAAATTTGTTTTAAAAGTAAAATATTAAATCAATAGTTGATCTGGAAGTTAAAGAAAAACACAATTATCTTTTAAATAAATACTGATATCGATTCAAAATAAATCAGAAATATAATTTACGACTTGTATAGTGAAAATGAAATTTTTGTTTTTATGATTAATAATTAAGTTTTTAAACATCACAATGTATAGTTCATAGTTCGAATGCTGGTGAACTGTGTTGACATATTGAATTAATAAATTATAGATTTCACGCCGAATTGTCAGACGTTCAATATTAAAAGTTCAAGAGAGAGACAAAAGGCAGCCTTTCTCACCTCGCACGTGCTATTTTACATATAATTTTGGCAGTAAGAGTAAGTAAATTTCGTGATCTCAAATGAGAACTATAAAGATAAAATAACGTTATTGATCGCTATACTATTAACAAATAATTTGATCACACCTTTATAACTAGCGTTTCTTTTAAATATTGAACAAGTTTTTAAGCCGCATATAATAATTTATTTATAATCCGCATGTAATAATAATATTTTTATAAAAAGTTTTTGATTATGATTGGCTGTAATTAAAACAATATACTTTACTTTGCCTCACATATAAAGTAAAATCAATGACTAATTAGTTAAAGAATTGATCTTTTATATTTTCAGAGTCAGAGTCAGAGTCAGATAGTAGAGTAGTTGAGTAGGTGTAATAAAATATCATAGGCATACAAATCCAAATATTTATCGAAAAATTAGGATGAATCTATAAAATGAAGTTTTGTTGATGAATTGTAGGTTTAAATGAAAAATAGTCTTAAATTTCTTGTTTGATATAAAATTTATGGAATTTAATTACAAAAGCGCGTTAGTGTCAACATTTTTCCAGTCTCCTTCATCGTAAGTAGTCTCCATTGTTGTTATAAGCTCTCTTTTTATATAAAAATAACCTCAAACACTAAATTAAACAAAGAAACAATGTTATCAAATTTAATTCAATAAAAAATGATTTTTCAAAAAGTTGCCGTTGAATTCATAAAAAATACTATATTGACGCTTAAGTAGTATAAGAAAATTTAAGGTATTGTAACCCTTAACACTTCTCCTACGGCCTGCGATGCTAAAAAATATTTCCGATATGTTGCTGGCCTTTAAAACCCCAAATGAAAAAACATGTTCTAACACTTACCGCCCTTTGATGTACTGTAAAAACGACGTATATTTAAAATAAACATGTTTTTCACTTGGGTTTTAAAGGCAGTAAGATATCGGAAGTATTTTTTATCACCGTAGGGGAAGTGTTAATCGCAAAAACAGGCTATAACGAAAGTCAAATTGGCTGCGGTGGCCGATGATAATTATTACATTAGAAAAAATGTTTCCACTTTAACATGCAGCGTTCACTTGTTAAAAGTGTATGGTAAACGTGAAAAATTGATCAAATTTTGGTATCTGCAAAAAACAACATCGGTATTTTTGAGAACATCCGTAATATTGGTTCAAGATAAAGTTTCAGTGATCCGTCACTTATACTTGTTTTTTTTGTTGTTGCTGCATGGAATAACAAAAAATGTCATTGTTCAAAAACAAAAAATATGTTTTTTGTGATAGAAGCAGAAGCCCGGATTTCTGTGTACAGGTTATAGTTATAGACCACCCGTTAAATTTTTTAATCGATTATCGATTGTTTTTTTAATATATTTAAACAATCATTGTTTACTGAACCATTCGGAAACCAAATTGGCGACTTTGTTCTGAATGATATTCATAATAGTTTTGGAATTATTCTAACTTATAAATAAATAAGAATACAAAAAATATTATTTTTACCAAAATTCAATCAACTGTCAAACAATCAGTAAACGGAGAACAACGAATTTACGCGGTATCAATGTTATTTGATTGTTTTATACATATAAGAATTTAATTTACAGTAATTATGTATGATGTTAAAAACACTTTATATGGTAGAATAAATCAATTTTCAAAATAGACACGATAAAAAAATAAAAGTCATAAACAAATTTTGCACAAAATTAAATTTACAAATACTCTATAAATACGCTGAAGGCTAGTGATACAATTGAATATTGCAGTGCGTATAAACGCTTTTGATTCGGCGTGATGTTAGTACTGAGTACTAACTAGACCTCGACATTTTAAAGTGTTTTCGATCAGATAAGAATAGCCCAAACGGAAACTGGAATGGGCATTATGCTGTCGCTATAAATGTTGTTCGATTGGCTACTTATGGAAGCTAAGATAGCTTGATTCAATAATAGAAAGAAAAAAACAGAAGGTCACAGGTTTTTGCTGTGTATTTTTAAATTTACAGAATATATATTCCACTCAGGTAAGTAGTGAGGAAAAAAGACATAATCTGTTTTATGTCTTAATATCACGACTGTTAATTTCCTATTTTTACTCTGTTGAAATGATGCTTTGTCATTCGTTTTTATTATAAAATTTAAATTGATATACGCCGTATATATGTACAATACATGTTTTTTTTTTGGTTTATAAAGTTTGTTCATATTAACGACTGTTCTTATAGTGGTTATTATTTTTAAACGAGTCCACTCCGTAAAAGAGCAGTTGAACTTCTAACATAATATGATATTTAGAATCTCAAGAAAAGTTATTTATATGCATTGGTTATGCACTTACTTCGAAGAGGAATACAAATCAAAGATGGAGCTAGAAAATAGCAATAACTTTTATAATTACTCAATGCTTTACGTATTCATAAGTAACAGAAACACAATCCATACCTGTGTATATAGATCTATTGAAAAATAAATATTTATATTTGATTCAGTGATTGATGTAGTGACAAATAACTTTTAGGTTCACTTTGAATTCACACGATTCGGTGAAATCCTAGTTACTAAATTAGAATTAAAATAATCATATTCATTCCATGTCTCAGATTGCTTGCAAGATTAAGTTATTTCATAGACTTATACGACTAAACATTATCATGTCTTTTTGATGTCTAAGCGATACTTAATATAATGGAATTACCATTTTAAGCTAAACACTTTCTTGAATGCGTCATATATTAGACAACTTACATATATTTCTGCCAATCAGAAATATATGGTGAAATATGTTCATATACATGTATCAATTACAGACAGACCATGTTTTGAATTATTGTACGATTAAAATTACTTCAATTTATTTTTAATATATTTAATTTCTCAATAGTAAATTTCTATTATCAGCAATTTGTTGGTTTTTTTTTATTTCCGTCTTAAATTTATCTAAGTCATTTGTTTTGTTTTGATGAAAATATTACTGAATAAACTGGTTATAAAGTTTATTTATTCTCAGTATGCACTGAGTACGGTTTTATATAAATTTGGCATTTTGCTAAATAATTACCATGACTATTAATCAAAGAGCTCAAACAGGTATACGACTTTAAGTATCACGTACAAATAATTATTATGTTGACTTTTATTGAATATTATAAATGGAATACGTAGCTTTTAAATACAGTATACGATTTTATAATGAAAATTGTGAAATTATTACATTTAAGCATATGTTTAACAAATAATTAATAATCTAGTAAAAATTTCGTATTTATTTTATCATTATATAGAAAAAAACTACATTTACTGTAAGTTATAATATTAAATAGCGAATTTTCATATCTTACAAGGATCTATTTATGAGAAGCGTTTTGTAAGATAAAAAAAAGTAAATTATTTTTCTTTCCATATAAGTAAATCCATAAGTGGGTGCCAAAGGAAGGACTTGTGTGAGAATTTTAATTTCACCCACAATAAATAAACCCACATGTATATATGACGTTCTTCGTTATATAAGTAATTCTCACTTATCTTTTTGATTTAAAGTTACAAGGAAGACTGTTTCATGTTTTGAAATCATCCTACAGATGTTTTTTTTATTTACTTCTAAAACAATCATCATATAAAATTATATTTACACGTAACAATATGTCATTATCATGTTGTAGAAAATAGATAACATATCATTTTTAATGTTAAAATACATTTGAAACCAAAAAAATTATATTCATTATAAAAAGGTATTTATCTCATACTATATAATATGATACTTGCATCGTGGTGTTGTACATCTCTCGTTAAGCTTTTTCTCTAAATAGTTTTCAAAGAAAAGCTATTGCTAAAGTTACATTCATAATGAATCGACGTTTGTGGTCAAGCAGTCATATAATCTAAAAATTTATCGCCAGCTATAAATAAATCATAAACCACTCGGTATATTAGCTTCTTGTTTTTGTGCTTTCCTGTCAAAGTTGAGGACTTGTTACTAGTAAAGTTGTTAGTATTTTATTTTTTAAGTAATTCAAGATGTACATATAATATAAAAATAAAACTAATCCCTTTTTAAAAAGTATTAAATTAAATATAAATAACGTAATTGTTTGTTTTTTTTATACTCAGCCATAAGAAATCGTTTTTTTATGTATATTATTAATCTTTAACTTTAAAACCTTTCGCGGTAAAATAAAAATGTCCCTAACACTTCCCCTACTGAGCTAAAAAATACTTCAAATATGTTGCTGGCCCTTAAAGAACCAAGTGAAAAACATGTATTTTAAAAATGTACGTTCTTGGTTTTTACTGTCCATCAAAGGGCGATAGTGTTGGAACATGTTTTTCCAATTGGTTCTTTAAGGCAAAATATCGGAAACATTTTTGAGCCCCGTAACGGAAGTGTTAATAATAGTCAACCAACATAAAAATCAATTTGATTACTTTGTTATTCCACTTGTTGTGTTACAATATGTGACAAGTGTTTCGTATCTTTGAGAAACATCGTCAGAATTTATTAGTAAGATTTGCGATGATCTGATGATGCTTCTCAAAGAGATGAACGACGTGTCACATATTGTAACGCAACAAGTAAAATAAGAAATTTATTTACATATATAAAACACTAACAGTGGACTATCAAAACATTTATAATCTACGTATGCTGTAGACTGCAGAGTAATTAAAATTCATATTATCTATGTTTTTTTTAGCATTTTCATTATAAAATAGTGCAAAAATTTAATTAAAAATTAATTAAGTTATCATAATATTAAATGTCTGTACAACATGGTGGTGTTTCTGTCTATTTTATTTAAATGTAAGTTTTATTATTTTCATAAAAACAGATTTACGCTTGAAGTGAAAAAAGTTAATAGATATTATGATTCAAAGCCGTTGCGCCATATTTAACTATCCATAAAATTATTCTAGTATGAAATACGATACAAACCTGATTTAAACGAATGCATATAATCGTCATTTGAGATCGTACTCTCAACTTCGTTGGACGAACCAGTTTGGTAGAAAAAATTACATAGTATTACACTGCGCAGTTAGCAGATGCTCTTGTTTTCTGTTGCTCTGTAGGCTTAGTCAATTATAAATGACGTGCGTTATATTGACGAGATCACCTTGGTGCGTTTTAAATAAAAATACATATATCGTTTTCTATAGACTTTAACTTAACACTGTTAGATACAAGTCCATCCAAACTATCTCCAACATTGACTCTTAAAATGCCACTTTAATTTGTAAATGAACCAGAGTAAAACAATTGAAGATATAATATATATTTGAAATATTGTAGATAATTAAAAAAAATACTATTTAAGTACAAAAAAATTAATTTATTTACTTGAAGATATGTATATTTCTACCTTATGCGTGCTCTTGAACTTATCGCAATACAATTGTCAAACTATAGTTTTTTCTAGAACAATGGAGAGGTTGAGATTAAAATAAACATATATTCTAAAATCTACATGAAGATACAATTTTTGACGTGCATAGTAAAATAATTAAAACTGTATTTAAAAAAAATACTTTTAATGTTCATATTTTGTAGTCATTCATATTTAATATGTTCCAAAAGTTGTCCAACGTTGACAGTAAAAATCAAATTAAATGTGCGGTTTAAATAATTTGATACAAATGAATCAAAAAAAAATAATATCGAGGAACTCTTTATATTTTTAATAATATTTACATATTCTTGTACTTATAATTACCTCGTAAACCTATAGATTTATTTCCATCTCGTAGAAAAAGAGCAGTAGTTGTTTTCAAATATAATACAAACCTTATGATGCCATTATTTTGGCAAATAAATATAAAGACAGCCACTGTTAAGTGTAGTGTGTATTGTCTACCCCAAAAGTAGATTTAATGATAACTGGTTGGTAATCAGTTCACAAAAACATAAAAAATATTATACGACAGTAAAGAGGATATTAATTATCACTAATATAAAGAAAATTGGGCGTAGCTAGTTAGCCGCTAGTCCTGTTCTGGCCTTATCCTTCTATACCTACCACTCTTTTTTGTGAAAGAGAGATTGAGCGACTGACTAACAAACAGTTTTCGTAGAAAAAAAAACTTTTGAGATACCTTCATTAGAAGGCCATACACTTCGCACTGGGAGTGGACATGGATAAAAAAAAATATGTTGAAAATTCTTACGATGAGTGAAACTGGTTCTGGTAGATATCTATATATAACTGTAGAATAAGTACACAAGAGTGTGTTATTAATTATGTATACAAAGATTTTGTTCGTCGTAGTAATAAGTTCTTAAGTCCAACTTTGACGCGGTGCATTAATATTACCATACGAAATGGAATAATAGTACAAGCATGTTTATGACAATGAATGGATTCTGTTCTCAAGTCAGTTTTGTATGCTTCCATTTTTCAATGTTGACAGAATACGCGGTCTCTACCGCTAAAACATCAACGCACGGTAACACAACAAACCTTAACAAAACCTGTTTCGTGAAATACCCTCGTCTATTTTTTGGATTTCGATGCAGATATTTATTTTTGTGTGTTATGCAAGTGAAACTTTCATTTGAGATATCTGTAATATGAAATGATACATGTTTTGAATATATTATTGTAAGTTATATACCTACTAAGTTTTGAAAAAAAAACGTTACGCTTAAAGCAATAATTAAATGGCTGGTTTATTCAATTGAAATTTAAGTGAAAATTGATCGACTTTTTTATGAACTTTTACGACGGCCGGTTGTAAGACATTCTGGTTAATTTGAGTCATCTAAATTTTACGGAAAAAAAATAATCACTCATTTTTACACAATTTTATATAAGATACGTTAAGTTTTCACCAAAAAAGTCTTCTGTAGATTTAAAGTATACAACATATTTAAAAATTTGTTCCTGTAAGAGTAATTAATTGCTACAATAAATTACTACATCTTTTACTTCAGTCAAATTGAATAACAGGCAACAAACAATCTTTTGTGTTATAAGCCACGAAAACGTAGCAAATGGTTGTTGTATTATATATTAGTTTTCCTAACGTTTCCTGCAATGGAACAAGCCACATATTTATGCAAAACCTTCTGTGATTTTTTAGTTAAATAACATCAGTGTCAATCGAATCGTGTTTGAATTTATTATGTTGCATCCGTAGTAGCGTATAAACCAGCGGTGGGCTCCCTATACGTTAGCAAAGGTCTCGCTTAATCTCAAAACTATTCGCGATGTTTTGGAGAAATTATACAAAACATTTAAATCTCATACTTATATTTTGTAAAAATACTCAATATACCGTAAAATAATTAATATCAATATTTAAAAAAAAATACTAACCGCCCTCAGATTGCTTAAGTGTAGAGTTCCGATTGACACAGAAATGTGTACCATTCTTTTGACTCTTATTCCTTGTTTCAAACGTTGGCTTGTCTATTAGTCAGAAATTACAATAATTTACTGATTTGATCTTAGAAAATTGTTCTTTATTAAAGTAACAAAAGATTTTCTAGCTTAATTCAAATATAATAAGGGTCCTTCCGCAAATCCCTCTGCCTTCTAGCTGAACCCTGTATGAAACCATACAGTACTTACTAATTTTCCACGGAACACAGTTTGGGATACCCTATTTTAAAAATGTTTCTTCCTATATCTGCTTACGTTTGCGTATGATGTAAAAATCTAAATATTCATACCGCCCAACACACATTTACCGGAATTTCAATTTTATTTATACAACTGTGACAATAAAACATGTGTCATTGCACGCGTTCTGAACAATCTATAATACGTATACCGTATTCTCAGCTTTGAATGAACACTAAAATAGATCGCAATATCATGATGCCATAGGCTGGTTTAAGAAATGTGTGTCACAAAAAAGCAATGCTACTAGAAAACATAAATAAATGTTTGCATAAAAAGTTCCATACATTTTATTACTCTCGTAATTCGTAACACATGTCCTTGAAACTAAATAAATATAAAATTACTTTGGTCCAAATATAATTTTGATTGTCATTTTGTGGATGTTGTTAATATCTACCATGTTACAGATAATATTGTCTTAAAAATGTGGCATTATTATACCATTAATAATTGAAAATAAGTGAATTAATACTCTCATATTTTTACGCGAAATTTGTATATCACTAGTTCCTATTACTTGAAGTGCGTTAATGTCAAATATCAATACAAAATTTGTATCTTCCATTTTATTTAAATGTATTATTCACAAAACTAAAATGTTTTTGTGTCTCCCATTATAATAAAAATAAGCTATTTTTCTGGCTGAACGATGATATTGAAATAAATATTGGTTTAGTTAAAAGATACTATTTTCAATATGCCTTTGTACCACAAAATGCTGCATATACGCTTTCACTGTTTTACATTCTTCAACAATATCGACTGTTAAAGTTATTATTGATCACAAGAATTCTACGAGCAAGCTAAACAGTAGTGAACCTTATTACAATTCCTGAACAATAAATTTTATGGTTTATCTTGAAACTGCATAACGTATATTTTATAAGCTTTATTGATAATATCTTTAAATTATCTGAAAAAATAATAGCATTTAAAGGTCATGTATAAAATAACATTTGAAGTTCATCCCTTTAAAATAAATCACTGTCTTTGCAAGTAATGTTTAATGTGGTTGGTTACTGTTGTGTTTAATAATTATTTATTCTGCTATGCGAATTATGACGTTGTACTTAAATAATTTTACATTAAAAAAACACATAAATAAATAAAACACCAACAGTGTACATAATATTATGTAGTGCTGATGAAGATGATTTTCGTCTCATCATTCACACAAAAATGCCGTATTTGTGTGTGCTAAAAGCATAACATAACAGTGAAGTCAAAAACTTGTGCAGAAAATTTACAGCCGACTACTTTTGGTAAAAATAAAGGTATTATGATTTTGATTGATTTAGATATTTTTTCCTTTCACCTATGTAGAAATTACATTTTATCAAGTGGCTTTTATTGATATTTAAGATTATATAAAATTGACAAATATTCATTATAAATTATTTTATGATCCAGTCTCTTCAAAAGAATTTATAATTAATTAAATGCTTAAATTATGCAAAAGTGAAGCGACATACACACCTTCTTAAAAAAAACATTAATTATCACGTATTTTATTAACAAGTCGTAAATTAAATTTCTAAATATTAAAGTTCACGAAAATGTTAACTAGAATTTACAGCAGCAGAATTCAAATCGATATTAATTTCTAAATCATAAAAGAAAATTTAGAAATTTATTTTTTTATTTGTCATATAAATTAAATGTATCATAAAAATTCATTAAGAGGTTTGCAAAAAAAATGTTATGTGATGCTAGTAACTTATAGATTGTTGAGCAATTTTTTCAAAAAATAATATAATATGTAATAAAAAATGAAAACTTTTGGTGTTTATACATATTATTTGATATACAATATGACAATTTATGATTATTAATCCTACTCGACCTCTGAATAGATGCAAATGATTACGTAGTTTTTCTCGACTTGCATAATATGTATTATTGAATCAATATGTTAGGAATGCTAATTTTGTTTACTCGCGTTGAGCGTATCAACTTAAAATTTTCGGTATAACGATATTTTATTAAAAAAACACATTTTTAATGCATTCTTCTACGTAAAATATTTTTTAATTTCATTCCTTGATAAGATGACATTTTAAATTTATCATTCAATGAATTTAATATTCTATTATAGTTTTTTTATTTCATATTTTTACAATTTAGAGTACCACCATTTCAATTTATTCAATTTAAATAATAATCATTAAAGTTGTTGATATTGTCATTACTTTCTATTCGAAATAAAAAACACAAAATGGGCCGTAGAGTGAGTCATTAGAAAAAAAACATGTTCCGTCATTACAATGCTTTATCTTTATTGCTAGTTTTAAATTTATACTGACAAAAAAATAATACCAAAATTTTCAAAACGTTTGTAATAAAATTTAAAAAAACATTCCCTTACATCCACCATAAGAAAGCTGTGTCTTCATTTAAGGAGAAGGTGTAGATAAATAATTGAATACAAATGCTACTAAAGAATATATTTATTCTATATTAATAAAATAACATATGTTTTGTTTGCCTATCGTAGATATACATTTATTTCTTTTTTAAATTGTTCATATTTGAAAATGTTATCATACTTTTTATAGTTCATATAATAAAATGTGAGACGTTAAGAAATTTTAAGCTTTCTAGGAAATGAACAACATATTTCAAATTAAGGTTTAAGAAAATAAAGAGAGTTCATCGCATTTTCTAGATAGGAATCAACGTGCGTGCACTCAGAGTTTATGTCAAAGGTCAACAAATTAAACGCCGTCTTACCTGTCGTTTGAAGTTTTCACTTACAAACTGTGTCAACACAACGATATTTTAGCATAATGTCCCTGTGCTACTCACAGAGTATTGTTTTAATTTTTTAAATATTTATTTTAACGATGCTTAAATGGATCGTCACAGAGATCACAACTAGCAAAGGCAGAATATCTATCTGCTACAAGACGGCCAGCAGATGTCCTGGAGTCGTTCATAGATACGGTAAAGTACTACCAATTCACAATTTATTCCTTAGTTTTTGATTATACATATGTATATTAAAATAAGACTTTATTTTATAAATGTTAAATTTACAAAAGAAGTACTCGTTTTTCGCTTTATTGTTTCAAGAGAGTTTGCATCTATTTGTTTATGAATCAGTAAATTATGATTTTTAACTGTTTATTTTTGTTAAAAATGTTAAAAATATATAAAACACAATGAATAAAGCTTTAATAAAACAATAAGTTCTGACAACCACATTCATTTATTATTAATAAATAAAATGACAACTTATGCACGTGGATATTAAGCAATCATTTTAAGAAGTAATTTTTTAATAATTTATTCTTAAATACTTTGTTTTAAACTTGTAATATTTAATAAGGAACACATCACATCCTAGATAAGTCAAAATCAATATAAATTGTAACTAAATATTTATTTGCTTTTATAAGTTGATTTACTTCATAATAATATACTTGTTTGAAAGAATATGCTACAATATTCACTCTTATGGTCAATAAAGACTTCATAAAAAAATTAGATAGGTTTCTGTCATAACTTAAAAGTTAATTAAACGATATTTTCCGATTGACTCCGCGCAAACTTAATGGATTTTATTGTGTGTATGTTAACAATATTAAATCAAATTTGATAATTTTGTTATTTATCTGATTCTGCTACTGGGACACTATTTACTTCAGCATGAAGACACTATTTTAAAAAACATGACTCGTGTCACATTTGTAGCACAATCAGTGGAATAAGAAAGTTATCAAATTTAGTTTTATATAAATTAAATGTTATCGTAACTTTCAATTTTTCAAATCAATACAGGTTAAGCAATATATTTGTTTTTAAAGCAAAGATATCGCAACAATAAATCTCTGTTATTAATAAAGTAAACTTGCGTTATGAATAACTTAGCATCTTCTTAATTGCTTGTTTGGATAATAAAAATACAGCAAAGTTTCAACAGTTACCTATCTATATGTCAACAAAAAGGTACACATTACAAAAATTCAACAAAATAATTTACATCTTAGTCTTTCTGTCAATAATAATTGAAAAATACCGCATATTGAGAAACCTATTATGTGTACAAATACGATGAGATTCTCACGTCCTCTTTACCTGTGGTCATTTATTTAGAAATTCGCTTTAAATAGTTTATCTGCCGTTTCGAAACTATATACTGACTTAAATCCAGTATTATATATTTTTATTTTGATAATCGCGGGTGGTACGGCGAATATGAATTTGCTACAATTTTGAGATATGTCAGAGATACTTTTATTAATGAAAACGAAATATGTTTATCTGTCACATGAAAGTTTTTTTTTATCGCGACAAGATGTGTCTTTTAGTTGAGTATGATACATTGTTGGATATTTCAGTTGATACTTACTTCGATTGTATGTTAATACACATATATTACGCTTTTACTTTAGATTCTGAACAGATATAGAAACAAAGGAAAGAAAATTACGGGCCATACATATTGAGTAGAATTGACTACTAGTAGGAATTCAATTATTATTTTTACCATATACACTTCTATTTGAAGCGTATGGGATCTTTTCGAGTACTTATTAACAAGCCGCTGAATTTTTTTATTATTGTTAAGTAAAAGTTAAACATTAGTTTAGTTTGTAATTTATTTGTGTTTTTTAAATTCATTCATTCATTCATTCTTTTCTAAACATAAGCGACATGCAAAGAGTTCAAAACAAATTGAAAAAAAAACTAAATAAGCAATTTGTATGATACGGTAAAAAAATATCAAAGTATTTAGTTTCACAATTTTTTAAAAATCAGTTGATGGCTATTTCGTCAGAACTATTCTATAGCTATAGTTCTGACGTTGGCATAAGTCAAAATAACAATAAACTTTTCCTTTTTGTAGAACTTAATACTTTGATATTTTTTACCGTATTACAATGGAGTTCTACCAAGTAAATGCCCATTCAATCAATACAGTCTGTATGATATTCGTGGGAAACGTTATCGTAGCGAAATACTGATATTTATAGTTTATAAAATACAAATAATCTTACGAAGAGAATGCTTTTTATTGAAACAGATATACACCAGCATAAACTTTCGCGGAACAAGAAACACCAGTGTTCCGCGGAACATAGTTTGGGTAACCCTGCTCTAGATCATAATTAAATTAAAAAATAGCCCCACACGTGCAAAATATATTATCAAAATGAATAAAATCGTATAAAAAACATTATTTTCGTCATCGTCTATAGTTATTATTTACGTTCGAATAGAGCCATTGAACAATTATTGATAGACCCGTATGTTTCAAGTTGAGGCAAAAGCAGTAATAAATTGTTTAAAATTATACAGCTCTTCAAACATGCTCATTTACAAGCAATTATCTTCGACTTTCTACGAATACATCGATAAATTTGTCGACTTTCTTGTGGGTGACCGTTTTACTAACCACAGCTCTCGGTATATAAAATTTTGAAATCCACCTACGCATTCTTTGAAAAACGTGATATAACCCGACGACAACTCATGGCCGTTTTTTAAAATAATTTATTGGTAAAAATAAAACATAATGTGATTAGCGTAGGTACCGTGAATTGATTAGAGACAATAGTGATTATGACGTCTTATAATACGTCTCTTTTGAAAAAGTTCTTCAATTTTTGTTCGATTGATTGAACTGTATTTAATTTTTATGGAAATACTAACTACCTAGTAGTCAATTTGTAATTTGATGGAATTTTACTGTGATGTGATGCAGTTAAAACGAATTATATGTGTGTAATAAGATTGTTCCATCGTTTTAAATATGAGTTGGCTATCGAGACAGGGAATGATTATGAACCGAGAATTATGAATTAAGGTGAGGAGTCTTTTATCTTCAATTGAATCAGCAACGGTTGTAGATGAAGTTATTAAAAGTCATGATGTATTTCGTATTACTACTAATCACAAATTAACCTTTTTTCTTTCACAATTTGTTCTTTTTAATTGTTGAGAAATGCAGATTAACTATTTTATTATAACAGCGAAAAAAAATCTGGTAAATTTTGCTGATTTATTTGAATATATAAAAAAATATTTTAACTAAAAATGTTATATCTCTATTCGAACAAACAGGCTACAATAATTTCGATTAAATTGTTTTTTAAGTGATATCAATAATAAACAAATTCCCATAGATTTATTGAAAACAATAAGTAAATATATTTACTAATAATATATTACGTTTTCATCTCAACAATAAACAAAGAAATTTCTGTTTTTTTTTAAAGAATTTTCAAGATAATCTATGTATATTTTCATATAACGAATACATGCAGGTTCGTAGTCGCGTGTTCATGGGTTTAGATTTTATTTCAGTCAGTTTAATTTTTCAATTGATTTTTGTTTGAAGGCATGTATGTCTGTGATGTCTAAAATTCTGTTCTAGCTCTATATACCCTTTTATTCCTACTCTTCAAATGAGAAGTTGAACAACTGAGTAACAAGCAGTTTTTTGTCCATATAATTGCAACCTGGAGCAGGTAATGTTTTAAAAAAACATAAAACATATTCTAAGACATCTTTCCTCAGATTGTATATTGATATCTGTACTTGATGTTGATATCTATAGAACCTGTACGTAAGTGCTTAAGATTAAATTACTTTTGCTCGACACAAGTAGCGAATAGTGAAAATGCATCAGTTTGCTTGTAATATGGAATGCGAATTAATTTATTCTCAGTAGTTAGAATAAGTGGTTCATCGTACCGACTTCTTCCATTTGCTTAACTACATACATACGAAGTACAGACATTGTATTATAAATGGTGTTTCCAGGCTGAATGCTGTAACACCGTTATAAGAATTTTGTTATTTCATTCACGCACAAAAAGCAGATACGTAACATTTTGTCACATTACGATTCTTTGTCAAAGAGTGATGCGTTGAAACAAAATATGTACTTTAAAACCATTACCAACTACAAACTCATTCAATATAGCGATTAGGGCATCCAATTCCGGAGCCCTTTTTTAGTCCCAGATTTCTAGATTCACAATTTTTCCAATCCCGGGCAAGAAAATTGATCATATAATCGTGAAGAAATTCAGGATCGGGAGATTGTAGGTCACTAGAGGATTGAAAAAAATTTTGCTCGCCGATTTTAAAATCCTGGTATATTTAAAGATTCCAGAAATACTGAATTCTTTTTTTTTATCCATGTTTGCTCCCAATATGGAGCATATGGTCTCCTAATAGAGATATCTTAACATATTTTTTTCTACGAAAACTGCTTGGTACTCAGTAGCTAAACCTCTCTTTTTTAGAGTAGCAGGACTAGTGGTTAACTAATCACTTTCGCTACGCCCGGTTGTTTAAAAATCGGAAATGGTGGAAAGGACAACAAAAACACCCATCTTTTAATATTAACATTAAATACGAATTAATTTATACCTGGTTGCCTATTTTAAAAAACTTTTCGATAATTTTGCACTTCTTATCCTGAATCGCGATATTTTGGGATTAGTTCTATCGAAATTCCGGGATTTTGAGATCACAAAATTGGACGGGATCCCGGGATTGCAGACCCTAATAGCGATGTCTTTTCTGATTGTATGTTCGTGCTATTTAGCAAATTCGGTAGAATCCAAGTTGACACCAAAAATATGTTTTTAATTTTGAAGCTTTTTGTGGAATCTGACATTGTTTTCATTGAAATCTTTTTTTCTATTTTAAATCGTATTGGCTATGTTATGAAACAAAAATCTGATAGTGACTGTAAAAATGTTAATTTTAGATTATTTATAACTCTAATAACTATAAATCACGTATATATTTGCTGCCAATTTTATTTTATATTATAATGATCAAAAATATCTGGCATTTATGAACATTGCACATAGCTTAAAACGTATTTAAAATCGAATATAACAACATCATTGATATCATAAATCTTTTGCTATCATTCACTTTCTCTCATTTTGAATACCAACTTTGGAAATGTAAAAAAAAAGACGTAACCTACAGTTTTTAAAATACATTTTTTTCGATAATCATAACTTAATACACACTCTTTCTTAATGTAAGCTGCAAACGCCGAATAAATATCTACATTTTGAAAAATTTAAAATGCATATAAAAATTACCAGTAAAAAGGACTTATATAAAGATTCTTCTTAAAAAAATAATAAAATAAATATTAAATTAAGTTAATATAACACCCGTTTGTATATTTCATATTTAGACTTTGATCCATAATCATTAAAAACACGTGTTAATGCGTAGGTTACGTCCTGCTGTCTATCCAAAGTTGACAAATTTCACTCATATCGTACAAAAAAAAAACAGTTAATTTAGTCAATAACTAATTTACTAATCAGTTTTAAAATAGTGATAGACGAGCGTTTTACAATCTTTAAACTTACAATTAGTTGTATAGTTAAAAATTTGTATTGTATACTGTATTTTTATAAATCTCTTTATTGTTGGCAAAATTATTTGTTAAGTATTGATTGAATTGTTACGTTATAAAATAGCTGTTTATTGAATATTTATTTCTAGTAACGGATTTTCCCTCTGGATTACAATTCAAAAAGCAATCATTCTTAGCGTTTGCCTTCTCGCCCAGTTCTCATAATTAAAAAAAAGACAATGTTAACTACATATTCTCACTTCAGAAAAATCAGTCTTAATGAGAATCAGAAAAGGTAATTTCACTACGCGATTATAACTAACGGAAGGTATCCATAGCGCAACATGCTTTCTCTACGAGTGAACTAAGTCCACTGGAGTTAACGGAGTTTTATATATGTAAGTGTATCAAAAACAATCACTGTCGCTTATTATACTGTTCACTTCATCTCAAGTCATTGTACTCTTGTTATGATTCAACTAAATAAAGATTGAAACTCTAGCAAATGTTGAAAAAGTAACCGTTCTCTTAACGTTAATCATATTATGATAAAAATCAAACCTGTAAGATAACATTATTCAACTAATTACATTTTCTTAAAGGAAAAAAATAAATGGTCAAAATTCAAATCAATTTTTGGTCAGAATAAAAATACTATCCGGTCAGAATATTTCATAACCATCTTGGTAAGGTTAGGTCAGGTTTTTTTAAATTTCATTTAATTATAACTATTTACACTGATCGATATATATTATGACCATTTAATTTAAATTCTGACCGGAAAAATACAAGCGTTTTCTAAACATATTATATATGTACATATGTAACACAACAAAACTTGAGATTGATATATTTTGGATACAATTGAAAGAGTTCAATCATAATACATAGAAAAATATTTAACACACATTTAGATTCATTTATAGCAAAGCAAATTGTAATAGATAAAGTAAAGTAACAACTAATAAAATTGTATTCGCAAAAATGTTGCTTAAATAAAAAATAAAGATAAATATTGACATAGTTTTCTTGAAAAGAAAAACTGAGAGACCAAATCTGATATCTCTGAATACTGTGTTTAAATGTTTTTTTTTGTTTCTGAGCTTGATAAATATAGCAAAACTATGGGCAAGAAAAGCATAGATGGAGAAATATTTGTATTGACTCCCAGCTTTATTAAGTAGTTAAATTTTACAGGCGCTGGTGGTGTTTGGGTAACTTGGAAAAATTTAGCATCCAACTATTGATGAAGAAGAAATATCTTAATCATTGCATCCTTGAGATTTTAATTTTATAAGTAATACTAATGACGCATGTTTATGAATTAAAGTTTATCGATTGCTCTCCTGTCAATGATATTTTCAAATCGATTATTTATTTTGAGCTCGTATTGTAAAAATTGCAGTTTTCAATATGCTTCTTCTCAACAAAAAAATCATTTAAAGACATTCATTAAGTTCTTAGTGAGAAAATATGTTGGAAGGTTCATTGATATTTGTCTTGTGTTATTCGTGCTTTGCAAATTCAAAGCCTGTGATAATATTAATAAGGTAACGAAGAATATAATGTAACACGTAGTGCCTATTAAACAAATGAATGGACAGCGATCAGTATTGTACCGATAATTAAAACAAATAGCGATTACCATACAAATAAGTAGAGTACCATTGATGCACGCTCTTTGGAAACAAAACGCTACACGCGTATATGAAAATTGAATTAAATTAGCCTCTTTGCCGAGTCAATTCGAGCACTCATTAATCATCATAGCCTCGCTGTAAGAACTGTTATGCAATATAAATTCACCAAGTGGAGCCTAAAGAATCCGTTACCGTTACTCGGGCCTGCTAAGTATTAGGTCGGCGATATGGGAGGGTCCTCGAATCTCACTGTACAGTGTACACAGACGGATAATTAATGTGGTTATTATGAAATGTAAGAAGAACATTCATAATAATAGTAATTGTTAGATATGTCATTAGTTATTTTTTAACGCATTTAATATTTAAGTTTTCGATAAAAATGTATGGTTAAGATTATTAACATCATATAAAGCGCATTTGATACTTATTACTGTTTTAAAATCTATAATTCTCAATATTAATTTACATTAAATTTGAGGTCTTGCGGTACTCTGCTTTAGTTGTAAAAAGTTTCCTAGATTTAACAATGGGAAAATCAATACGTTTCCTTGAGCATGCCTAGAGTGTATGAAGATTTTTAATATATTTAATGAATTGAATATTGTTCAAATGTATATCCTTCTCGCCAATTTGAATTCAATTAAAACCTGATATTTAATTGGTACGAACAAATCGTAAAAGGTTTAATAATAATCATATAAATTTATATTTGATCACTGGAAAGTTTTTTAGTCAATTGTTCAATGTTGATTTTTAATGAAGGTATTATTTTTGCACGCGGTTACTCTGTAATTCCCTGTCTCTGACCAATTGCTTTGCTTCCTCCCATGACAAGCAAGCATTCCTCAGTTCCACCGATTACATCCTATATATGATTGTTTATGTTCATATTGTATTGTTTATTTTGTATTGTACGTATATATTGCTTATGGTGATGTTCAAATTTGTTAGTATGGTCTTAAAAAGTATTAAACAAAGAAAACTTTATGTAGTTAACGTTTAATTTTATTAGTGATTTGATAAGAAACTAAAAAAGATTGACATGACGTTGTTTGACTATCATATATAGCCAAGAATCAAAATATAAATTATCAACAAACAAATAACAAACACTTTTTTGTTGATAACATTGTTCACTTTTAAGCTCTTGGATAGTACGCGATGGTTGTTCGGGATGCCGAAATCCTACCGGTCAGAAAAATAGACGAACAGAATTGCTTTCTCTGAGACTTTCTGGTGGCATCCGCAGGACGTGCCCCACTGACCTAACAGGGCGCTTAATAACGCTATTTAATAATATACACGATATAGCATAAATATCAATAATGTACTATGTATTGAATACGCAATGTTTCTCAATATGAAAGTATGCTTTACTGAACTTAAATTGTAAAAAGTTAGCTGTCTTAAAATAATTCATGTAAAAGTGTCACCAAATAAATTAACTACAACTGAACAATGATATTCATTTTTCATTTCCATTCTAGCTACTAAAAAGATATAATCTAAGTTTTTTTTGGATATCAAACAAACATCGATGTTGAAATTCTTCTATTGTGTTGCGTGATTAAATGACACAGAGAGCCTAAGATGAGAATAAAACAAAGTTAGAAGGTAAAAAACTATGCAAAATTATATGCCTACAAGTAAAAGTCAAGGATCGTTGCTAAGTACACATGCATAAAAGAATAAAATATTTTTGTAAATGTGATGTGTCGTGTTGGTAAAATTGTACGGTAGTATTAATTTTCGTATGACAACAGTATTCATTGATCAAATATTAAATTAAAAAATCTTTTAAATACATGAGATTGACAGACAAAAACTCATCTTCACTAATATTTTTTATATATTAAAATTTTCCTTACATTCATTTTTTTTTTGTTTATTCTATTTACACAGAATGCAGCCTATGTGGTTGAGTGGTCAACATCGTTGGCTACCGCTACAGAGGTCACGGGTTCGAATCCCAGTACGGGCAGTTTTATAAATTGATTTTTCAATCGATTTATGAATTTCTGTTCAAAGGCATGGATGTATGTGATGTCTTGAATTCCCCCCTCCCACCCATTATATTCTATGAATGGGGCGTATCGAGAGCGATTAGCTAACCACTAGTGCTGTTCTAGTCCTTTCCTTCTATTCCTACTCTCTCTGGAAAAAGAGAGGTTGAGCAACTGAGTAACAAGCAGTTCTCGTAGAAACATTTCTGTTGAGATAAACTCCATTAGGAGTCCATATGCTCTATATTGGGAGCGAACATGGTAAAAAAAAAAAATACATACATGTATTTACATTTATGTAAATAGATGTAAATACATGTGTGACATTTATGTACATATTTACATACATCTATCCATATACATACATGCTTTGATTTATATAATGTTTCAATAATAAAATTGAACATGTTTGTTGAACAAAAAAATACACGCATACCGCACGGATCGACTAGTGTCTAATTCCTGTTACGTATATCGTATCAAATAATTGTGTAGTAAAATAATTGATTGTTTTTTTATGAAAGTTCGTACCTACATATGGTATTATGTACGCTAAGCCGAATAAAGTGTTTCGTCTATTTGAGAGCTGAAAATGTATAACAAAGATACCAAATTAATTTCACACTTTGCAACACGATCGATAAAATAGTAAAGTTGATAATTTTGAGTGATATTAACCATCAGAGATATCCCGCGAGTATAGCCGAGTAAGCAGTTGCTTTGGGGTATCAATTGCTGGGAAGCGGTAAATGATCACAGTTTTTCAAAAATGATTGAATATTTTTAGCATACGAATTTTGTTATGAATAAATATGATGCCTCAATGTTTTTAATAAAAAAAAAATTCGAAACTTACATTTGAAATGATAATAATAGTATGACAGATAGGTATAGATCAGTGTTTCTCAACCTTTTTGGGAGCGTGGCTCCTTTTGAGTGTCTTTATTTTTCTGTGGCCCCCATACCTTTTTTATTTTTTTTAACTCACCGAGAAATTTGAAATCTCCGATTTGGTATACTTTTTCCCAGAATATCTCCAAAAACACCTTTTTTTTTTTAGCTCACCGAGAAATTTGAAATCTCCGATTTGGTATACTTTCTCCCAGAATATCTCCGATTTTTTTAGCTCACCGAGGAATTTGAAATCCTCAATTTGCCCGTGGCCCCCCTGAACTGTGTTGTGGCTCCCCAAAACAAAAATAAATCTCTGTGGCCCCCTTGGAACACGCTGTGGCCCCCTGGGGGGCCACATGGCCCACCGTTGAGAGACCGTGGTAAAGATAACGTTACCAGAATGATATTTTTAGGCACCATTTTAAGCGTCTAACACTTTCATACAATACAATTGACTGGACTAAACAATAATGTTTTTTCATGTCAAATTAGACATATTATATGAAATTATATAAAAAAAAATTACATGTATTATTTACAGCGTGCGCACACTCACTTCTTCATTTACTAGTTTAAAATTTACCGCCAGGATTTTGATTTTGCGCGGTTTGTTTTTAAATTACTAATGCGAGTTTTCAAAAGCTGGACATTGAAGCTGTGTTCGGGAACACCGGGACACGTCGCCTGAAAACTGGACGTCTGGTCACGTTAGGAAATTATTCGGACAGTACTCAACTTTATCGCAAAAATATTTTTAAATATGTCAATCACCGATAGCAATAGTAAGGGTGCTATTTAAAACTCTGCTTAGGGGGATTGCGTTGCCTAGGAACGTCGCCGTTAACAATAAATCAAAGTAAAAGGCGCTATTTTAAACTCTGCTTAGAGGCGGCGCATAGTCTAGTAACGTTACTTTCATCAATACAGATTCAAATCAATAACTTATTATTAATAAAATATATCTGAGTTCGATTAACGGTTTTATGTCCAAAAGTTTGATAGACTGCTGTCGTACACATTTCGTATATTTTATGATGTTTAGATTAAAGCATTACTGTCAAATAAAAATAGTTTTATAAATAATGATGTAGTTATAACAGTGCCAAGTAATCGTATGTCATTATCAAATAACTCCGTCTCATAGACGTTGCCTATCATTTAAAATAAACGATGCAATTTTGTCGAGAGATGATTGTATAATGTCAAAAACCTTCTGCGATTGTTTTTGTTGAATCCACTTTGCCTTGGATGAAAATTACTCGTATAAGACAGGCAAAAAGTGTCACAAATAAATATTTACAAAACGTGTAATATTGAATGATTGGCGGTAAAGAAATAAATTTATATTTTTTTCTGGTATTGCCAAGGCAGTTTTTAGATATTTTTTTATGAATAAATACGATTAATCGGTTATTTCAAATTGTAAGAATTCTTCTAGAGTTTTGACAATAGAATAATAATACAAGCTCGAAAATTAAATGGTATATTCAATCAAAACAATTCAAGTTAAAACTTTCTGTACATGAATACTCATGTTTTAATTTAAATTTCCACCAGTAAATAATGTTCATGATGAGAAAAACTGGTATTGATCTTTGATGAAAAATGTGAAATTAATACAAGAAAGAATTCGCCATTCATATCTTCAGGCGTTCATAAATAGTTTATTATTTTTGAATGAGCAGGTGAATCTGCCAAATTTCCCACTCTTATATTTTATATGTAAGTAAATATAATCATAAAAAATAATCTAGCAAACAAAATAAATATATTTCTTGAAATTACTCACCATTGAAATCTGTAGACATTTCTATGGATTAATCAATTTCGCCAGCGATACATTTTTTTCTTATATACACACGATTTTTTTTTTGGATATCAAATTTATGGAGCTTCAAGTGCCAGGACGCGCCAGCGTCAAGGTTCTTCCAGTCTCCTTTATCGATAAAGATTTTGAAAAATTGTAAATTGCATCCCCTTACCGTCGTTCGCAGACGGAAGGGCGCGATCACTACAGAGATAAGAAGTTCACGGGAACTCCATATGCATTATTTTGCAAATCACATTCCATATGCTTCCTCCATACTATATCCGTACATGTACACACACATGCGGATACATACATACACACATACAGTATACAAATTGTTTTTAAACAAAGAGAGTCATTTTCGTGATGCTAAGTTCGTTCTAAAAATATACAAACGATAAATTTATTTACTAAACGTCAGTTTAAGTTCATCCGTGCAGTTGAACGCCTGAAGATGCCGAAAGGCGAAACCTGAGTCGTTAGTGGCAAAACTTGTGTACATGTACATAATTTGAAAGATTTAAATTTAATATTGAAATTCCACCAAGCTTCTTTTGTCGAAATCTTAAATTATACCAAAGAGTTTTGTTTATCTTCATAATTGATGATCATTATTGGACACTATAATAAAAACAAAAGGCATGTCTAGTTGTTGATTGTTATTGATTTATTTCAACAGATACATCTTACGGGTAAATACATATTGATCAGGTTTTAGCATGCTATAATCGATAGATAATACGACTTGACCTTGCTGAAACTAAATCTAACGGAGTTTTCTGTTACTGGTCTGTAATTTGATCACAGTGTATGCAGTGTTATTCTAGTCTTACGAATTTTACTTCTGACATTGACTTAGAAGCAACTTTTGCCAGTATCGAATAACATTTTGCTTTTTTCCTCGCCAACATTGTTTCAAGATGAGGCGTGTTCTCTGACATGTTTTTACATTAGAATTAATTACTAAGAATACCGTTGGGATTATCATTATTAAATTTAATTTTTAATTAGCACTTGGCGATTTGTTTCACCTAAGATGCGATTGTTGATATAGCAAAATATCATACACAAACATTTTATACTTTGTATAACCTGTTCACAAAAAGTATTTTTATAGCGGAAATATTGAATATCATAATTTTGATAATACGGAAAGATTTTAAGGGTACAAAATTTTTCATTAAATATAAATATATATGTTATAAGTACAATCAAAAAATTAAAGATTACGAAAGACGTTAAATACATACAAATGTTTAAATGTTTGCATTCTAATTTGCATTTTATCTTATATATTTGTTTAATGTAATAGAAATAAAAAACTTTAACAGAAATTTATATAAGAAAACTAATTGTTATTAAGTCGCTTGTCCCTTCTTTTTGGAGACGTTAAGTATAAAAAGATGAAGCTAGAAAACCACTAGTATTTGGCTTATAAAGGATGTGTACACCGGAATATCATACTTAGTATGTATTCGGTGGCACTGAATGATGATACGATAACATATTATGCAGAAAAATAAAAGCAATTGGCTAGTGACTGGGACCATAGAGACGTTGGAAAAAAACCCGAGAAATGATCCGAGAAAAATATGTATGAACTTCCTTTTAATGACCTTTTTAGTGAGGAAATGACAAGATCAAATTAAGTAAATCAAATAAATAATTTAACTCACTAACAGCTAGAAAAAAATAACGTTTTTTGTCCTGTAAGTTAACAATTTTCTAAAAACTAATAAAGGAAAACTTAATATTCATTTTGTGAGTCCTTAAGATATGTCGGACCTTTTTTCAATGATGCAATCTCTAAAAAATATTTATTGACGTCGTAATAATGATAACACACTGGTGGGTAGCGTGTGTGGTTAATAGGTATGCGACACACCGGTGGGTCGTTAGCTTTAGAGTGGTTAAACATCAATTATATTTATGAAATCGTCTGTACCGGGAATAGAGCCCGTGGTTACCGCACCCAAAAAAGAAAAGCGCTCAAAAGATATAAAAAATCGACTAAAAAATCTTTGAATCATTGTAATTAAATGTAACTATTTAAAATTTATCACATTTGCAATTAATACGACTGTAATAATTTATATTTGAAATTATTACTCGAAATGATTTGAGTTAATAGATTGTAACACAATATGAATTCAAATTATTCTTAAACAATATCATGACAATTAAATATGACGTGATGAGCGCAATGGCACATTTGCGAGTAAAACTGTTGTTAATGCCGTTGCAAAAAGGTGTGACAGGTTTTGCTATGTAGATCATCACGTCATTATGAGCGGCTTTTCTTGCTTTTAAATGCAACACCATCGAAAGGACGTTCCAAATTGCGAAAGTGATATCGCACTTATAAGACAAGAAAATGATGTAATTCAGGTAAGCAGTTATTAAAGAAACATAGTTAATTTACAGTAATTTTTGAAATCAAGTATTTTTCCCACTGCATTTAAAAGAAAAAGTATTTGAAACATTTTAGCTGTATTATTTGCTTTTTGCCAAATTGTAACTAAACGTTTTAATAATAAATTATATTTTTTGATTTTGAATAAACTCAGTAATGAGTAAAACAATTTCTTACAAATATTGAATGCATTTCAGTTAATATTATAAAAAAATACACAATAGCAACAGTACGTCAAAATTTAATATATGTACATATATATCGACTGTGGATAGGAAAAAGGACGTAGCCCAAACATAAAAAAAAATACAGGAGACACAAAAAACATGATTTGATCATTTTGAGTTAAAGGCAAATTATGAAATATACAAAACCTTGAAGTGCACGAAAACTGATAAACTGGTTTTAAATTGACATTACCTAATATTAAGTTGATTAATTTAAAAGAAAAAGAAATATATTGTTTGAATAGACATTCATTTGGGTAAAATGTAATTGTTAAACGATAAAAGAAAAGTTGTTTTATAGTCATAAAAATATATATGTAATCAAAATTATGTGTACATATATCGACTGTGGAAAGGAAAAACTACGCAACCCACAGTATATTCAAAACAGCATTTTTTCGATAATAACAATGTATCCAACTTGATACATGTTCTATTAAAAGGATGCAAGCTGCAAATGCAGAATTGGTATCTAAATTTAGCTTTTACGTTTGAACAAGATGACCGTCAAAAAAGACTGAAATAAAAGTTTTTCCTAGACAATTTCTTTAATTAATATTAGATTATGTCAATTAAACACCAGTTTAGAAGTCTCCGTGTACTTAAAGGTTGTGTATAATACATAATTTGTATATGGCCCAAAATCATCAAAACAAGTTTTTTTCGCCTCCTGTAAAATTTGATATGTGTGGGTTACATCCTTTTTCCTTTCCACACTCGATATAGTATTGTGTTTTTTTTAATATTAAGATATTAAAAGCAATTCTTTACCTCGTGGATTTTAAACAGCCATATTCTATACAAACTATTTATTGCTAAATTTGATTTTGAATACTGAAAAACAATTTAAAAGACATATAAAATAATATTTTAGAAAGTCTTTGGTTTTTTCATTAAAGTCAATAATAAATTATGTATAATTTGAACTTATTAAAAAGTAACCTTTAGGAGTAGGATACTTAGGTATATATTTATTGTACATCGCTGAATGTTTGTCTTATCATAAATTAAAATTATATGATTTTTGTTTACAATTTCGTACCTGTCAACTCTACTTCAAAATACTGAATTGCATATCACACTGTGACATTTCCTTGAGAAATAGCGGCTTAATTTCTCAAATCACCCGCTCCAATGTCATGCGCGCATCTGTACTTAGTTTGCATGTTATTATCCTCGCTCCGGTACTGGTTAACTGTAAGTTAATTGCGCCACAAATTAAACTGTGGATAGACTCTTTTATTACTATCTCGCACGGAAAATAAAAACAAATCACTTTATTGCAGAATACATGTAAAGATTGTTAGTTAAGCATGCGAAAATTAAATGTTCTAAGTAAACTAAACACGGAATCGACAAAGTAAATTGTGTTATTTTAATAGCAGAACGTTTTAATTCAACAAACATATTTCACGAAAATTTCATTCGTAAGAATACTCTATTGTGACCTTTGTCTGTTTGAAGTGATTGTATAACGTTTGAATATTATTTGTAGAATATTGAATTTAATTACACTTTGTTTTGTTTTGAATGAATGTGTTGCTTCTGATTGTGTTCATTCAGAATTGATTGTATTTCGAAATTAACTTTGTGGATATTTATTTTTATTATATAAAACAAAAAAAAAAAATTTGTTTTTACACTAGTTGAACAACAACTTTTGAATACTTTTACCATAACATTTTAAACTATAAGATAAGTAAATAAAATTGTTAAGAATTATATCGCTGAACATTTTTAGTCTTAAGCTATGTCTGTGTTAAGTGTCCATTCAACGCTTGTTTTAGCTACCGGTTAAGAGCGATACTCAACCTTTTTTTTCATCTGGGCCGTATGCCGGTTTTTCTATATTACGTTGATTGCAACATATTAATAATAATACATAAATATACCACGTATAATACAAAATATAGTTACATAACAAAAATGCGAGTACACAAAAATACTCATTCGTTTACGCTATTTTTTTGCAAACAATACCAGATGTTTGAATAAACATGTAGTGACTATACTTGTTTTGGGCCTCACGTAAAATCTGTATAGGCTGCAGGTTGAGTATCACTGCGCTAGAAAATAGTATTATCCAACTAGATACCTTTGTTTGTGTGGCTTTGATTGTGCTAGATTTTTTTTCTGAGTTCTTTTATATTTAAATTGATTTTCTCCAAGAAAACATACGAACTTTCAACATTCGAAAATTGAATGCCGATGAATACCTGAGTGTCCGAAGAAATCAAAGTTCAATGGATATAACCAATCATAATCAATTCGTATTTTAAATGCTGCGTAGATATTTGTATGAAATTGTAAGACGAAAGCTATTTACAAGTAAGGTGAAGGGCCACATTGACTTTTTTGTCTTTCATATATTTATTTAATAAATACTACAACGCACCCCGAAATAACAAACGTCCAAGCTTCCTCTCTCAGCACAATGAAATTTTCCTTTTAGAATAGGCATTGTAATAATATTTAAAAAGTTAAGAAAGTCTGACAATTATATTGTTATTAAGTGTTGCACTCATTCACTTTTTGCAAAATGCAAATACTTACAACTTTTCCAGGTTGGTGGGTTTTTCTACTTCAGACTAGACTTGCTTAAATATGATTTTATAAATAAATAATGATACAATAACTATCGGCGTAAAAGTAATTACATGCATAGCTTACGTGCAGCGGTATAACATGAGCACACTGTGTTGAAATTAATAGACTCTTTCGAGCGTGCGAAACCATTGTTGTTCACAGTTACTTTCTTGCTGATGATGTCGGCGGAGGTTCAGGCAAGTTGGTGATGGTACGAGAGCACAAGGCGGTAACAATTCTCGTCATAATAGTAATTAGTACGTGGTTTAAGAAAAATAACGCATTTCTCTTCAAACAATGTGTGTATACTTTGCCCGTCACTGAAATGTACAAGCTCGTAAAACGACAAATTGTTTCCGCCGTGAAATTGTTAAAAACTATCCAACATGTTTTGTAAATATGAACAGTAAAAGTAAACATTTCTTAATTGTTTATAGACAAATATAATTGAGATGTTTCAAATTTTAACGAAATTTTAAAAATTCGAAAAAGATTCTAAAATCTTTACGTTTTCAATGAAAAGTATTGCATCGTGGTAGGTCTCTAATGGATTGTACCTTAGAAAAACATTTGGTTTAACTCTGCCAGCTATGTTGTCATATTGTTTTTAAAGAGGTTTTTTTTAATAACTCTTATTTCTACTTAACAGTATTGTATACAAAAATGGTATTGAGTTTAGTGGTAGGCATAGATTATTGTCAATAAATAAAGGATTAAATTTATTGCGTTAATTTAAAATCAGCGAGTGTCTCCAAATAGTATATTTTTGTAAAATAGAGAATGAAGATGTAAAATTTTTAATCTCATTTTCCTCCGTGATAAAACAGTTCTTCAGAATTTTTTATACAAGCAAAAGAAAACTAGTTAAAAGATAATATTACAACAAAATTAGTACTTTACCAATAATAAAATTAGATTATTGCATTGCAATGATATTACAAGCTTTATGCATAAATTCTACGTTTATTAACTGTTATTTATTCACTATTTGGAGAAGGACGAATCATAGAAAATAAAAATTATTGGTTTGTATTTAAAATATATTATAAAAATATTTTGATATATACAAATCTACTAAAAGCAGTCAATTTTCTTATTTTTCGATCTTTATGTAAATATTTAAAAAATATTCACGATAACAAAAAGCATCGTAAATTTGTTACAATAAGTAACAATAGAAGTAACATTATCGTGACATTAACAAATATCAAATCATTCTTTATTTTATAACGTCTTACATATTTTATGTGGTTGAGTACAAAACATTTACGATAATTTTGAAATTCTTATATAAAATAAAAAATGCTCAATTAAGGCTAGGCAAACAGCTATCGATATACATTTTAAAAAGATACGACAAAAGTTTGAAACAAATATTTACAAAGTAAAAGTTTGGGAGATGAACAAATGAATGCTAAATGTATGTTTAGTAAGCCAAATTAGCATAAATACAATGAATTCTTAAAAACGGCTGGTGAAAGTGCCTGTAATTTTATTTGTAGTGGAAATACAACAGTGCTAATTTCTACTTGTAAATTTTAAATATAGAATGATTTATGAGAATAAGCCGTTTGGGTGTATTGTTTTTTTTCTCAATGAAAATACTAATTAATACTTTTTAATTGAAATAATTAGTTGCTTGTAATAAACAAATATAATCAATCTAATTAAAAAAGTTGAGTTAAAAAGTTAAGAAAAAAAATATTAGCTGACATTAATCTCTTCGTTGTCTTATTCAATGTTTTACTCCATAGAAAGTGATATTATAGAGCACATATAATATTGTTGAAAATTACAAAAGAATATTTCCGATCCACTAACGTATTGTGAAAATTAATCACATAATATATCTTTTCCGAAATGAAATGTTTTTTTCCATTATGGGCGTGGTTATTTTTAGTGTTTTATCGTCTCTCAAGAGATTGGTTGAAATATTGAGGTTTCATTTTTAATATTTCTTTGCGAGCCTTTGCTGTTTTCAAAACGAAATTGAATCTTATGAATGTCTCTGCTGAAGACTGAAATCTGTCTTTTTGTAAATCTTGGAAGATTCGAGTCATAATACATATCTTAAACTCTCTTTTTTTAAAGAGAGTAGGAATATAATGATAGAGTTAAAGTAGGGCTAGCTGCTAGAGGCTAGCAGATTGCTGAAGATATGGTGGATGGAAAAGGGGAATTCAAAACATCACATACATCTATGCCTTCTAACAAAAATCCAGAAATAAATTAAAAAAAACAATCTGTAAAAACTGTCCGTACTGGGATTCAAAGCCGTGACTTCTGTGTTCTAAACCAACGACGTTGACATTAGAATACGCAACCTTTTGATAATATATTTGGCATTAACCATTTCAGTTATATGATTTAAACACATCATATAATCAATCAGATCAACTTAAGGTGAAAAAACATCAAATACACCAACTCAGTATTTCTAAAAAAAAACAGACTTTGGTCAATATTGACCTTACAATCACTTGAACCCGTAACTTTTTAATCGCTTAGCGGAGCTAATTTGTCAAAAACCCCACGAATATAAATATGTATACTGTTACTCAGTAATTATTTATCAGCTATATCCATTCAAGTGTTTTATTTTATGATATATTATTTATACGCGTAAAATTTTTCGAAGTCATCAATTAAAAGCCAATGAAAACCATGGATAAAATGAGTATACATAACTATTATTATTATCTGGTTAAGAGAACAATCTAGTAAACATTTAATAGTGATTTAAATATTGAATAATTTTAATTAGACTATGTGAGATGTACACAATGTAAATATTGAAAAAATACAACAGAAATACTACTTCGAGTACTATGTACAATATTTTGTACTTATTCCTAGACGGAGACTAGAATAATTTTACATTAAAGTCTTAGAGATTCAATCAATATTCTAATACATTTGGTTTGGCATAACGTTTTATGAACTGGTTTCTTGTATTGACATTAAATTAATTATATACCACAAGAGAGAGACTTAAAAAGGTGTTCCGTGAATAAAATTTATTGCATATTCATTCGGCGGGTATTTGAAGAGGACGATTAGCTCATCACTAATCAGCAATTCTTTTCATATTAAAACGGCTGAAACGCGAGTGTGTATCTTGCAGTTCCATCTCAAAACTAAATCGGTTTTTTATTCATTTATGCTAAAACACGTTCTTTGCAGTCAATTAACTACTTTGATACGAATCGTAAATATTGAGTAATAAGTAAGTCTAACAGATATCACAATTGCTTTTTGCGCCGTAACGTACATAGCTTTACACAATTTCTACACAATAGATTTGCTAAAACATTTTTTACAATCGATATTACTATTCAGTATCGTTGTAAATTTATTATAATCCATTCATAGTGTTGAATGCATACATTTTACGTGCAGGGGGTCTTTGTCTGTTGTTAATAATTAGCAGGGCCAACCCATAATTAAAACGTGTAGAAAATTTAAAATTACAATAAATCATAATATTTCATTTAAAAAGTAGGTATGATAAACATGTCGACTGTGTGGTCGAATGGTCAACGTCGTTGATTTCAGTTACGGACAGATTTTATAAATTGATTTGTGGATGTCTGTATTGTCTGTCTTGAATTTCTTCCCACCCAATCTATCTTTAAAACGGACGTTGCAAGAGCGATTCTCTAACCACTAATATCTTTCTATCCCTACTCTTTTATAAAAAGAGAGGCTGAGCAACTAAGTAACAGACAGTTTTCGTATAAAAAACTTCTGTTGAGATATCTCCATTTGGTGGCCATATACTCCAAATTGGGAGGTGACATAGATTAAAAATATATATATCATACAACGTTGTAAATTATTATATAAATTCAAATTGTGAGTTCAAATAAGAGTCAGTGTAATGTTTTGGTATGTATTATATTAACAATATAAAACCGAATAAAAATCTATCACAGATTATCATAGAGAATTTTCGTCGAAGAGTTCTGCGAAGTGAATGCTAGGTAACCTCAAATACTCATTCATTATGTATCTGAAACGATACTATTGATAGTATAATATTGATAACTTTGTTATTCAACGAGTTGCTTAACTAGGTGTGACACAACTAGAGAAATATATATTTTTATACTTCAGTGTTATTTAATTTTTCAATTAAGCTGTCATTAATTATATAAGAGTAAAAAACGTAATCTATTAATAACGATATTGATTAATAACGTAATCTTGATTCCACATAATGTAGATTCAATACAAAACGAAACTGAATTTTATTTATTTTTTTCCTAGAAATGGTACTTTAGATAAGTGGCCTTTTTAATGTTAATATATATGCTATTTAAAATGCTTCTTCACTCGGAGAACGGTCGATAAACAAAAATGACATAATAATTGTATACCGTCAGAATAATCTCATTTCTATGCAATATTTCTTAATTATTTATATGTATGTAATATTAATTACATGTAATTAAAATAAACAATTTTAATGTGCATGTGGTATGATGCAGTCTCATTAATATTAATGAATGCAGAATATATTTATAAACGTATATGTACGTTTTTTTACACATAGTTCAATCCACGATTGTATGCAGTTTTTTTTAAATAGTTTAATGTAGAAAAAATTGGTGACACCTTATATTGTATACATTTCATACGCAAACACAAAATAAAAATATCTAAAGAGATGGTATAAATTCTTTAAATTTACAACAAAAAGTTAACGTATGATAATAAAATCATAAAACTACAAAAAAAGAAATGTCAAATATGAAAAAAACTCTCTTGATTAATATAAATGCACACTTCTTCGTCTTATAAAAGTAAACCATTTTTCAATTGAATCTGTGTTGTTTATAATACAATAGAGAATATTAGTATTGTTTTATTTTGCAATTTATCAGTCCATCGAAAAGTGGAGATTTTTGAAATTATCGTAAATCAAAAACTAAACGGGTTTATAGTTAAAAAATACATGTTATTTTAATAAAACAATGATTCATACATGTATGTTTAACGTATACCATTATTCAAAGATTATTTTTAATTAGATTCAATGAAACGTCAATGAAATATATTATTCTTTTAATACTACAATAAAATTTAGCGATATCGAATAGTTAACAACGTATTAGCCACGGATGCGGGCCACTAAACAAAATTGTTTAAACAGAAAAATATGGGTTATATCATTAGCATATTAATCTTTTTAAGCATTCACTCGCAAGCGGCTGACATGTGTTACGAATCGATTTTGCCACTTCACCTGTAACATTTAAGCTTAATTAATTTCGACAAAATTACCTATTTAAATTTATGATTTAATCACAAAAATTTGACTTAATTACACCATCTTTTGATTGCTAATACAGCCGTACATCCTCAAATAAAAATTGCTTAAAATATGAAAAAAAATGCTGTTATATTTTATTTATTGGGAAGTTGTGACCAATATTTAAAAACGATTAAGCCCACAGTGTTTTGATATATTTGGAAATACTTGTTATTTAAATAATTAAAAATGCTAGGAAACATATGTCTATACGTCAAGGTTACATATTTCATGTAATGGTATATTTTTTCTTTCCATAATAGTTTAGAATGCATGATAATAAACATAATTATTTTTCACTAGTAATTCTAAAAAAATATTTTAAGTATACTGACTTATACACACATACTAAAAAATCAAATTATGAATGTCTAGATTGCGACAAATGATGACAGAATCAGTGGCGGATTATCTCATAAGCGAATGATGCCTCCGAATCTTAGGAGCCGCAAAAAGGCTTATATTATATAACAAGTACACTTTTTGTTCAGATTATAAATTTATTTTTATTATTTTACATGACATTTTCCTTCTTAATTTTATTGTGCTTTCGCTACTGGACAGCATAATAAACAATATTACTCTTCTGAACTTACTCTCGACCAAGAAATACCGTTAACTTTTCCGGTTCTAAGCTCAAGAAATGCGACCCCAATACCCACATTTTCTTAAATATCTATTTTAATATGGGTGATACAATGTTTATAATTAAGGTATTCTTATATCATAGTTTTTAAATAAAATACGCGATAACGCAATAACAAGATAAGCGCCCGCGATAAGCGATCGTTCGTAAGATAGCTGCGCTAAGCGCGTCAGTTGCAATTTCATATTTGTGCTGGGATGACTTCTTTTTTACGCGCAACTTAAAATATTATTATTTATTAAAAAACCACGGATTTTTATAAAAAAAATGTATGAGGAATGATGCAGAGAGATATTTGAAAGCCCTTAGACTATTTTTTTTTTGTTGAAATTCATAAGAATAAGGCCAATAATGACGAAACCACTCGGGTCCTTAAACGACCCCCATCGGCAGAGAAGTATTTTTCTAGTCTCCGAGCCGCGAGAGTTAAACAATGTCAAAACTCATTTCAGTGACAACAGAGTATCCTTAAAAATTCTTGTCCATTATTGATCAAAAGATTATCAGGAACACAAAGTTTATTTTCAACAATGCCAGAATTATCAATTCGGTCTCGTATAAACCAAATGAAATAAATGCAGTGAAACTTTGATCTACCGTTTTCACATTGTTAGTTTTTGCGCATGGATCTTTTATTTTTCATAGTCCTGGCCAAACACCCATAAGAATAATGTAAAAACATGCCGCAATAATCAATCCCCGATTTACCGTTTTCCTCAATATATCGTTTAAATATTTTGGTCCCGTCACAAATATTATCCCGATTGACCGTTTTCGTTGAATATTTTTGCCTCGCATTTCGTTTCGCGTTTTTTTTCAGTGCAGCCCCGATCTACTATTCTTGCTATCTTCGTGTCTGTCAAAATTTAAGTGCCAAACTACAAATAGTGCAACTAAGCATGTATTAAGCAATTAAAAAAAATGTTTTATATATTCATTAAAAAAAGTGAAATAAATAAATAAGTTAGTTGAAAATAAAACTTTTTTTGATATTATTTGAAAATTTTCCGCATTATCAATTTCTCGCATTATTCGTTGTTTTATTACGGTCCCTACTGTTTCCCTATTATTTCAGTGTAGTCAGTTACGTTTCACACGTTACAAAATTATAAATAATCTCCTGTAAATCCATTTTTATGTATATTTTATCATATTTATTTATGAGTTAAAATGCATCCTAAATATATACGTTGTACTTTCATCACAAAACATTTTGCTTTATTGATTTAAGCATACAAAGCAAACACTGTATATTTTTGTATTTGCCGTATTCATAAACTCACACAAAGGGATTCTCTAAACAAAGGTTCATAATAATATTATATTTTCAACATGTCTGTTTTTTCATTCGCCACCCTCAAATATTTGTTTTCGTGGCTGTCACGCAAGACGAGGACGGACGTCTTTGATGGCAGTTGGCCGACACGCCAAGAGGGCTTCGGGTTCGTATCGCATCGTGTCATCGTCGTAATTCGATAGCGTTATTAAACAAACCATCATTTTTGGTCCAACTACCTGCGAGTTTCTGTCGCTGTGTTGTTTCATGTCACAGCTGATCAATCAACAGGTAATGTCGTCTTTGCCGCCACGCTTGCTACATTAATTATACGCCGTGCGAAAACAACATGACACATAAGCCATCATGAACGGAATAAAAAACAATACTGTGAACCATCGTTTTCAAAATAAAGATAATCTTTTATAAAAATTACTATTAACATTCCACACGAAATAAAAATTGTATTTTATAACTCGAATCTTGTCAAAGATAAAGTATTTTAATTTATTTGTATAAAAATAAATTAAAAATTACATTTTCTACAAAATTCAAGATTACAAAATTACAAGATTCTACCAAAAAGCGCAATATATGCCGACACATGAAGAAATAACGTTGAATATATTATTATGATTTATTATCATCAGTAAAACGACAAGTAACGGAAAATTAATGTTTGCTTAGCAACAACATCTGTCATTTTATATTGTAATAAGATTGTTGAATAAAAAGAAAAAAACCATGAGTCTAAATAAAATATATAAGAAACAAATCATTATGAATTAATATTTATTCACATTTTTATATTCATTGCTAACAGCATGCATTTGGTCGTAACTGATCTTCACACAGTGGAACAGTGGTATACTCAATACTGATGAAAAAATGATATTATGTTTTTGTTTATTACCCAAAATAAACATATAAAAGACGGAATTTTATTGTTAGTCAGGCGTTGACGGCTCGTTGATTCTTCGGTACACGAATTCTCCACTCAAGAATATGTACTTTGATTGGACAACGATTATTCCACGTTTATAGTCAACATAATATCGTCTATAGTGTTTTCTTATTTCATCAATAAACTACACTTTTTAAAAATTATATAACATTATTAATAATAAACGGAATCTTCGATAAATTCGGCGGTTTTGCGGAAGTTCATTTTTAATATAAAATTTAATTTGATAACTTTGTTATTCCACATGTAATGCTAGAAACTTGTGACTCGTGTTTCGCATCTTTGAGAACAGTTTATAAGTAAAAGTTCAGTTTATTCGTAAGCGTTGCGATAGTGTGATGATGTTTCTCAAAGAAGCAAAACACGTTACACATGTTGTAGCACATCAAGTGGAATAAAAAAAATAAAAAATTTAATTTTATATTAGATATAATCAGTGTACGGAAAATTCGTGTACAGAAGGATTTAATATGGAAAAATCCGTCCGCTTTAATGAAAATAATTTCTTTTGGGATTTTTTTCTCAATTAACACTCCTTTTGCATATTTTTTCTTGTTTGTTTGGTTCTGGATATTTAATATAAAATAACCAAATAACAATTAAAAAATAGTTTATACAGGATTTGTTGTAAACAAAAATGCTTTGATTTTAAAAAGACAGTACTAAAACTTCAATAGCGTGAAAAACGAAGTTCAGAGCAATCGTTTTTAAATTTTGTATGTTAGTAATTGACAAGTGGCGTACTAATAATTAATAATGAATAAATAATAATTCAATACGGTTTTGGGTTACACAATAACAGCTATGTAATGAATGTGATAATACTAAACTATGTTTAGTTAATATTTGAAGTCACAAAAAATATTTTTTTTCTTAAGAATTTGTGAAATTTAATACAGACTTGCAGTGCAAAATTATTAAGATGAGCATTGTAGACTACTCGATTACAGGTGGGAAAATTTTTAGAATATTTTAATTTTTACATCCATTATATTGACATAGTTTTTAACATTTTTGATATCGTAGCGTGGTTAATAATTCTTAAACTCAACCGAGTATTTTCGTATGTAATAAATGTGATCATTTCTAAATTGTCATTTAAGCGTATATACGTATTTATAGACAAAAAAATATTTAGATAATGGGCCCATTAGAGGTGAAGTGAGCCAAATGGTATAAAAGAAAATAAAATATGTTGATGCGTTTTAATATTCTACACGTCTTAAAGTACCGTAAAAGTGAAGTAACCTTAGTTAATCCACATTAAAATAGTGTTATCTACGTAAAATAAAAATATGCAATCCACCAAAACACCATGTGAATACGTGATTGTAATTAAATAGTTGAAGAAAAAAAGTTTTACTATTTTACGAGATGGCTCAATTCACCCTCAAGAGCTTATATATGTATGACATTACAACTTATTTTACTTACCGTACACGATCTTTAATAAAAAAAAAACAAAATTATTTTTATTTTTATCAATACTCAACGTGGTATACACGAACCGTCCTTGACATTATTTAAATAAAATCTCTTTTTAACGAGAAGTCATCATACAGAAAACGTACTGCTCTTAGACAGATGGTGGATACACAAAAAAATGTAATAAAATCATTACTAAATTGTATAAAACCGTGTTTTGCTTTTATTCAAAATAATAATTTAACCTGTCAAAAAGCGGCTGTTAAAAAAACACACTTCCGTGGCTCCACTCTGGAATGCCTCTGCATCGAATAATGTTCTAATGGCCTCGCTTTCGACTTCCTTTAACGAATCCGATGACATCCGCTCCTGACAATAATTAGCTCCATGGTAAAGTAAGTTTTTACGAAGACAATGGGCGCCATTACATTGTTCTTGTCCGTCAACCTGCTCGTGAAAATACAACACGTTTTCGAATGTGAAATCAGGTGTTAAAAGTCAGAATGTCACAGGTACGTCGGAAGTTAACTTTCAAATACGAAACATATCATTACGTTAATGTGAACTAATATCGATTAAACGTTATATCAGCAGGATCGCGTAACTTTTTCACGACGAATTATTATTTGAAGTAGTGAATACCCATTAGTTTCTTAATGTGTGTATTCACAACTGGTATTAATAAAAATCTAGATTGTTTTATATAGTTAATAAATTTGATTCAGATAATACGCTCGAAACGAAGATTTAGGAAATTATGTTTAATAAAATTTTGACACTTGGTCTGTTATTCAGTAACATAATATAATATTCTGAATTTAAAAATGCCCCTCTTAAATTTTGGTGATACAATGGAATTGTTAGGTTATTTTACAAACATTTTGTTGTTATACACTGAGGTACAACTTAGGGTCTCCAATCCCGAGATTCTGTCCAATTCTGCGATCTCTAAATACCAGGATTGTGACAGTACTAATTCTGGGATTTCAGGATTGAAAAAAAATAAGAAAATGTTGGGTGAGGGCTAAAAAACTAAGGTTCAGAATTTTGGTTTATTTTGTAATTTCTGAAAATTCTTAGGGGCTTGAATTTGCAAATTCACAAAGAGCCTAAAAAAGAAAAAATCTCTCAAAAAAAAGGTCCGGGATTGGATACCCCAGTAAAACATTATACTTTCGTGTAGATAAAATCAATAATTAGAAATATCCATGCCCTGGATTTTTTAAGCAAATGATGAATTTAAATAACCAAAGTGTGCAAATTACTCCAGCAACCATCCAAGCCCGAAAGTACCGAAATTCATAAACGGATTGCTTACCGCTGCATTAGACCGACGATTATGTAATTAAAAAAATGAAAGAAACAAATAATTATGCTCTCATACCCTTAAATGAAGACAATTTAAAAATTTGAATAAACGAGCATAATTTTATAACCTCAAATTATATTTTGATATTAAAATTACAAATTTATACGACGGGAAATATCTTTCACTTCTTGCTCGGTTGAAGAAGGCAATGGATGCAGTTTTATAATTCTACAGACTTTATTTAAACAGTGTATTATTTTACAATGAGAATTATAAATCAAAATATCTCAACCAGGTAATCAGTTATTTCATCTGTCGCGTCTTGTCTACGAAAGTAAGTTGATAAATTAAAAATACATTATGTACACGTATCGTGCTTGAAAATTAAGTAGGGTATTTTACTGCCTGTAGCAATATTTTTTTAAATTATATATCTCAATGTTTTTACTAAATGTTTACATATTCCACTAATAAACACTGATTAACCCCACCTAGTACTTAAAATATATTTACTGCTTGAGTTAGTAAGATATGCAGACGTATTTTTTTTACATGTGATGTATTTTCTAATGAATATTCAATGCCCGTATGAAATTCTGTATACTTAAACGCCCTGTGTATAATTTACTGCGAACTAGATGACAGAGTTATTACAAAGAAGTTATTCTCTATAAATTTATGTGGAGATAGGGCTATCAGATATTCATACCAGGATATTAACTAAAAACGTCTACAATATGTGTACATATCTTATGAATAATATACAGAAGATTTTGGCGTAAGTGTATCCGTTCTTTCCGTGAAATTATTATTTTTATGCTGATTTGTGTGGGGCCTCTCACTATAGAGTTCAGTCATCTTATATAAATACGACACATTTATTTACTAAACGTCAGTTCAAGTTCATCCTTGTACTTGAACGCCCGAAAATGACAAAAGGAAAAACCCGGGTCCGTTAGAGACAAAACTTGTGTGAATGTACATAATTTGAGCGATACAAATGTAAATCAATTGTTAATTTAAAGATTAATAGTTTCAATTAGGGGATTCGAACTTTTGAAGTGCAACCGAATAATATGAAAACAAGGTCTTAACATTCTTCAATGAGATCGTCAGTTCTTGAATATTTAAATAAAAATACTTGAACGCAATTATAAATAATAAATACCCCGCTTTTTTTTTATCTAGATGACTTCATTAAAATATTAAAGTGTTACCACTGCTTTTTTATTTCATTTTTATTGGTCCATTATCAGTGGTAGTTCTTAATTAACGTCAAATCTACTTTGCTTCTAGTACATATTATATAATAACTCTAAGCACAGATTACATCATAAAACATCGGTAATAAAAAACGGTTGGCATTTTTCGTTTAACACACTTTTGTATTACATTACAAGTAAAAGTAAGCATCTTTCGACAGTCCGTTAACACTGTGGCCCGTTATAAATTTAACTGTCCAAGAAAGGAAAATTACAGCAGTTTGTTAGCGTAAAATTTGATGTATGCATAATTATATAATATAAACAAATGTTGTATTAGGAAATGAAAATGGTACAGAATACAGCATTCAGGTGATAAAACATTGTCGAGTAAAACAAAAGCTTTACAATATTTGGACGTTAAATCCGTTGTTTTTTATGAAAAAGTTTATTGTTATTATACAATAGCTTCATTTTTTTATATTATGTTTACGTATTATTGTGATGAATTTTGATATTAATATTTTTTACTATTTAAATAAAATTAACGTAAATAATTGACAAAGCATGCCTGATTAATTTGAAATGTTTTTTTATAATTAAGATATATTTTCCCAAAGAAAACGCAGTGTTCTTTAAATTGTCCAATTAGCGACCGGAGTAAACAATTAGGATTGTATAATCTTGGAGTGTAAAGAAATGCGACAAAAAACCATGCACAACAAATCAAGTGGTCTGTGTTGCTATATAAAAAAATATTCATCCACAAAAGAAGGTAGGAACAAGTTTAAAGCGAGAAAAAAATCTCGCCGTTTCGCTGATAGAATTATATTTTGACGGGGTCAGTGGAGGTCGACCCATTACCTTTTTTCTTGCCTAGCAATAATTCTCAATTTTTATGTGATCATGTCTATAAATTCAGAATAAATCGTTGCGTAATAAAAGCTCGCTGAAACGAAGAAAAAAATGTTTTCATCGCGGACGCTTATGATATTCTTATACTATACGTATATCTTTGTACGTTACAAATTGGACAATTTATTTTGTTACAAGAAATATAATCGAATTTATACTTTTTGCTGATATAGTACATCTGTCTATTCAAATAAATATTGCTTGATAAACTCGAAAGCATTGAGTTATTTATTTAAAAAAAAAAACTTAAATCAACATCGCAATTTATTCAAATTAAGTTTTATAATAGTTTAAAAAAAATCGTACAGTAAATTTGAATTGATATCTAGTATTGTGAATTATTGTATACCATATGTAAACTATCAATGATTAAATTTAGTTAAAATCAGTGTCAATATATTTTTTCTTATTATATAAGTGATTAATTTTAAATCAATCTAAAATGTGTTTAAAAATAATGTCTTTGATTATTTATAATCTTAAACAAAAACAAAACACTCTTCTGTGCTAATTCTACATGTGTATGTTAAGATCATTACGATCATTGTTAACTTAACCGGTCCTGATCATAATAAATAAATGATAAATATTTTTTTTTTTTACATATAATTTCCACTAAGTATTGACTGTAAATACATTAAAAGTGATCTGTTTTTGGAAATAAATCAATTTGTACAGTCAAAAAAATTAGTATGTTTGACATATCAAATACAATGGAGTGGTTTTTTGCTGACATATTCAAATTTGATTTCAATCAACTCAGGCAATAGCAAGCTTTACACCGGGACGCAGTTATGCGCGATTAGACTGCGCGTGTTCCTTATGCACATTGACATAGCAGTCTTAAATCTTACTAAAGGGGGCTTTGAAATTGGGCATAAGTAACAAATATTGTTAGTAAATTTAACTGCTGGATTTATTTCATAGACTTGCTTACACACGTTACTCCGTTACACACGGTAAAAATGATATTTAGATACTTAGTCCGCTTTCCAATAGAATCTTAAATGAAAATGTTTTTATAAGTTATATGTAATAAAAGTGTAATTATTCTATTTCAATGTGTTTCATGAAACACTATTGAAATTTTAAGAAATGTTATTTTATGCAAATTTAAAAAAAATGCTTTTTACCATATGTTTTAAATTATATCGCGAAGACACAATGAAACAAATGATGCCAAACCGAATAACAGATTCCGTTATTGAGTCATTATGAAATATAACATAACAATTTTGAAAAAAAACATTTATATTATTATGTAGTATAACGGTATAGCGCCGGCAATTTTAAATTCCAAAATTCTCTCGTCACTATTAAAATCGTTTTAACTTGATCATTAAAATGTAAGAAATATCTACACAAGTTTTTTGCGCAGCACTCAACTCGACGGGAAAATAAAACATAGTTCTCTTAACTTTTTTCTGCTCTCTCGCTGTTAAATTATAATTCAATGTTAATGTTAGTATTACAATGTCGCATGCGAGAAATTTTTAATTTGTTGACAGCATAGTCTATGCAAGCAAATAAAAAATCTTTAAATACATTTTTGATTGGCGATTTTTAAATCCTGGGATTTTTCAAACAATTTTATGCCGATTTCAGAAACCTATGAATTTGCGGATTTCACGAAATTTACAACATGAGACACTTTTTTTTTTAAATTTTCCATAATTTGCAAATTGAAAAATCTAGGAATTTTTGGAATCCCCAATAAATAAATACTTACGTTTTTTTACACCTCGCTCAACTTTCTGTCATTTTCTCAATCCCGAAATCCCAAAAATTGGAAGGGGTCCCGGGATTTCGGGATCCAGCATCTCGGAATTGGAAACCCTGGTATGTTTATTCGAATCAATAATGATAAAAGCTCTCTTAATTCAGCTTTTCTAATACTATTCATGTAAAACAAACAAAGTGAAAAAAGGACTACTTGTGAATAAATTAAATTATTTATTATATGTATGTATGTTCATTCTAAAAACATCCCGGAGACAAAAAAAATAAATCAATAAAAAAGCTTGTATTCAGATATTTGTGATTTTTTCAATGATATTTTAAAAAACGTTATTCCGATCAAGTAGCTTATTCTATGGTGGTATTTAGATTTTATTTATTTTTAGGTGGTATCACCCTAATAGTGTTAACTGCCAATAATATAAATAAGATACGGTTTTTAATAATTTTCACAAAACTTTATTACATAACTCGATGAAAAACAGTGGCAAAAATTTAGCCGATATTTTTTTCTAACTGATAAACGAAAATACAATCACACGAAGTATAAAGAAGGGTATTCCAGTGGTTATCTTTTATATTATTATTATACCCAGTTTTTTTTATCCTAAATAAAAATTAACCAATTTTATTAATATTGCAAATATTAAAAACGGGTTTCTTTATTTACGAAATAAAGAAAAAGATAACTAAGAAAAACAATGAGCAATAAAAATGCAGCAAATAAAATTGATGTAAATTTTGTGTGAGTGTAAAAAATCTGCCAAAACGTGTTTAGAAACGCCTCCTCGGACACATCATACATATTGTAGCAGCTACATATAGCTAATTTCATATGCATTTTGAAAGAAATAAATTATTAGAGATAATTTGCAAGCCACATTGGCAGCAACAATTTTTTTGATTAGTGGTTTACGTTATTTGTGATATTAAATTTAACGAGCGCCGTCTATAGTTTCCTCGTTTTTGTATGAAAAAGTATGTTCTGTTTTTAAATAATGAACGAGATAAAGTTTTCAAATATTTTAATAATTTAAAGAAAATACAACCTTCTGTAAACAATCATAATTCCTATAACGAAAACAGTTTACAGAGCACAAAAATTTACTTGCAGATATATCGCCACCCCAGTAAAATACAGTCGTCTATTTTAATTTTGCTGGAGAAGTGCAAAAGATCTATACGTACAAACTTTGGTTTAATTTATGGTTTTTATGGTTAAATGTGATCTTTTAAAATCTGTAACCTGCTAATTTTTAAATATTATATTAAACAATAGCGGTAATTTTACTTCGAATCGATTTAAGCCGTTGTGTGATGAAAGTAATAAAGTTGATTTTTATTTTATTTAACGTTATATATAAAAAAAACAACCAAAAACCACCAATTTAACTATGTATAATGATAAATAAAAAAAATCACACTATCTCACTTATAGACACGACATTTTAAAATATTCACTAATATTATTCAACACGTATATAAAACTCATAACAGAAAATATTGGTGTAAAATATATTCGTTTATAAAAGCCAATACATAATACTTAATCATGCTTGAGATCCTGTGGAGGGTTTACATCCTGCGGCTGGAGACCAATCGCTCTCCCAGTCCTGGGCAAATAACAATCTACATTCTACACTGTCTGTCATGCTCCGTCCACTTGTCCGTTCAAGATTGCTTTCTTGTAAGCACTTTGCGTATATTTAAAAGTGCCCTTTATCTTCCGTTACACGCTTGCTTATCACGCAGTAAAACTACATATCCAACGGGGAGCGTATCTTAAAGCTTATAAACCGTAACAAATCGGTTTATTGGGTAGATATAATATAAAATATAGTAATCAAAGCTATTAATTAATTTAAAATGTATTCTTTGAGGCACTTTATAACTATGATTAAATTTATAAGGGGCGTCTAAGCGTGAGACCGGTCCCGCGATTTTTTTTTCATCAACCGGTCCGAATTTAAATTTTAGTGCTTACAACTTATAATTGCGATTTTTTGTTGTATTAAAAATGCTATTCGATTGAATAGTAAGTAATCGACAAAACTTAGAACAATAAACAGAATTAAGAACGATACAAGTTTAATAAATTGAAGACAACAAGGCAACATTATTATGGAATTATAAATCTAAGCACACCATTTTTTAATGATACATTATTGTTTCTGTATTCTTTTTAAGTCATATAATAGGTGTATTTTAAGAGCGAAATTTTTCTGTACTTCGTCATTAATACTAGCCAGCGATTGAGTTTTACAATTTTTTAATATTAAATTAAAAAAATATATTTTTGTTTAGTTCGTTTGTGTTAATAAATGTGCACATGGTATTAGAAACTTTGTTGATAAAATCAATTAAAACTGTAATAAAGAGTGAAATAATTATGGTATTCATAAGTGGCTTGTCTTAACACTTCCCCCACGGTGCTAAAAAATACTTCCGTATTTTTCTGGCCCTTAAATAACCAAGTGAAAAACATGTTTTTTTAATGTAAGTCCTGGGTTTTTACTGTCCATCAGTGTTAAAACATGTTTTTTACTTGGTTCTTTAATGGCCAGTAACATATCGAAAGTATTTTTTAGCACCGTAAGAGAAATGTTAAATATAACGGGACTACGTATAATTCACTCAAAAGGTGGAAAAACGTAAATTATGAACACGTAAAATCAGTGTTTTACTATATGTATATACTAACATCAATATATTTCTCATTGTCATGCCTTTGTAAAATCTCAAATTTAAAGTTGCGCTTTTCTTCCTTAAAAATACAGTTCAAACAAACAATATTTATCAGTAATGAAAATCTTACCTACTGTATATTATTTGTCTGCAAGTGAACTCTTTGCGTTTCATCAGCAGTCTTGCAAGTCCATAACAAAAACGTGGTGTGAACATGTTGAATACTTACTAGTAGAAAGCTTTGAGTAATGGAATACTAGAGAAGAAAAATGAAGTGTCAATATTATAAATGCTTTCAAATGTTCAAAATTGAATGTAGAAGCGTTCGAGATAATAATTCATCGAGTAGATAATACAATAACTCTTGTTTGAATATTTTCAATGAGATTATTTAACGCGTCGTGAAATTTGGATGGTGTTATAGAAGTAGAAGAATCCATGTTATAGAAGATTCAAAATTTATTTTCAAATCTATCAATAACTTATATGATACAATAAACATCTCACGTAGGCAGACTATTTTTTATTTCTTGATATTTTACACGTACAATCAAATTAATAATAATATTTCAGAGTACACTATCACTAAATAAAATTGATTATTGATGGTATAGTACCCAAAACGTTTAAGTGTATAATTCTTGATTTTGTAGAAGTGTTTTTTTTAATTGATATTATAATGTGATGAAAAAAATGAGCCTTAGAGATGGTTTTTATAAATATTATAATCAGTAACGGATTACCCTATCAGCGAAAGAATCGCACGCTTGGGGCCTCAGAATCTTAAGGGCCACAAAATAGCTTATAATTATATAGCCCATATACTTCATGTTCAGATTTTAATGTATTTTCACTATTTTACATGGAGTTTTCTGACGTTTTTATTTTATCAGAAAAACAGGACTTCCTAATTGTATTACACCTGGGACCTCCCAAGTGCTTAGACCGCCACTGATTATAACATGAAATAGTAATCAATTTTTCTTTTGCAAAATTGATAAGTATTCAAATTCTTTACACGGACATATTCTCAGTCAAAATACTTCAGTTGCAATATTACATCTATCAATACAAAGATAATTTTATGTTAAATGGCGAATTTCTGTGTAAATTTGTTCTCTGACTGTATATCATTTAAGTATTTTTTTCCAGTCTGCCAAAAGAACATACCTGTTTGAAAACTTATTGATAGTTATGGTTACCGTATGGATGCGATCAATAGTTTATGAAAAATATCCTGTCGTTAATAAGTTCCAAAATAAATACTGTTCACTGTTCAACTAAGAATACGTTTTCATGATATTAATAAATTATTAAAAGATTTATTCGGCACAGATAAACGTTTCGTGATTTTATCATTTATGGACTTTTTTGTTATTCATATTAAAGTACCGTCATACTTCAATGCGTATCATGTGTAAACATTATTTTAAATTACTAATTCAATATTTGCTAAAACTAAATGTTGTTTTTGAATTAAATAATTAAGTTCAACTTTAACTCAATCTTTGAGATGAAAAAAATCCATGTTATTTAAATCTCTTAATATATAATGATATGCAAAGATGTAAGTTTTTTTTCACAAAGCGTAAGAGAGGAATCAAATGATATTCATGCTATTGTCTAAAAAAATACCTGCCGTTCCAGCTCGGAACAATGCAGCAAAGGGGTGAGAACATGTTGTTGAAAAACTCAATCTTCATTCTTATATCGTAGTGTTATGAATTTCGATTTTTTTCGTTGATATACTGAACAGGCTTTGAGATAGAAAGGGATAGGGAATATCTCTGCAATGAATGCAATAAAAAGATCTATTATTTTTTTCGGTCGAATCTTCTGCCGGGATGAGCACACATCCGTTCACAGTTAGGGATGCGATAAAACATCAGTATTGGTGCAGTAATTTTATTACCATTTATAAAAACAGAATTCCAACTTGGTCTAATCACAGATATTTATAATTACTTTACAAATATAATCATTCGTCGTGTTCTCTAAAGCTTTGTTACTCGAATACATTACTTGAAATTAAATATATGCTATTTTAAATCATGTCAGTAGTAAGGGATTGAATACCATTTAAATTACTAATTTTATCATAATATTCTGCCTAGTAATAAAAAATATCTGCCGTACATTAGTAACTTAAAATAAAAAATCATATTTAATGTGTAATTTATCTGATAATACCTGATACATACACTTTTTATTTATTTTAGGTTTCAACGGTCTGAATTTTACTAATGATAAAAGAAATCGTTAAATTATCATTTTTAGTTTGAAACTCGTAGCATATTTAACTGACTTCAAAATATATTTCAAATCCATAAACATTATCGTGTATTCATGCGTATTTATGTTTTAATTTCATGAAATTCTTCACCAGTTGAAAAGGGTAAAGAGTAAACTTATGGTCGTAAAATCATTGGCTGCATACTTGATTTTTTATGATTCATAAAAGTAATTATTGCTGGTATGAAATATCGATTACATATGATCGTCTATTTTCGAGCAACCCTATCCGCAACCCTTCAGGCCTGTCAAGTCACAACATGTGTATTTTATAAGTCAAGGGGGCATTTATCCACAGCAGGTAGGGCCCATACAAATCGGTGTTCGTCACGCGCCTTCTCCTTTCGTCTACTTACTGACCTGGCACCGCCAGCCCGCTCCAGAAAAAGCCTCGAGTGATTGAGTCGGTTCTCTCACTTCATTCGTCATTGTGACGCAAGAGATTGATCGATTATTATGTTTTTTTTAATCTTCTTGTATTTGTGTATGAACTTTGAGATGGAGTTGTTGCCTGCAACATAGTAATTGATTTAAATAAGAGATTACTACGAACTAACAGTACTATTGAATCAGTGACGCAACAAAATCCTGCTGACATTTTTGTATAGATTCAGAGGTCACGTTTTAGTTTATGGTAGCTCATTCAATTGCCGTGCCTTTTCTTAATATCAAACAAATGAACTCTTAATTTTTATAACTTTTTTTCACAAAAGTTGTTTAAAGTAAGAGAACTGTTTATTATTTAATCACTGGTTCAACTTCTCGTTTTAATCCATGTCTTTCTCAATGTTTAGCATATGAAGTGGCGGATTATTCTATAAGCGGATTGGGTCCTCAAAAATAGTTTATATTATATAACCCATATCATTTTTGCTTAGATTTTAATTATAGAATGGAATATTCTGTTATTCGAAAAACAGGGTCTCCAAATTTCATTGCGCCTATTGCCTCTCATGTGCTTAATCCGCTACTGAGCATATGTCCTTCTAATAAAAATATCTCAAAAGATTTTTTTTCTACAAGAACTGTTTGTTACTCAGTTGCTCAACCTCTCTTTTCAAAAGATTAGGGATAGAAAGGATAAGGCTAAGACAGAACAAAATTGAAAAAATGCTGTTCGTATTGGGATTTTAACCCTTAAGATTTGCCACGGATGCAAATAGAACTAGTGGTAACTGAGAAGCTAGTCGTTTTTTTACGCCTTGTTTGTATAGTTAATTGTTTGGAAATTTAGACATTACAGAAATTCATGTCGAATATTAATCCATAAAACGATTAGAAGTACATTTAACGTCAGTACTGGGATTCAAGCCCGTGAGCCGCAGCCAAAGCCAACGATTCTGATCATTCGGCTCTATGTTGATCATTTTAAATAAATAGAATGAAAAAGTTTCGTTAAAATATTAATATTGTATGCACATACATATCATTGAAAGCCGTCTCTTAAAAAATCGAGAAATCGTACGTTAAATATGGAGAAATAGGCTATAGAATATATTATGACGAACTGTGATTATAGGGAAAGGGTATAATACTTATACACCGTAAACAGTTTTTCTTACGTGTTTAAGTTTTTTTAAATCTGACAAATATTCATTTTAAATAGTTTTTCTCAACTCTCAGTGATACTTTTATTCTAAAATAAATCATTTAATCATAATAAATTTTGATTACCTAGAGATTGTTTCAACCGATATAAAAATAATACTTGCTTTTAAAAGCTCTTATATTTCTTTTCAGTCCTACCATAATGCATTAACATTCCACTAGATACAAAATCTGTCACGATTTTTTAAAACCGGGAATCAAATACTAATACTATCTCAAACCTACATTACGTTTTATTTTATATAACCACGCGACAAAAAGCCCGCTGCACAAGATTAAGTATTCTTAAAGAGCTTAAAAGTTATTTATGTTATCAACTTCCTTTAAAAGGTAATAAATACTTATTAAAATGATATAGTAGGCACTATTTCATTTTCGATCGTTGTCTATGACAATATTTTTTATTAGTCAAGTAAAAAGAACGGTAGATTTAAGCTGAAGACATAGATTTTAAATCTAAAGTAAAATTAGGTTGATAAAATAAACAATTGAATTTGATAATTCCCTATTATTTATAACAGCGATTTTCAATGCACTCATCCCAACACTATTATGCATATAGCATATCTAAATTGAATAATGAATGCTAAGTAAAATCACTAGTTCAATCAATCAAATCAGTTGTAATGTAACATGACTAGACATGTGAAAGTATTAAATAAAATATAGTTGAAGGGACTACCGTATACTTACAGTTGATTATGAAAATTTCATATATATTGTACATCTAGATGTTCCAATATATTGTACATATATTGGAACATCTAGAAAATATGTTTTAAAATAACATATTTTCTAGATGTTCCATCAGTTTTTTTGTACTGTACTGGGAGGGCCCTTATTACGTTCATTAGAAATGAAAAAGCTTGAACATAAATTAAGTATTTTTATGTTAGGAATTAGGAATTAGGATAAAAATATAGTTATGTTCTAAATAACCGTTACGATAATTTGTCTGAAGATGTTTCTTAGAGACACGATACACGCGTCACAAATTATAATCAATTACACACTCTATGGAATAATAAAGATATTATTTTCGATTTTATGTTTCTTGAACTGTGTTTGGGCTTTTTTAAAATGTTTATTAACCACTAACTGATACATTTACTTAACTAAATGTGATATATTTTCTTTTCTTTCAGGTACGTACATTTTACATGGTCGAAGATTTCGCGACTTCTCTATACATTTGATCGACCTGAGGATATGCTTTTTAGCATGACAGTTGTGAGCAAAGAACGTAAGATAAAATGACATAATTCGTATTTTATAGACATTTGCACGAAAAAAAGACTCGAAACAGTAAGTGTAGCTATCCCTATCTTTACAAATTACCAGCAAAAAAAAAATCTTTTTAAATCAGTAAGTATCCCTTGACGTGCTTTGATTAAAAATGTATTTTTTAAATGTAAAACATCTGAAACGTAAGCTTATTATAGTAATTTTATTCAATCACAAAACTAGATTGATAAAAGAAAACTTACATAAACGAACATATTACATTATTTACGTATGGTAAAAAGGATCTTGAATTACTAAACCATTTCAACACAAAATATTTAATTGAAAAATACAAACTACAAATCATCGTACATGATACGAGGAACTGACTTCAAAAGAGAAACATGCCATGTATTAATTTCTGAAAAGAAAAAAATGTATTATTTAATAAGTTAATTTAAAACCCAGGAGATCTTGGCTACGAAAATAAACAGCTTTACAAATAAGCAATCAAACCTTACATTTGAATTTGGAATAACAATTTACGTCTGAGCGCTCTGGATGAACGATGTTCTCATTTTGAAAATTGAATATTTAACCATAGACAAAATAATGTTATATAGACTAAACTTGATGATTTTTTAACTTTATTGGTCGTAAAAGTCAATGAATTCATTCGTTAATTACGCTATATTTTTCGCTATGATATCTGAAAGTGTAATTAAAATCATGATAAGATTTAATAAAAACACACTTTACTAAAGCAATAAAAATAAATATTAAATCAGAAAAAATATTCAAGTTTTTGACAATTTTTTCGTTTTATGTTTTATATAAAATACTAATTATTATTTCCAATCGTTGCACTAAGTAGATTGTACAAAATCTTTAAACATTAAAATGTTTTTAAACTCTTTATCGTAGAAGCATTTTAACATCGAAGCTTACCATTGTTCATTGTATTTTACTACGTTTTATTGTCAACGTTACTAACAATAATATGACTTTAGTGCTTTTTTTAAAAAAGCTGTCGTTTTTATGCATGTGTGAACAAACGTAGTCTGACATCGTGAAACATGTACGAAAATTAAATCATCACACTTCGGGTTGTAAATTATTATACCGTCCGTAAAGGGTCAATAAAAAAATACAGCATTCCTTAGAATTTGAAATCATAATATTATATATATTACACACTTGTTCCTTTGCCTCCAAAGAAAGTGATTCTCAAATTGAACAATACTTTGAATTAAATATGTGTAATAAATTAAATTGTCTTCTAAACATTTTTGTTGAACGAATCGAAATCTGTCATGGTTATACGGAATCTTTTTACGAGAATTTAATATCTGGTCAGTACTTAAATAAATTTTTGGACAGTATTAAATATTACATATTAAATATTTATTTATTTTAAACAGCCAGTATTTGTTAAGAATAACTACTATTATTATATTATTGATATGTATTTAAAATCTAACCTTACCACTTTTTTCACTTACCACATCACGCTTTGATCGATTAAATAAAAATTATAATTTAATTAAATAAATATAAAAACCAGATGTCGTTATTAATTATCCATAACCTATTGACATATTATTATAAAAAAACAGAACAATGGAGTTGGTAGCAATCTCAGATACAATTTATTTTTCTTGATACGTAGGTGTATTTGAATTGATCATCTACATACATTATAATACATGCTCTTCGAATAAGCCACATTTATATTTATTTCACTGAGTTACAATAATTGACCTTTAAAAAGGGGGTCAACCTGAAATTTGTATTGCAAAACTTTCACTAAGAGAGCAATCGAAATTTGTTCATATTATAAATGTTTCATGTAAGAGCTATTATTTGATGTTATTTATTGATACAATTGCAAAAACTCTAAAAAATATATGTTTAAAACTGTGCAACAAAATGAAGATAAAAAATCATAAAGAATATTGACGTATTTATTACATTACAGTTAATACTCAGAAAAACAAATTGATAAACTACGACTGTTATATAAATGTATTATAAATTCATTGAAAAAACAACACCTGTCGGTACATAATAACTGTGAAATTTGTTCTTTACCTACAAAAAATTTCTAATGTGCCTCGTAAATTTCCAATTAAAAGTCACAACAAGATCAACTAAAGAGGTAAATATGTCAAAAGTACTCATGATCAAAATTACAAATTGTTATTGATACTTCAATTGGTCATATTTCAAGAAACTTGGGAGTGATCAAGGAGCGAAAAAACGTTGCAATTTATTTATTATAAAAATAAACTATATTCTAAATTACGTTAATACAACAAATTATTGTTGTGTTGTTGCTGTAAATAAAGCATACATTTTGACAACTTAAATGCTATTCTTTCATGTTTGACTATTTTTGGCATTCAATTTATTACAATATTAACGATGAAATGTTAAATTTTGTACACTCCCACTTCTTATATCATAAAGAACCCGGGTCTCATTTTTCGACATCTTCATACATTCAAGCTCACGTTTGAACTTAAACTGATGATGTCAAAAGGCGTAACCCGGGTCGTTAGTGACAAAACATGTAGAAGTGTACAAAATTCCAAGCACCTTAAGTCGAAGTCTTAAATAAGATGAAATGGGGTTTGATATTGACCCTGCACATTTTAAGACTGCAACATTTTGATTGCTGAGCTGCACTCTCTGTTATGCAACAGATGCCAATCAATATACCTTAAGGGGATGACAACTTCGTCTGCTTTTTGTTAAATACACAATGGATAAATACCGCTCAAGGTTCTTTGGATTTCCTGCGATTTCATTAGGCGATTACTCAATATAAATTAGACCTGCGGAAGCGATCGGGCCACTAATAAACGGTAAAATCATAGTAGTTTCCACTGGTTACTGTGTTGTAACAGTTATATTCGATCAGAGCGATAACATTATGCACCTTCGATAGCATTTACCTTAACGTTCTACATATCTTGAATAAGAGTTAACGATCGACTTAAAATGATACGTACATTAACAATTTCATAGTCAGATGATCGTATTATCACATTAAACCAGTGTAATTTCTCACTTGCAACATGTAGAGCAAACTGAATATTCTAATATATTAAAATTAATGTTTTTTGTTCGTACTTTATGCGTTGCCATACGGCTCATCCGATTGGAATAAAACTTTGACAAACTTTTTCTTGCACCTCCGGGAAGGTTATACGTCAAATTAAATTCAATGATTGTATGTCTGCCATACAGTGAATTTTGACAACGTATGGTTACATTTGCGCGAAGGTTATAGTAAAATTAACTTAAAACTGGGTGGCGCGTGTGTCGTACCATAGACAATCGGCAGCAAACGTCAAACAGACATATAAAGAAAACATGCACTTCAATAAACACAACTAAAACACCAACATTTTATTTCCTTGAGTGGCATTACAACGCTTGCCAGGAACCGGCTAGTAATATATATTTTTTATTTTTCATTTACCCGTGAAATCTAAACATTTAGAAGTCAAAAATTTATTACATTTTTTGACACATTTTCGTTGCTGAATAAGGATATTTATGTTCTGATAATATTTTTTTAATCTTTAAGCTTTTATATTATCCGTTTACTTACACGGTTTTTGGTCAAAGTTAAGGCTAGTCGGTTTTTTTTGGGTAATTTACGAACTTCGAATGCCGGGTTTTTTAACATGATAATCCGACTTCAAACATAATAATTAATATTGTTTTATTATTATTTAATAATAAACGTTAATGTTTTGACATAAAGCCACTTGGGTGACAAATAATATAAACTAAAATATATAGTTTAATGGTCAGTATATATCAATGCATGCGTTGACAGTAAAATATTTAGGTTTAAAACGAAAATATTTACACAATGTATTATTTTATATGATTATTTCAATTAAAGTTTTCTTGTAATGTGAAAACGTTTTAGTGCCGGAGATTATCCAATAAATTAGTTGCTTTTCCGCATTTTTTCAATTACAGTGAGTTTATATAATATATATAGTAATTAAATATAAAAAATGTGATAACTCATATTACTTCCTAATTATTCTTCTAAAATTCGCAAAACTTTTTTTTTACGTCAATCTATCGTATTTCATTCATAAATAATTCTCACATATTGTACAACCGTACATATTTTAATATTTCATAACGAAGCGTGGCTTTTTTCACTTTTTTCAATTCGCAATGAGAAAACTAAGAAATAAGACTACGTATATAATATTTTTGGCGTTTTACGGCCTCAGAAAACATCCATTGTGTACAAAGCCTTGAAAATAGCCGTTAATTTGATTTACGATCGGTGTATGGGAAAAACAATTAAACTATCAATCATTTTACCATGAATAAAGAACTTCCAAGTCTAAATAATAAAAAAATATTTATTATAATAACTTATTTTTTTCTATACCCGAGTGATTGAAAAACGGTGATCAAAGTATTGCGTAATGCAGTTAGTACGTGTGTTGCTAGTAGTCATTAATTTAATTCAAAGTCATCTTGATTATTTAAATATTAATCAGATAAATAAATAGATTCTGCATTCTATGTACTTAAAATGAAAAAAAAAAATTCAGTCGAATCTTAGTTACATTGAAATTTAATTGAACATATCAGTTAATAATTACGTTGTAGCTTCCCTGAGACAAGATTTAATAAACTTAACTTATTTTATGGCAATTCATAAATGTCTTTTTTCATACCACGAACAGTTAAACTACAAAAAAGAATCAATTGTTAGGAAATATTCAAGACAATTCATTGTAAAATAAAAAATTACAAAGTTCAATTGAATTGGCGTGAATATTTTCTAAGCAAGACTAAAAGAGGTTTTAACATGTATCTTTGACAGTAAGTTATATTTTACGTATATTTACGGATATTATTCATTTTTGATTTAAAATTTATTTTGCTTTCAGCAAGGAAAGTGTTTTGAAATGGATGTTGTCAGTATAATATTGATCCTCTGTTTTCACAAATGGTAATCACACGAGAATAGAGTTTATGATTGACAAGTATGTAATTACGCTAGTCTTTCTATTCTAGATGGTAGTGGAGAAGAGTTAAAACATCACATAAATCTATGCCATTTGATGCAGCTTTATAAATCTATTAAAAAAATATATGTATTCAAAGAATCAACTTAATATTTAGATATTTTGACTATTTAAAATAATTAAAATCTAGAATTATTTTTTCTCTATTACATAGATTTCACAAAAATTAGTGTTTTTTAATTATAATTATAAAAGATCAACTAGAGGAAAATATATCACAAACATCCATGTTAATATCCATCCATAGATCTCAAATTAAAATTAAAATAATTTAAGTGTAAAAGTGGTCTTCGGGGCATGATTTTAAATTCTGGAACCAACTGGACTGGACTTAAGTGAATCACAGAAAGCGATATTTTTATAAGTATGTATGAGAAAAATATTGATTACATAAAATCACTTTAGCATTTTATTAGAAATCAATCAAAACTAGTTTATTATATACCACACCCATCTTTAGTCACCAACAAATAGAATAATGAATAAATGAAAAAATAACTATATATTTTTATATATAGTGGCAGATTTCATTACATGCTTTAAGCAAAGAATAAGGGTCTTAATTGTATGGTTGAATGTCCTCGCTGTACTATTTATTTAAATTGTAGTTGTATAGGCAGTTTATTTCTTATTTTTTGTACAAAAATACTAAATTGCTCACGTTCCACGTCTTTTTATTGCTTAGAATAGACACCTGCTTTCCCAGAATCTTTCATTCGATTAAAAGCAATACAATTAAGTTTTTCCCGAGATCCGTGATGTAAGTCTTTTATTTGAACACAATGTAGCCAAACGTTCCGCCATCTTGAAAGCTCTTTCGATTTGCAGGTCGCTGTTTTTATTGTCCGGCGCACTAAAACAAGATTACGACAAAAGGGCGTAGATAAAATTTGATACATATATATTCTTAGAGAATTATAATAATAAATGTTATGTTACAAATGTTTGCATATTATTGAGTATAAGATTTTTTACGGTAAACTTATATTTTCACTTTTACGATTCAATTTTAATTCTCTACATTCCAAATGCCGCAAATACCTCAAGTAACCATGCTATTTCTCATTATTTAATTGAAAACCCATCGCGTATAATTATGTAAAATTAATTATGGTGTAATCCATGCATCGTTAACTTTTGGCCACCACACGGTTAGTTGAAAATAATATGCATAAATAACTAGGCAAGCATTCGTATTTTGTTGGCTTTTTATTGTATAAAATTATGCAGTATTTCCACCATTACATTTCTAATGTTTACTTGCTTAGGGTTTTTTTATTTTGTTCGAATACCGTTTAACGACCTAGCAATTAGTTCCCTGAATATAAAATACTTATATTGATTATTTTACAATCAGATAAATTGAATTGGTATTCAAAAGCATGATTTGCTATGCAAAGCTATGGAGTATGCTGGCTTTTGAATTAAAGCAAAGACGTCAACCAATTTTTGTTGGGGTAGTGTGTTCCGATTTTCAAGTAGAAATCAATTGAAAATTGTCTTTATGAAATTATGAACGAAGAAATTAAAACCAACTATTATCGCCGGGTCCGTTGCATAGTTAACAAGGTATTTGGCTTCCATGATATTTCAACATTGTTTTCTATCGATTTCTGTTCGAATGTACAGTTGTTTGTGACGATTGGGAACGGATATGGACCAATAAAAGTTTATTTTTTTACGAACTGTTATGCATTCTTTTCAATGTTTTCAAGTGATAAATTTAAAGATTTAACATTTAAACTAAACAACTGTATAATTAAAACATTTGAAAGCAAAATAATTCAATAGCTTTCATTAATAAAATATTGTATACTACTAAGAGTCCATGAATGCATAATTAAGTATGGTTATAATATGTAAATATAAAACAATTAACGACTTGATACACTGCCAATATTTTACGATGTTTGCTATCTTTTTTATTTAGTTGCATTATTTTGTTACATGTTTATAATTCATCAATATGTAATTTACCTTTTACAATTCAATATAAACTGTGCTTGCTTGATGACTTATTTTCGATTACTTAAAAAATATTCTGCTTATGATTTTTAATACTATACAAAACATTGACCGTAGACAAACACTTATCTCAAGGCCAATTGTAACGTCTGTTATAAAAACTGTTAAATGATAACATAATCGACCTTCTTAAATATTTTGCTTCAAACGTTTAAAAATTATATAAGTGTTATGACGACAAAAGTGCTCAACAAATATCTTAAAATAAATAATTGTATGAAGTATAATACATAAGTATTAAACAATTCAAGTGTAACTATAAATATGAAGACATGTCCCTCCATAAAAATCCACAAAAAATCATATGTCGAAAATGATTTAAATGAAAACGTGTGCATTTATTTGAAAGGCAATCAAAGTCACTTTATAAAACTCGTGTTTAATATATAATTAGATAACGGTGAAGCTGCTTGTTGTGTATTTGTTTGCGTAGATTATAATATAATGTATGTTTTGTAAGAAAAAATAAACTCAAGTATTGTATATTTTAATACTTCATGGTTTATTTTTTTCCGGTTTTAAAGTAGATTCAGAAATAAAATATATGCCACACATTGTGGGGTGAACATGCAATTAAAATCAATTCTAAACGCAGTTGATTTGTGTGGTTTATTTATTTCGATCAATTTTATTTGAACCAAAAGGTATATTCTTTTTAAAAAAACCCGTTGTATAGACGCCACTGTTGCAAAATTTACTAAGCATTATTTTGTAGCTGTTTGTTTTGATTTGTTTTTGAAGCTTTCCCGTCAATCATCGCTTGTATTATATTCAACTTTACTGTCCATTCAGCTTTGATATTTTGTAATGCAGAAAAGCTTGATATGCGCAAGCGTTAAGGCTTTCATGGGAACTTAAGAAATAATCATAAGTATTGTTTTACAACATAAACGTCGTTTACATATACAGTTTTTCTATAATGAAAAATCAAGCAATCACATTTATAAAATTATATTATTAATAACTTTGTATAATATAAACTTTAGTAAGGAATGAATAAATCAGAAGAACGCTTTTTATCGATATGGTAAGCATACCTTTGAAACGAAAATCGAACACCTTAATAGAAACCCTGGTATCAGCAGAACCATAATAACTTCATGTCTTCAATCTATAATTTATATCATCCGATATAAATTGCCGACTCAAAACGAATTACCAATACACGCCATAAAATATTAATATGTAACGGTTCTATTTAAATTGTATTTTTTTATATTTATCGAAGTGTTAGTAGCTTTTTGTTTTAAAAAAATTTCATACAACTCATATATAATATTTATATAAAATTATCAAATCAAAAAATAAATACAATAAAAAGTGTACCAAGATTTTTTAGTTGGTGTAAGGCAAGGGTGTCCAACCTTTTTTGCCCTGGGATCAACTTTTTAATCTTAAGTTTTCTCGCGATCGACTTCTAACACGATTCTTACAAGAAATTTTATTCAGTAGGATTTTTTCCCTTCTTTAAACTTAGAAATGTTTATTTTAAATGCGAAATACATATCATTAGATAAGTATATGCTTACAAAATAATTCAATTTTAATATTTTTGTATATTTTATATTTAAATTATATATTTTTTTGAAATTCACGGAAGCTTTCGGGATCGACCAAATTTTGATTTGGGATCGACCGGTTGATCGCGACCTACCGGTTGGACACCCGTGGTGTAAGGTTTCCATGTTTAAACTGCATTTATTTAAGCATATTTTAGGCAATATAGTTAAGTGCATCAGTATATTATACTTGCGAAAATTATTTGAAAGCAATTGACGTTGCTGTGTTTCCGAATGCAGGAGTCGTGGTGTGTAAAACGTAGTGCAATATTCGTATATAGATTGAAGCGTAAGAAAAATACTTAAAAACGACTTTCTTTTTTGACATTGTTTAAAATTATTTTTTCATTATTCAATTTAGTAAAACATATTTCCGTTTTACTTAATGTTTAAAAAACTATTAATGTTTATTTTATTTGAGCGATTAAATTAAATACGAATCAAACACATTTAGCAGACGATGAGCTCTGTCTGCGCGATCGTTTATTAGTATTTTATCAAGTTTAATTAACCTCTTTAAATAATTTAACAAAAACAATACAAATAATGTATTTCAGATATACTTGTCAGCCAAAATGTGGGTCATGGTATAATGAAGTAGATGCATAGCTTTTAGTGCGTGAAGTAATCGTAAATCTTCAAATAAATAAGTAGACAGTTCTATAGAAAAAGTGTTGCCCTGTCTTCTTTGGTTGGGCTAGGTGCTAATTAACGAAACGCGAGTGTAAATTCAATAATTAAATTTCTAGTCTGCAAGCGTATGTGTTTAGCATTTCAAAACATCCGCATGGTACTCTTTTTAACCTTGACATAATTATTATTTACACAATGTGAAGTCATAATTCAGATTTTTCATCATTTTACATACCTTGCAAGCACTGTCAAGCACAGTTTGTTGATAACTCTAGTGTTTTAATTTTGTAATACAATACAAAACATTCGACACTTAATATGTCTTTATAAAACAGGTTTTTTTAAAATGCAGTCATTAGACCATTAAATTAAAGGCATCGAAATGTCATCTGCACCTACTAGAGGTCTGCACGGGCCAAAATTTTACAAAACTACCCGGTCCGAGCCCGAAAAACTCACGCCCGACCCGGCCCGGGCCCGAGTCTAATGCCGCACTTGTTACCCGAACCCGACCCGAAGCACCGAGAAATTTGAAATCCTCGATTTGGTATACTTTTTCCTCAGATTATCTCCGAAAGTCCTTTTTTTTTTTTTAGCTCACCGAGGAATTTGAAATCCTCGATTTGGTATACTTTTTCCCCAGATTATCTCCGAAAGTCCTTTTTTTTTTTTTTAGCTCACCGAGGAAATTGAAATCCTCGATTTGGTATACTTTTTCCCCAAATTATCTCCGAAAGTCCTTTTTTTTTTTTTTTAGCTCACCGAGGAATTTGAAATCCTCAATTTGGTATATTTTTCCCAACATTATATCCCAAATTCCAAAGCCCGGCCCGGCCCGAGCCCGAATCTCGATTGCGCTTACCCGCCCGAGCCCGGCCCACGGGCCGGGTCGGGTAAGAGCCCGTGGGCCAGGCCCGGGCCCGTGCAGACCTCTAGCACCTACTAAGCCGATTATAAATAATATTTGAATTAGTTATTATGCAGCTAAAATACAGAAAATAATTTATATTACCCTGAAATCGCGTACTACACCGTATAAAAAAATCAAAAATGTTTTGTATGATTGATTTTATAATAAAAAAATATAACATTGTTTTCAACTATTCTTATTTAAATTTTAATACAGTAACAATGAGAAGAGATTTTGTATATCAGCTCTTAATACATATAGCAGCAGTGGGCTGCCAATATCTTAACAAGGGGCTCGTTAAATGTTATCCATTTTTTTATCCATGTCCGCTCCCTATGTCGAGCTTATGGCCTCCTGATGAAAATATCTCAACGAATGTTATTTTTCTATGAGAACTGCTTATTACATAGTCGCTCAACCTCTCTTTTCCAAAAAGACTAGTAGGAATAAAATGATAAGCATAAGATAGGACTAGTGATTGAATAATAGTAGCGGCCAGTTGAATTGAAGGATCGGAAGAGTGGGAGGCAATCTTAAGACATCGCAAACACCCATGCCGTCGAACAGAAAATAGACAAATCGATCGAAAAAATGCTGTTTCGTACTGGGTAATGAAGGGACAACTATTTTTCAATTTTATCCATCTACAGAAATTGCAGTTATGTGATGATTTGATCTAAGACGAATGATTTTCTTATCTTAACAAGGGGCTCGCCGGCCACGTCAAAATTTAACAAGAGGCTCGTGCGAGCCTCCCCGAGCCCCCTCCAGCCCATCCCTGACATATAGTCACTTCAAAAAGCTCTTTTTTAACTATTGTTTATTTGTGTTAGATTGTTTGAATTTTTTTCTATGTATGTTTACTGAAACTTTAATTGTTATCGTACTGGCTTTAAATTAAAAACCGATACCTGTATTTAAGCCGGCTGCATATCTAACATAAAATTTCATTCTACAGCAAGTACTATTCAATTACTCTAATTAAAATATGTTTATAACCATCTAAGAGAGTTTCGAAAACAATAGTTGGTATAATGAAATAATTACAGGTTGTAGTGACGTTTTAACGTTTTCGAAGATATACGTCAAATTCTTCCAGGCAGTATGTGTTTTGGAAGAGAGCGCGGCAGCCTTGCATTAAAAGCTGTTTTGAACCTTACCAATAGTCTATTATTAAACACATCGTTCGAGATAAATAAACAGACAAAATGAGTTACGGCTTAATCGGGACTCGTGATTGAATTTAACAGCTGAAATTCTTTCTTGAAGCAACATTAATTAAATGACTAACAAGAATTCGAAATGGGGCAATGGAAAGTCAAACATTTATAGTGTGTGTTTTAACATAATACAAAGCGACAATATCCTTCAATTTTAATTGGTTACCTTTTTTCAGGCTTTTTAGTCGTTGAAATCTTTCACTGCAAAGGAAAAGTAGTCACACTAAAGCTTGAATTAATTTATATTTAATTTAAATTATGTTGTTTGTATTGATTGGATTGGTTATCATTTTGACTTTGTAGAACTCTATTCGAATGCGGTAAACATATTTGTATTTAGTTTTTTAAAAATCATCAATACCATGTCGACTGTAAGTTGATTTTACATAAATGTAGCATTGCTTTTGGTATGTTCATTCATATGTGTTTCTCTCGCTTACACACTCGTACACATGTAAGTCAACTATAGCCAGTCAGGCGATCGCAGTAAAAGAATTATTGGCGATGATGACTGAAAAATAAGCAAAAACATGTCAAAACTGTTTTACATTGTATTTTTCATCATATGAAAACGAGAATGCAATTCATTCAAAATATTAAAACACTCTTTTGTACGTATACCAGAATTATTTATTGGGATCAGAATCAAATAATAAAACTGATTCAGTTGAAAATGCTCGTGATGAGCAAAAGCGCTCCTGATCCAAATAAATAATTGTCAAATAAGTACAAAAAAGCGTTGTATATATTTTTAATATAAAAGCTTACCACCATTGGCAGTAAGCGTATTAAAAGTGAATGATGCAATATATAACGGCCATTTAAAATATTAAGGTATGGATAAATCATATAGTACAAATGTTTGTAGTAGACGAAAAAAAAAAACACAAAAAGATGTCGTTACGGTGGCCAAAGAAAATTGAAGGAAAGAGTTTCTTGAACCTTGGGCGGCGGAGAAACGGCGAGGCGGGCTCGCACATGTGGTTTTTTACACAATACCCGACCGCAACGAGCGACTCTGCCGATGTGCGCACCGCTGGATGCTTTAAATACTTTCAACTTTGTGGGACGAGCCTCAGACAGCTCGCTCACTGTTTATCTATATGAATTCAACGAAACCTGATTTATTGTACTATGCTATAAGAATTGAAGCGGAATATCAGTCTAGAAGTCTAGACCCAGAGATGACCACACTTTTAGTCTCAAAGGGCGACTTATTGATGAAACTTACAATGACAGTCTGTTTCAAAAGATAACACTTAAATATTAGAAAAGAGTTTTTAAACAAATTGTACATTCGATGTACATTCGAAAAGACATTAACAGTTATAGAAAAATGAAATATGTTTTCCCATCCTTCAAACTTGATAATTTTCTAAAAACACAAATGTATTGATTAATTTGTATACTTGCTTAACATATTAAATACTAATTCATTCATTGCTTTTTTTCTGACAATGTAAATATAATATAATGTGTAATACTCATATGAATTAATTTTGCTGTATTTTAATCGAGAACAAAAATTTTCCTTATTTTTCTTATTACGTCTTACTTCAAGCCGTGAAAAAATCGGTTATAAATATTTTAATAAAAACACAATATTCCTTTTTACTTCATTCCACTTTATTAAATAGGTCAAGACCGGTTTCGCTCATTGCGAGCATTGTTAATTGATAAGATTTTTTTTAATGAGTTGACAATGCATGTAATAAGCGAAACCGGTCCTGACCTATTAAATAAAGTGGAATTAAGTACAAAGGAATATTGTGTTTTTATTAATATAATGCCTTTCCACCAAGTATTGACAGTGAACACCCTAAAAATTATTTTAAATATTTTTCACATTTCTTCTATTTCCTTCAGCTTGAAACTGAATATAAATTTATTATTTTTGTGCAGTTTTCTTGACTTAATTTAGATATAGCCAATTCAAATATTAAAAAGATTTGTATGCATATGTATATCACAAGAGTGTACCATATGATGTTAAACAAATGCATCTGTACATATTATATGATATTAAAATTTTGGCAGGGTAGGTATATATCCCGGGTACCGGATCAGGAGGTTGCTAAAATGAGACTAACAATTGTAATTTAATTTGTCGATGTACAGTTAGTTATATCATTACATTACATTACATACAGTACAATAATTTATCTCAATATCACAATTTACAACTATCAAGACCCAAATATCAAATTACACTGTACACATTGTTAAGCAGAAATTTTATAGAAATGTGTTACATTTACTATAAAATATCGCTCGTATTTCGTGTTCGGAACCGTTTTCGAGGGAACCTTCAATAATTATGCAAAAATATACTGATACTTTTACCTGGTTTTTCTCGTGGTTAACAAGCTTTATCACTACTATTAAAAATTATATCTCTCCAATGCTACATTAAAAAAGTTGACTTCAATAAATAAAAATAACGTTTGTGATGGATCAATAAAACAAGGTAAGAGAAAAATACATAGATTTTAAGGGAGAGTGGGGAAGTTATTTAGTTTCAATATCATAGAAACGTCACCGAAATGACATGAAGCAATTGACCTTGTCGATTACTTAAAATTAACTTTATTATACATGTAATAAACAGGCTCATTTAATCTTTATGTGAACAGCTGTATTCAAACATGGAAGCACATTTCATTTGTTTCAATAAAATTTACCGTTCATATAGAAGAAAAAATCCATCTCGTGGATCAAATTGTAAGCTAGGTAATCAAGTTGTCAATACTTTTTTAGTATAACCACCTGCTTCCGATTATTAGTGCAATTAATAACAAGATTATTATGTGTTGATATGTTTTTTTTTTGTTAATAAGTATTTCTCTAAAGAAGTGCTGAAGTACATATGTAGGAATGAAATAAATCTATATTTTTTACAAATGTCGTAAATCGCTTCCAAATAAAAGTCGAAGAAAATTCGTTGTATTTAATTGGCGAAAAGAAGTAATTGACAAACTGTTTTATACAAATATTTACATGTAAAAAACCGTCGATTTAAAAAAAAATATCTATAACCTTCTTTTAATATTGCAATACTTGTAATTGAATGTTATATGCACAATACAATACTCAACAAAAGTGACAGTTCTATTTTGAAATACAAAATGTTTTACTAGTGTAGCCAACTTAAAAATAATGATAGATATTTCCCAATTTTAGATATTATTTGATAAGCCGGTTCAAGAAATTGTTTTTATAACAATACCTTAACATTATTTATAGTACATATATTACTTTCTTCACTAAAAACTATTTATTAAATAAATATATACTTACATTATAATAAAAGCTAACAAATGAAATAAGCTTGCCTTGCTTACCCTGATTATGTTCTCCAAACTGAAAACAACGACTGTCATTTATTTTGTACATGTAAACATCGTAATTGGAAAATGTCTTAATTTGTGTGAAAGATTTTTAATTTTCAATGCTGAAATTAATGATGTTGGGATGATTTATTATTTATTCGCTTGTAAAATAAGTATGTTACGCAGCATTATATAACATATTCTTTTTATACACCGTTAATATGGCAGTTTTATTTGTTTTGTAAATATATTTTTAGGCTAATTAGATTCAATATCAATATGAATTATATATTACGAAGTGCATAATATATTTGGATGTTTTTAGAAAGTTTCGCATTGGCCATTTAGATGACGTTTATAATGAGATCAATAAATCCTTGATAGGAAGACTCACAAGCCAACGTTTCCAAAGGAGGTCGCCTAAAGATGGTATCGAGTGTTACTTATGTTATTTTTATAACGGTTGCAAAAGAAGACAGCCCACTAATAATTCCAAATAGAGGTAGTAGTATATACCAAAATAACAAAGAAAAAACAATAGATTTTCCACGGAAAAGACAATAAAATAAATCACACCTTTTTTAAATTAACCGAAAAACTTTAGATTTTTATTAAGATATTTTGGTTTGAAATTTAAAAATGTTGTAATCATATAATATTGAAAATTCACATTTGACAAGTATATCGCGCATTTAAAAAGCGTCATCAAATATAATATCCCAAGATTTATGTTTAAGCTCTGGAGTAACAGAGTTATCAAATTTAATTTTATGTTAAAAATAGACGACCACAAGTATATTTTGATAGTTTAATGACCGTATGCTACAATGAAAACACAATAGAGTGAAATTTCTCTCCCATTTCATGGAGATCCTTATTTAAAAAATAAATATTACATAGCAAGTCTAATTATAATACTGTCAATAATGATTACGATGAGCCACTTGATGATTATAAAAAATGTGGAATTAACTAAAAAATATGTATTTTTAAAAACATAATGATTGTCAACCAAGAATTGAAAGTTAGCACCTTAAAAATCAATTTAAAAAATACATCAGTAAAAATTCTAATTTTATCACTTCTCTCTCGCGTTTGCAAAAACGAAAGAATACGTTTTTGTTCCAGAAAATATTCCATTTAAAAATGAATTAAAATTAAAAAAATAATTCATAATAAGCTAGTGCTTTGAGCAAGGCAGTTCATACATGTATGTCATAATATGTTCGTATGTGTCTCATTTTTCACAATAAAAATGCGTGAGGCATGACAAATGTCGTGTTATTATTTTTTTAATTGGTGTCTTATACCGTAATAATTTTATTTTCCTGATTTCTGTAGATGTCTCAACATTAATCATTCTCTAAGTGATATTTCTATCAACAAACATATTCTTTTTAAATCGCTTTACCCGCAAAAAAACAAACACTATTAACAATAGTAATAAATATTATTAGCTAGTTTTCAACACGAAAATTTTTGTAATTTATATCCTCGAAAGCGGGTCTAATTTGTTATTCCTATTGCGTTTGTGCAACACGTGGAGTAACAAAGTTTTATTTTATTGACCGTGTGCTTATTTACGAAATATGTTTAGATTTTTTCAGCAGATACAAGATTGAAATGTGTTCTAATCAAAAGAGAAGGAAACCAATGATGTTCTTATTCGTCTGATTATGCTTAAAAAATCATCACAGGGCTGATTCATCGACAAAAAATTGTATATTGTTTTGTTTTATTTTATATGTTGCAGGATGCAAAAATAAGACACCTGGTATCAAAATTATCATATTATAAATTCATAAGATTATTGGACGTATTTCAAGTGGTGTCAATAAAATATATTTTCGTTAATTGGTGTGTTACAAGGTGTAACACAACATGCGAATAAAATCTCAATATTTGAAATAATAAATCTCAGTATGAAATAATGATCAACTTTACCCCTATTTGTGAGAATTTCCATTTGCGGCACTGATATTTTAAGAATAAGAGAAGAGCCGAATATAAATCACAAACTAAATTACTCGTTACTAGTATATCATTTTCATGGATACGGTATCAAATAACTATATTATTGCATATCAAAAATAATAATTCTATAAAATTAAAAATAATACTTATCCCATTCAGCGTATGCTCAATCGTCGTATTGAGTGGTTTTATAATTTTCTTTATAATACGTCAGCGAAGCAAAAAAATCACATTGAAAAGAATAGAATAAAAAAAATATAATCGGTCTCAGATAGTCGAGTACAATGGCCAATCCAATATGCAAATTAATATAATACCATCTTCTAGCGAGTTCTGTAGGAAAAAATAACGGTAAATTTGCCAGTTCGAGTTTGGGCCAACGACGCATATTACAAAAATGGCGGAAGTCTGGGATAGAGATGGACCAAAAAGATTTTGTAACGGTGTTACATTTATCTTAGTAATGGATCGCTTTCGAGAAACAAGAATGCGCAATTGTTATTCCCGAATGCTTCTTTGCAATTCGGATTCAGTATAAATACGATTCTTTTGAAGTAGTTATGTACTTTGCCTTACTTGGTAAATAATTCTCAGACCAAGTTTGAAAGTAATCAAGAAATACAAAGTAATCAAGTTAAAGTATTTTACGTAAAATAAAAATTATCAGGTTTAAGGTGATAATAGTTGATCATTTTCAAGTGTAATATAAAAATTTTGTTTGAAGAGCAAACATTTTTCACACAAATACAGAGCTTATATAATGATGATTGGAGTGTTGGAAATATCACGGTTTGCTTGAATGTGTCGAATTTATGATTTAATTTATAATTTTTTGATCACTTATTGTGATTTCCATTCATACACTTTATTATAGACTGTCAGAACTAATGTTCAACGTCATTTTTCAAAATTTGGGACAAATCACTTTTTAAATGTTTGCTCCTTATTTAAGCACATAAGTAATATTTGATAAATTCAACAATTCTTTTTCGTCTATTTTTAGAACCATTAAACTTATAATACCGTAGTAGAATAAATTTCTTGTCGTCCCCGTAAAAGCAACTTCATCACATAACATCAAAAAGCTTGATTGATCGAATTGTAATAAACATGGTAATACTTCTTTACTACAAATTTAAAAATACAAAATTTATTTACGCGATTATTATAATTGGATTATAGTTATATAGTTCGTTATAAAATACGTATTATGGTGTTTTACTATTTTATTTAAACTTCAGTTTTTAAATTAAAAATAATAATACGATGTACTTCATTTTACTATCCATAAATTGCATGCAAAATATTTTCTTTAAGAAGTTAGTGGACGTTATTATAAATATTATAATATTATGTTTAATGCTACAAATTATTAGTCATAAAGTCAACTTCTGTGCTGTGGGTTATATTTATATTCTGGAAAATTTTGCAATGTTACGTTCATCAAGACTTCTAGTAAAAACTTTTTATTAAGATTCCTTGGTTATTTTCTTTTCCTTTTTATTAAGATTCGGTGAAGATATGAGTTTACTAAAGGTAATCATCCATCAGCATAAAGTTTTTCAATGCGTAATATTATAAAGAGTTTTGTAACACATTATCAAATATTTGTTTGAAATAGTTGTATAATTATGTACTTAATTTTTCAATATATATATATAATTCAATGAAAAATGTAATACTTAGTAATATGTTACATGTATGTTAAGTGGGATTTTTTTTATTTAATCTCTGTGTGATCAAATGAGTCGTTTGGTATCAAAAGCAAAACTGTATCAACTTAAGTACCATATGTCAAACGTACCTTACATTTAAGAGGAAAGAAGCTTACTTAAACATAAACGTAAGCAAATCGTGCAGTTTTTTTTCCTATTAAAACAATCGTTATTAAGAACATGGAAATTGTGCGTTGCGATTAGCCAATTAAGAACCTTTGCCATACGTATGTATTCAACTGTTGAAATTGTGTGGATTTTAAATAGATTTTTAATGTTTAATTAAGAAAAGTATTTTCTGTAATGACATTTAAGAAAAACATTTGAACTGTAAGTAATCAATCAATCAATCCAATCTTTGAATTATTAGAGACGATAACATTATTTTGAGGGCTTTGCGGTTATTTAAGACAAAATTGTAAAGCCTGATAAATATTTATTGACTAATTATAGACATATTCTTGATTTATATCTTAGTTTACGAACTGTTCAATGAATTTCTCTGAATGAGACGTTTGTGAACCATGTCAACATTGCTTTTGTGCGAATATAAAACAAAATATTACGTATTCTGGTTTTACAAGTCTTTTACTGTCAATAAAAAGCAGATTATAGACTTAGTCAAGAAATCAATTCAGTGTAGGAATATATAATTAATTTTATTTGTTTGCTCTTTCAAGTATTGTATATTATTCTAAACAGCATGTTATTAATGTAACAGGTATTGCAAATAATTTGTTGGGTGTATTTTTTACTATTCATATCAAACTTTGAAAGGTATAATTATTATTAAAAATATGTATCGTCAATGTGATGATGTTTCCAACCTACTTCTGCAATAGATGAGTATTTAAAAAAAAAACAATTTGTGATCCAATCGTTCTACGCATTGAATAAAAACAAAATACTATTCATTTGAAAGGAAAATTAAAATAATATATTTTATTCATTGAAATAGAAGATTGATTTTGCTTATTTTAAAAACATGAAATTTAGCTCGTTATAATATCCTAACGCTGTGCTACGACTTTGGAAATTTGACATATTTAATGAAAAATTGTAAGTGCCAAGGTAAGATATTACATTATATTCAACAAAATAAATTGTACGTTTGTGTCTTATCCACCCGTTGAAGATTTCCGCTAAGCAACTAGAATACCGCCCGTATGTACTAAAAAATGTTAGTCAATTTCTTGAACAAAAAAATGATACCAAACGATTTGTGATGCAAGTCAAAAACTTGTTATTTTTTATTTATTTACCAGCAAGCACTGCAAAGAAATCACATAGATAACTTCTTAATGAAAATAATTAGCTTCTTAGCCGTTGATAATAATGAAAGAAAACTTAGTTGCATATTTTTTATTTAAAAAACAAGACAATGAATGAATTGATAACTATAAAAAACATACAAACAAGGATGTAATTTATTGTATAAAAAAAATCTTATTTTATATCTATGGTAAAATCTTCAGAGGAAAAAGCATTATTTGAAATATTTTTCAATCATTATACCACTGATTTAATACATCAGTTAATAAGATGGACATTTTTATGTTAGTTTACAGAACCGGATTAATGATATAAAACAAAGAACCAAACTGAATGTCATTTTTCCTGTTATACAAGTTTTCTTTGATTCGTTCTTCTCTACATTAAGTACTGATGTCTAGTTTTAAATACGCTAGCCTATAAGAAGCCACTGTATAAACGGCTAATTATTTACACCGAGTTTTTTAACATCATGAAACATAAAAACATCGTTATCTAGTTATCTATTGTCACGTCGCTTTGATTAACTTCTTTTTTCTTATTTATTTGTTTCGATTGTACCTTCAAACTGGCCCATGATGTTAATTTTCCATTTTATACGGCCCTAATATATTATTATCGATGATCAGATTGCTGATTTATTAAGCGAATCCAATTTTGATCTTGAAAAAGACATGAATATTTTTTTCATGGTTTCGGATAAAGACAAAATTTCTTTATATAATTTTACTGCTGCCTACTTATCTAGGAGTTTTAATTATGAAGACAAAGAATTTATAAACATTATAAATTTACCAAAATTTATATACTCATCAGGAAACTTACTGGAAAATTTTTAAGTACTAAATCCATCTCGTGATAGTTTTTGTGTACATATTTAAAAAAAAAATAGAATACAATCAATGAATAAAAAGTAGATCAAAATTCATTCAGATTTTTTTCAACCCAAATTTATATAAAAACGAATTTGCAATTTGAATTGACGATAATTTTCCAGTTTTTGAATGGTTTATAAATTTGATACAGGTATGTTTAAAAATATTAATTTCTTTTATAACTTTGGTTTATATGAAAATTCCAGTTTATTTAGTAGAAAGATGCATTTTATGAGTTCATCTGAATCAGTTATTTTAGGAAAAGAAAGTTGACACAAAGCCAATTAACAGGTATTCAAAAATCTTCCATCAAATTTTATCACATGCCACTAATTACTATTCAAAAGAGCTTATCGATAAGTTAATCGATTTTTTGTTTTTGAATTAATTATACGACAAATACTTTCCTGTCATTAGTGTTTTTTGATTTCATTCCAAAACAACAGTAGCAGAAGTGATAGTAGAATATTATGTCATAAACAGTTATATAAATATGTCTTACCATTCAACAAATAATGAAGTGATGGGCGCAAAATTGAATATTGATTATTTAAGCTGTATATAAGATATTGATTTATATTTATTTTGTAAAAGAAGAGTAATAAAATAAATTTTATAAGCTTAGTTATTAATAATAAATACATATTATATTGATAAAAAAGAGTTCTTATCTTTCTATTACGCATGCATTGTCTAACAAACATTCATAGACCTGCATGCTTAATTAAGTCTGACACAAGACTAAAGTACTAACAGTTTTTTAAAGGCGCTGCAAGGGTATTTTTACTGCCTCATCCTAGTGTGATTCTAATATTTCTTAAGTCGATAAAATTAAGACTTATTGTAATTTACATTTTACTAATGCGGACAGCAAGCAAGACAGTGGAGTGATGAAGAATATTAAATTTGATCAGTTCAAGTTCATCCGTGCACTTAAGCGCCTGAAAATGCCAAAAGGCGAAACCCGGGCCGTTAGTGATAACACTTGTGTTAATATACATAATTTGAACGTTCAAAAATCATATTGAAATCAGGGCTTCGAACCGGAACAGAACAAAAAACCGTTAAAATCGTTAATTTTGCCGGAACGAAAACCGGAACCGATCCGACAAAAAATATCGGTTTTTTTCGGTTCGGAGCGTATTTTGGTATTTTGGGCAAATCGGTAAATTCCTGAGTTTTTGGATTCAAGCTGAACCGAAAACCGTTATTTTTGCCGGAACGATAAAAATATCGGCTTAAAGCCCTGATTGAAATCCTACCAAGCACATTTAGTCGAAATCTTAAATAGATAAGGAATCTCTCTTTGTCAGAAATTTTATTATTATTATTTCTAAATTTAATTAATTCTCAGTTGGCATTGTAAGAAAAAACAACATTTTTAAATGCTTAAAGTAGTAATACAATACGAAAACACATTTATTATGCCATTTCTCTAAGTATTAACAACATCAAACAGGTTTAAATTTATATCAATATAATCATTTTAAGTGTTTATAAATCTATATTAAACACCATCATGGCAGAAAAGCGTAACGGTTGTCCAGGAAATAAAACGTTATCCAAGTTTAAAGTCATGTCAATTGCAATAAATCAAATATATTTAATATTTGCGTTGACTATTTCAAAGACAACTTGCATATAATAAGGTGTTATTAGTTCAGCGACTCCACTATAACGGCGCGATGTGATTTGCACGTAGAAAAGCGGAAACACTTAGTCGCCATAATTTTCAGGCTGGCCTTTTTGCAACTCCCCCCATATTGTTTTTGATATGTCGTATATTTTAGGTTTCACACATCATAATTCGATTGCCACACAGCTTGAACGAAATACGGCTTAATATTTATTTGATAATATTTTAATCAAGCCGAATTGCTCAAGACGTCAGATATTTCTAAGGTAGAAATATGCTCAGAGGTCACTGGAATAAAATGTTACGAAAAGGTTGCAGCTGCTTTAAATTAGTCGGTCGTTCAATGATTTCATTGCTTATTTAAATATACATTTTTTAATTTGTTTTGGCTTTGTTAAACGTAAATTCTTACTCAGGTTTTTGGCAACATTGCCAAGACGATAGACAACAATTTGATAAACTAATGGTAGCCTATGCTGCAGGTCATAAACTCACAGAATACAATAAGTTTTTTTTTAGCCATGTCTACTACCATTGTAGAGCATATGGCCTCCTAATGGAGGTATATAAACATTTTTTTCTACAAACTGTTTGTTACTCAGTCGCTCAACATATTTTTTTCCAAAAAGAGTAGTAGGGATAGAAAGATAAGGTTAGGACAGGACTAGTTGTTAACTAATCGCTATCGCTACGTCCTCGAACAGAAATTGATATCTATCGAAAAAATTCTGTTCGTACTGGGAGTCGACCCCGTGAGATCCAGCACGGAAGTCAACAATGCTAATCACTGCTCTATAGGACCCGACAGTAGAAATATAATACCACAATTTTTTTACAGATGGAAGTCTTATAAACTAACATTTTTTTAAAATATCACTTTGAACAAATGCAACAAGTTATCATTCCACATCTGGGACGGGCGGGTTTCCGTTAACATGTATTTGTTATGTCACATTTGCTGTTTTTGTGATTCAATTTTGAATAAAATATGGAGTAGTTATTCAAAGTATGTCTGGATGATTTTTTAAATATTAATATACAAAACAATATCGACAGGTAAAGTATATTAAACTTGTTTTGCGTTAGAAAAATTCTGTTAATGATTTTAAAGAGGTGTAATATCTACAACAGTAACATAAATAAATAAATTGTTCTTATGCATCTAATGCTTTTACACTAATCGTATGCGTAGTCAATGACTCAAAACCTTGAATGTACACTGTTTTGAACTAATTTTAGTTTTGAGCATAAACTTTGATTTCAATGATATTTTCATTGAAATCGATTGAAAGAATGCCAAGAATACTAAAACAACAAATTCTTTCCAAAAATTTTCAATATATTCTTACTGTTTTCAATTATATTATGTTATCATTAGAAAAAGTATTTTATACGGGCTTAAGTGTCCAATCGTTATTATAATTACTGTAAGCTACTAGTCTGAAATGTATTGATCAATCATTGTAGCACAGCGGTGGGCTGCTAATATGTTAACAAGGGGCTCGGTAAATCTCAGCAATGCCTTTACACCATGGATGATACATATCCCGTGGCCCGCGGGCCGCATACGGCCCTTTGGTTTTTTTTTGTGGCCATTGACATACATACATAAAATACACCAGTCCTTTTTTACGCGATTGTTTTTGCACGATTTCAATTTAACACGACTTTTTTAGATGGCGCCGTTCCTTTTATTTACACGATTTACTTATTGTTACGCGATTTTTTAATAATAATAAATATAATAACCAAATAAACATAATTTAATTATGAGGGTCTAAACGCTAAGATTGTATTCTCTTATCAGTTGATAATGCTCATCATGAGCGAAATCGGTGAAAAGGAGCAATCAGTGAAATTGATAATTTTATTTTTTTAAATATAATGCCTTTCCACTAAGTATTGACAGCGACACCATAAAGGTGATTATATTTCGCAACCGACAGTGACAGCAGCGAATAACTCTTAAAAAGTTAATACGGTTATGCATGAATACATAGGTATCTGTTTTTCATGGTACGCTTATATCATATAAAGAAATTAATGGTTATTAAGTAAAAAATATCTTTTTTTGCGCGAATTCGAAGGGAAAATTTGAGTTTTTCATACAGATTTTTTACGCGATTTTTATGATTTTCGGAACCAACTTATCAAATAATATGAAAATTAGGTTTATTTTACGCGATTTTCTATACGCGTCGATTTCTGCAAAGAAAGTATCGCGTAAAAAGGGATCGGATGTATGTGAATAGGTGGTACACCGAATCCTCTTTTGCAAATTCACGTTCGAAATAACACGACCGAATGTAATGGAAAATAACCCCTTAAAGTTGATTTTAGTCATCATTAATCATGTCACATGCTTGATTGAACGTTTGCTTCTTTTCTCGTAATTATATTATTCACAATCCTTAAACTTCGTATCAGATATTATTATTTTAAATGAAATTTTTTGACGTTTTTATGTTATCCGAAAAACAGGGCCTCAAAATTTGGTTGCGCCTGGGGCCTCTCACGTGCTGAATCCACCACTGCTTAGAGAATAAAGCACAGAAGTCCGTTTTTTTAACTTTTGCTGTTAAATATGTAGAAATGTAAATTTTATTGTTATTAAGATTTCAAATTCGTAGACATTGATGGAAAGACTAGTTCAAAAAATATTTTTTCTCTTACGACACTAACTTCCCGTAGACGACACTCGCACAAAATGCTTTACGTAAAAAATAGCACGGTGAAGTACAAAAATTATAAAACAGTGACCTCGGCATTTTTATTATAGAATTCTACACAATTTCTCATCAGCTGATGTGCCACAGAGTGACAAGGATTATTTATTATTTAGTTAGTTTCTAAAATACACTTATTTAAATTACTGTTGCATAACACTCAGTGTACTCTTCATAATACGTGTTAGAGCATGAACCACAAAAGTTCATTCATTTTTTAATTCATAATAAAATAGTATTTTCATTTTTACTGTTGCACAAATAAAATAATTAATTCCAAATTCCGTTTATAGGCCTTCGTTTCTATAAGTAAGTAATGAATGTTTCGAAAATTCAGCCCACCATAAAATTTCTTTCTTGAACATAAGTATAAGTGTGACTGCTTTGATTCATCCTTTTGCTTGCAAATATATTTTGGTAGTTCCAAGAATTAGGCTATAATAAAACTAAAAGAAATATAAGAAACTTATTCTTGACAAAACTAGCAGAATTATTACGGTAAAGGTCGTAAAATGAAAAAGTATGCACGTGTTAAGTAAATAAGAAAGTCGGTTCCATCCATAAACATCTGTTAACAATATAACAATATAAAATATCCAAGATCGGTATTTTTAAGCATTGTCGGACAATAGACAATAAACAGCTAGGGTATATATTTATTATGAAGCCGAAGTAAATGTATTTTTTGAAAAAAATGCAGGGACAACAGTCTTCTGTTTCGTATTACAACTTAACAGAAATTGCAGTTAGGTGCTGATTTGATAGAGACGAATGATTTTCTTAACTTAACAAGGGGCTCGCCGGCCGTGCCGAATTTTAACAAGGGGCTCGGGCGAGCCCCCCCGAGCCCCCTCCAGCCCATCCCTGTTGTAGCATTTGAATAAATGTCAACGATAAAAACATTGTCAATATAAACTGCTGTTGACAATGTTTTTAACGTAAAGTAATATGTAAAATTTTACTTGGATTGTTACAAATTGAATCTAAAACATCAATGATGACAAACGCTAATATAAAGAAAAATAATTATCTCTCCATATTGGCGACTCAATTGACTTTTTAAATGGAGGAATAATAATTGGTACTTACAATTTTCATGTCGTTCATTTTGTACACTTCACGATATAACCGTGTATTATATTAAGGTTCTAACGGTAGATGACGTATTGAATCGATTATTTTAATTATAATCGAATCGTTGATGATCTCACTTTTCACGGACAACGGCATTTTGTGGTTTTTACTGATCATTATTAAATGCTAAAAATTAGCAATATTAATTTCGTTAATCACTATTTAAAGTTCACTATTTTTCAATGATTATTAATGTTATAATTATGATTTAACGCAGGAATTTTCAACAAATGCGTCCACAGTGATGTTGGTTTGCATTCATTGTAAATTAAATTACCTATTAAAGAAAAGTTTTTTTTAATATCGCACGTGTGAAAGGAGAAAATAATAAGTCTTCTCCATATAATGAATGAATCAGGGAAGAGTTCTGACAACTGCTAAATGATTATTTGATGAATTATTTTTCCAACACACTTGTTATTATTTTAAAATTAGTAGGTTAATAGTTATGAATAACATAGTTTTATAATAATAAAATTTCCATCGTTGCTTTTGACAAAAAAAAAATGACTGGTTTGTCCACTTACAAAAACGCCCGCTAGTACAAAATTTGTGAGAACCTCTGTTTTAAGTAAATGGTGAACACATGAATTCTAGCGGCTTCTATAAAATACTTATTTAAAATATTGCTCTCAGCAAACATATTATAATAAAGCGCACAAAAAATGCAGTCAAAGTTCAACCAATAAATTAAAAGCTGCAGACTTTTTGTAAAACATGCATTCTCACTTTATCATTCTTTGACTTATGATTGGTTGCGTAATTAGCTTTCACTGTGTCCTCGTTAACATTCAATTCAACTATTATTCCGCTGTTTAACCTATTGCTAGATTCCAGTTTTAGAAGAGTAACAATATTTGTATGGCTATTTTTGATGCTTTTTAAAACTTGAAATTCATCCACCTTTTTAACACCTCCATGCCCATGATGCAATCGTAAATAGTTGAGCCATTAAGTCTTTTAATATTTCTCTTAATATTGTCAATAAGTATTTATCATTTTAGGTATTCTAGCATATATACATTTTTAACATTATTTTTAGCTGCTAACATAGGTGTAAATACTGTCAATAAACAGTGAAACTGAGATTCCATCTGGCAGGGAACGTGATTTTTTAGGATGGAATGTTACGGGTTAAATATGGTATAAAATATTTTTTTCAATTACAGTTGACATAAATTTAGACACTTATACTGATCACATTAAATAAGGAATATGAAATTTGAAATTATATACAAAGAAAATACAAAAAAAGATCAATAAAAACTATTTATTTCTGTAAAATATTTTTATTTGGTACATAATACATATTTCAACATCAAATTTATTTCTATATCGAAAAACTTCTCTACTTTTAATATGCTAAAATTCAGTTCAAACAATCGTATTTGTCAAATTTTGCGTATAACTCTCAAAATTTAAATCGTTTTACGACATTTTTGTACGAAAATTTTGACAACACCTGAAGACTATAAGTTAATGTATGTTTTGATAGTTAAATATAATGCATGGAATCTAGAATCAGTATTCGACTGGTCAACGCCGTTGCAGTGCGTGCGAATGGGTACCAATCTAAGTACGAAAAAATTCATGAGTTGATTATTTAATCCATTTATAGATTTCTGTTCAAAGTTTGCGATGTCAGTAATATCTAAACTTCTTTCCACTCTTCTAATCCTGCAAAATATATTATCAAGAGCGATAAGGTAACCAGTTATCCTTCCAGCCCATGCCCTGTTCTTCTGTCATAAATAATAAACAGGTTTTTCATGTGTTTCACATTAGAAGCTTACATAAAAAACATTAAATAAATAAGATGATAGAACAATTAAAAGCGTATGAAAATTCTGGATTGTTCTATTATAAATTATTAGCATTATTAAAAAATGTTATGATTCATATTTTATGAAATATTGAATGCGGATATTGCTATTATTAATGTTGTCACCGTGAACGGTTCAAATAAAAAATAGAAAAGGTAAAAATAATGCAGCTGATTTATACGGTGGCGAGTTTGCTTAGCATTGAGCGAATTTCTTGCATGTAGAAGTGGGCTGAAGATCAGGTAGGTAGATAGACTCATCGTTCTAAATATAGCAGTGATCAGGCAGACAGCGGTGTTATAATGTTTTGTGGGCTCTGCCTCTGCTGAAAGTCAAAGTATAAAAAATACACAACAACCAGTATGTCCATTCAAATAATGAAATTAACAATTTCACGGAATACAGTAATCTGGAAATTTTGTATAAAATTTATACATTACCGTCACTGTAGCATATGGTGGAAGTCACCAAAATAGTAATTATTATATTATTAGAGTTTTTTTAGAACATATTGCTTGCTAGAAACTATTATCGTTAAAAATTTCACCGTTAAACAACAATTTAGCAATTCAATGCGTTAACTTGATATAACTGGAAAATAAAAAACACAACTTATTTAATTCCACAAAAATTAATAAAATAAAACACTGTTTTAACTAATTTTGCATTTATTTAATATAATCAAGATCAGTTTCACTATTTACGAACATTTTCAACTTACTTGAAAACATTCATACAATGTAATTTATAAATGTATATTCTTATCAGTTGAAAATTCTTTTGATGAATGAAACCGGTCCTGATCAAATTGAATAAATATAGAATTAGTACAAAAAAAATACTATATTTTTTAAATATAATGACTTTCTTACAGAGTATTGACAGCGAACACCTTAAAAGTGTTCCATAAAAATAATTATTTAATAAGTATTTTAAGAAACTAGTTCAAATGGTGGTGTGAAGCCGAACTAGCTATCATCTACATCTATTGCATTATTCTTTAGAAACTATTTTCCTTGTCACCTTTTGTTTAATAACACTTTGATGTTTAATCAAAATTATATTTTCATATCAATTGAATAAAATAATATCCAATGCAAAAATGGTTGACTACTTGTGTTAAAACTAGTAATTCTGACTTTGTCTTTTATCGAACCACGGTAATATGAAACACATAACGTTTACAATTTATTTCTTACTAAGAACGTATCTTATAATAATAACTACACCCTGTGTTTACGACTATTTTTACATAATCTTCATGAATGAGATGTAACTTTTAATTTAAAAATATGAACTAAATTTCAATATGTATATATTATTTTGAATGCATGACGCACATCAAAATTTGAATAGCAAACGTAATAAAAAAACAATTGTCTACTAAATGACATAATATGAAGCGATGAAGCCATTGCAATTATAATGTAAAACGGAATATGAATAATTGGATGATAATTGATATTTCATTCATTATGCCGTAATGTAATGTAAACTTTTGTTGTATAGCCGCTGTCATTGCTATTTTTCGTAAGTCAGTTATTAAATGCACCGTAAGGTCGTTTTGCAATATCTAAAAGATTGTTTCTAAATAATATCTATGTCCGTTTTAAAATCATAATGCCGACTTTAACGGATTCGAGTGTAATAAAAATGGAAATTATGCACTAGATTTCAGCTTTATTCTTCTGCCCACATTATACTGTTTTATATTCGTCATACTTTATAATCACTGTATTAAAATACCATCTTATATTTTTAATAACATGACTTAAAGATATATTTGGCAACACTTAAATGTTTTGCCTACTACAAATAATTACACAAATAAAAACATCATTATTAAGACGTATTTACATCAGGGTTCAGAGAACTTTTCTTGTTTTTACTCAAATTTATTCGCATAATAATGACATGTCAAATGTGTTTTATTTCCATCAAAGCTTTAACACCGGTTTTGTGGATATTATGATATTTGATTTTAAATGCGTGAGAATGATAATTTAAAAAAAATGTTTTTCTCTTAAAAATTAATGGTTTAAATTTGCTATCATTATCAAAAGAAATAAAACAAATTTCTGGTGTCTTGCTGCAGAAAATTCCTTTGTAAAGTTTAAAAAATCTGCATACTTATTATGTTGTCCTCTTGAGATTTTTTTTTATAGAAAAAGGAGGTTGAGCGACTAAGTAACAAAGATGATATCTCCATTTGAAGGCCATATGCTCCACATTAGAAGCGGATATTGATACAAAAATATGTAATTATTTTTTGTTGACTCAATTATATTTTGGACTAGTCGTAATAATATTGTATTTAATTAAAAATATATTTCTTCGACTGATAAAAACTAGTAAAATTTGCTCGCTTATTTAACTTTAACGTCCCTTACAACATTAATTTTCCAATTGATTATTCTTACAGTCATTACTTGTATATCCATTATTATTATGTATGCATCTTTAGCTAATCGTAATGAGAAGCAGTCTGGTCAAGGTAACAAACATAAAGTAAGATTTGTATACAAAGATAAATACTAAACTATAATTTTGTAATATCTGAGCACAATTGAATTAACATTGTTATCAACATTAAGATAGACAATCTATCATTTCTTTTGTTTTAGGCGAGCTTAAAATATTTATGATATTCTATATTTCCTGGTTTAATTGACGGATTATGACTAAATTATTCCATGGCATTTGGTATAAACAACGGACGGATGTAAACGATTTTTTTCATCTATTTTAAAAACATAATTTAACACCAAATTACTTGTCAGATAACAATACAAGTAATATAACAGTCATAAATATAAAATGTTTATTATGCTTGCATATAAAAATAAATGTATATATATTTTTTTAAAAAAATGTAAATAAAGTGCTTTTGTAATTGTAAAAAATATGGATGTAAAACGGAAGGTGAAGTTTACTTTCAATATGTTTTTTTTTGCTTTTTCATAACAGTTTATGACAATGAAAACAATGCATAACTTTTTTTAGCTTAACTTTGTATTCTCAATCAAAATTATTTTTTTTCTATTTTATATTTTATATTCAAATATTAAAAATCATCATTTACTATCAATAGTTGGTAAGTAGAAATTTTGAGCAAGTACACAATGAGATTCTTGGATATCAATTAATTGTCTAAAATAACTCAGTATTTGCATTTATTGTAGTATATGTGCCAAAAAAGCAATTTACTTTATTAGTTGATATAAAGATTTTTAGATATTTTAAATATCCACGTCTTCAAACAAAAAGTGTTGTTTGCACTGGAATACTTTTTTTTAAATGGTTAAAAATTGACATTAAAATAACATCACCTATAAAGTTTGTCTTCGAGGACTTATCTAAGTAATTCCATTGCTTTGGAATACAGAATCTTACGTAATCAAAACAGTTGTTTCAAAATATATCGTTAGGATATGAATGTATGTTGCTGATTAATATCGAGAAAAAAATGCTTTATCAAAATTATAGTTTCTAAAAAGTTACGCTGTTTTTACTGATAAATTATTACCGTGTGTTAAGCGCCTATAAACGGTCAAAAATTTTGCGCCGTTGTTCTTGCAAAATTATTCATATGGCTCGCTCGAGTCAAAAACAATGGTCTATTCTCGCTTTCGCAAAGCGTTCAATTTCGAAACCTGCATTTCATTATTAAAACAGTTTACGTTTTCAACGTTCTTTGGCATTTTTTGAACCAGTTATGATATCGTTAACACGTACTATTTAAACTCAAAAATAACATGCAAATGTAAGTAAGTAGTACATCAATAATTGGCTCTTGTATTAATTAGGTGTTGTGATATTGAGATATACTGCCAAGATAAAGATAACGTAGGTATAGGTTAAGAATGACACGTAATATTTTTTTGTTGGAAGAGTAAACTATACGAGAAATTAAAATTGTGAATAAAAATTGAAATTTTACCATTTCTTTTTCATTAATATTCTATAGCACTTTTATTTTCCTATGAAGCTTATCTCCAATGCATATTTAAAAATAATTCAACGAAAGAAATCACAAGCACTTACTACACTTTTTAATTAATAAGCCTTCAAGAGGTGAAGTGAAGTGAGCCAAGTATTAAAATGGTAAAACTTTTCCATTGAATTTTTAAGTACAATCACAATTTCACTTGGTGTTTTGTGGGATATTTTCTTTTTATGGAGATAACACTATTGCAGTGCTTTAAGACATATAAAATCTCATAACGTATCCAACTCATTTTTTGGCTCACTTCACCTCGTATGGGCTCAGTTGCTACAAATCTTTTTTTATCCATTTCTGATCCCAATATAAAAGATATGGCTTCCTGGTAGAGGTATCTCAACAGAAGTTTTTTTATGAGAATTGCTTGTCCTTTAGTTACTCATTTTTTTCGAAGAGAGTAGAAATAGACAGAATAGTAGCCAGGACAACACTAGGGGTTGTTTAATCGCTATTGCTTCGCCCTTTTATTTTAGGAACTGGAAATGTGGGAGAGAACTTTAAGACATCACAAAAATCCATGCCTTCAAACAGGAATCGTTAAAAATATTGACAAAGTACTGTTTGTACTAGGACTCGAACTCGTGACATCCTTTACGATAGACTGTTTTAGATTGTAACTGAGACTGCTACACAGAACTTATCCAGCAAGGATCCAAAGGGTGGTAGAAAGATCTATTATCATCATTAACATTCATGTCAATAATTTTTATTCAACCTAATTTTCATATCATCGAAACGAGTTTTGTGAATAAAATAATTATTATCAATAAACGGTTTCATTCATTTATTTACATTAATGAGCATCGAAACCAAATATAAGTATAACAAGTAAAATGAACATAATGAATTCATTTAATTTTAAGTATTTTATATTTCTTTAAATCCTTTTCGTTGTTTATGAAAACCGAGATTTGATTAGGTATTTATTCAAAAAACTGATAATAAAAAGTATTTTTTACAATATTTCTAATAAAAATAAAAAATAATTTATTCTTTATTATTCATGTGCTAATAATTTGTACCATCCTGCATCAGTGCGAATGTAGAAAAATAAAAAAAAAGCTTGAAGGCCTTCGATGCATAATTTCATCGTTAGACAAAAATTGTTTTGTAGTGTTTACCATCAACACACCATTTTTCAAATAAAAAAATATTGTGTTTGTACGCTATTCGAATTAATATTAATGCAGTAACTGCAGAGAATCAGTTGAATGTTAGGTGCTAACACTGCTAACATGATTGGCAAATTTTACTCTTACAAGGTCGTTTCAAATGCAACGAGAATTGTTAGTAAAAATGCCACAGAAAGTAAGCTGTAACTGTTAAAGATTTTTGACACGAAAGCACTTGAATTTACATAGTTAATGACGGTGTACCTTAGTTCCTTACAGAAAAAGTTTTGGAATATTGACTCGGACACTGTAACCACTTAATTGATTCCTCTGGTTATTTATTTATACCAGTTTATAATAGTTGAAAGTTGACACTTTTTCTAAGATAGGTAAAAAGTACATTTAAATCAACATAATCAAGTTGAATTCGTACCTAATAAGCTGACCGAAACAATGTCCGAATGTTAAAGGAGACCCCCTGGATCAATTTAACACCATCTGGTTGTATTGCTGACATCAGCATTCTTTTAGTAATTTGTGAAACGTTCTTCTAGCACTGCAAGAGTATTATTTTGTTATCTTTAAATCGGTTTTTTCTTACGTTTAATGGCAAAAAAATGTGAATGTATTAATTAAAGTAAAAGATCTTCTTTATGCTGCATGTATTGCAAGATTAAGGTATACGTTTTTCGCATGATTTGAAATATTCTTATCAAAAATTAAACTAGGAAGTTATCTAATCAAGAAAACTGATTTACAGACAGGCATTATAATTATTTAGAAATATGCAAAAAGTAAAAAATATATTTTATCTTTTATTTCTGATCGTTTTATATTGCACAATCTCAGTCAAAGAGTTTAATAGAAAATGACTCTGCAATCAAACCTCAAGCGATTTCAGTTTAAATCATCTTTTCAATTAACCTCGCACAAAAGCAAGTTAAAAAATATATACATCGAATCGCATAACAGATTATTGGCAAGTCATGTATGAAACTTTAATGCGTTGCCCATATTGGGACGAAATAAATCCTGTACTTGCGTCATGACAGTCAATGATGCCAACCGCTAAAATGATATCACACCCACAAGTTGGCATCGCACCAGTACTTACTAAGGCACGGCACTATTAATCAGTTTGACTGATTAATATAAGAAATAATAATTTAGGATTCAAAGTGAAAAAATTTACCACCACCGTACAGACGTTTTTCTTTTCGCTACTAAGAAAGGCATTGTAAATTGTAGTTAATTTATTTTGAATATTTCTGAACCCGATTGGTGATAATATAAAATCGAAAAGGCATCACTAAAAAAAGAAAAGATAGACTATTATTGTTCCGTCATTTTTCATATGGAGGGATTAAATAATTCCTAAAAATTGAGATGCTAGTGTTAAATGGACACAAATTCAGTTAAAAAAAAGGTCGATCATCATCAATGCTCTCTCGAAGACAAGAGGTTAGCTGTGCGAACCAATCCAACAAACGCGCGGAATAATTTGTCATATTTGATATAAAGTGTTTTGATTTGCACAATATATAATATTATCATTTGATAATTTAAAAATACTTTTTTATTTATAATTGTATTCAATAAAAAATAAAAAATACCAGAACTCATTCTATTTTTTTAAATAAAATAAAATCAAGTACAAATTAAGAGAATGAAACAAATGAATCGGTCGCTAGTAAATTTATTAACATATTTTATTTATAAATTTATTAACAACAATTCTAGCCTTTTACTTCGTTTCTTATAACGAATCCTTATATTATATACTCTATTAAGATCTATCAATTTTTTGTTTTTATAAATTATAAGAATCTAATTCTAATTGAATTATATAAATGTTTAATTATTAATTTATTTCGGCCAATTAGGGTTATTCCAATTGAAAAAAATATTATTTGAAAAGTTGTGTTGGCGTGCGCGCCAACCCGAAATGAGTGCGTGGGGACTTTCAAACTGCTCTGCGGCCGCGTGCGCGCGCAGCTTAGAGGAAATATTTATCACCATGAGTTGATATAATTTTTCAAAACTGTGCACGTCACACAATGAAATAAACAGTAATTTATTTTATTAATCAGTTATTTTCAAAGATTTATCAATATTTTTTGTGATTAATCACTTTTTGCTCGAAAATGAATCGCAAAATGCCCTACTGTCAGAGTATTTTCCGATCTGCTGAATGACTTTGCCAATTCAGGTTGAGAATCAAATCATTATGGCTAGTTGCGTAACCGTTTTATACGCTAGACTGTTCACACATTATCACTCTTCATTATACATTACCATTCAAGCAGCAGAATTATTTACGCCGTTTTTACTAAATAATGTCATTATTTATTTAAACGCCGGCCTGTTAATGTCAGCCGCCATTACGGTGGCATGAAAACATATATTATAAAAAATTCGTTCCATCAAATATTTCCATTTTTTTCAAAAGGCCAAGATGAGTCAACACCTGAAGCTAAATGGAAAGATCTCCGCTTAGCAAACATAAGGATTTGAGCCTCAACTTAAACGCTGATTTTTTTTTTAACTCTTTATATTCAGTATATTCTCTCCAGTGATATTCTTGAAATCTATAACGTATTAAATTTCAATATGCATTATATTTTTAAAGAAATAAATGCCGATATATTAACACGTAAAAATATGTTATTGAAATATTTGACAAAATGAAGATATATTTTGAAACTATTTGTCAGACATATTTAACAGAACCACAATCGCTCAGGATTTTTCATAAATGTTCTCTACAGAAACAAAATCAGTCCTCTTTATAAATATTATTATAACGTGCAATCTATCAAAGATTGATTATTAGTTAATTATTATATGTATTCACTTATATTTTATACGGAAATATTTCTCCGGCAGTTGATTTTTACTGGTATAAAAACAATGAATCGATTTATGTTGACGGTATTGAGAATGAAGCATGAAGTATCTAGATCTCTTATTTAAGATGGAGCTATTTTTAAAAAGATTAGGAACAAATCTCAATTTTAAGATATTATTTTTTTTAATCTGTAACATAATCTCGGATATCTCTGAGATTATATTGTTTGTTTTGTAAATTTCTTGAAATCTTACTTTCACATTTTTTTATGTAAACAAATAGTCTAAATTTAATTTTTATTTAAATAATACACAGAAAACTGTACATAACTGTGTTATTCTATATTTATAATTACATAAAACATTTATTGAGGATGTCTTTGGCAACGCGTGACAAGAAAAACTTGAGTATTGTGTTTCTATTGTTAATTATTTAACATTTCCTTCCAATGACTTTACTGACAAAACGTTGTTGAATTTTATCACATTACTATGGAAATCGTGCAACGCATTATTTATGCATGTGCACATTGTATGCAGGTTTAAAATAAATATTATTTTAAATCAAACACTAGTCACCCGTTTGTCTGTCAATTTATCAAACTCATAGTAAAATAGCAGACTTTATTTTGTTTTCCTTTCAAAGAAGTATTGAAGAAAAACGTACTGACATTAGAAATGTCAGATGACATTGATTTTAAATTTCGAATGTTCGGTTGATGGAATAATGATTTAAATTTCGAGTATCATTGTGTCATCGTGTTATTTAATTAGCTAACGACTGGTTAATCAATTCTGCTCCATACAACGAGATTTTATCAATACATTGACACTCGTGAGCGTGTTGTTGAGGCAAGATACAGTACATATCAGGGTCCATATAAGTCGTCGTTTGGCTATAGACACAATAAACATACAGAGTACATATTCTAATATGGATAACTACTATTTATTTCTCTCACGCTTAAATATTTATCACAGTTCAGATTTTTTTAACAATGTCTGCTTTTAAGTCGGAGCGTATGAAGTTCTAATGAAATTTATGTTACCAGACTTGTTTTTTACAAGAACTGTCTGTTACTCAGTTTCTCAACATCTCATTTCAAAGAGAGTAGGGAATATATAGATAAGACTAGGACATGAATTGTGGTTTACTTATCGATCTCGCTATGCCATCTTTTAAGATCGTAAGAGTGGGAAAAAATTCTCAATAATACATACCTGAACAGAAATCAATTTTTCAAATATGAACATTCTCACACCACCTTTCCCTTTAGTCAACACTTTTACATTTGATACCTAATCTTTTTGTCTGATACGCATTATCTTAATTTTATGGACGTCTGATGTCACATTTTGTACCATATCCTCATTTTTATTTAGCATACAAATACATTATATTGAATAAACTTTATTTTTGAATTATACTAAGATATCTGAAATAAAAAAAATAAAGATACATTTTTTTTGTTTTGCTATTTAATCAACTATTACAAAACCCTTCGGAATATTAGTTTCGTAAAAAAACTTTTCTAGATTCTTTTTTTTTTATTGAGCCACCAATGAAAAAATAGAATTGTATGTATAATTATTTATATGCATTCTGCTCGTTGCAACTGCAATCTATTATACATTAGAGTTGATAATTTGAATAGATTTGCATTTGTATGAATCCTGCAAGTATGACGCGATATTTGAATGCCTACTTAAATGACAACGGTGTGGTCTTTCCCGCGTTAATAAATGATAAATTAGTATTCAATTCTACGTTTATCTGTGCTAAAACAACATTCGTGATATATTCAAAAAGAAGACGTTTTGTTTTGGTAAATTAATATGTCAGTTGTTAGCTTATACGCTTGCATATTCTACCCAAGTTTTGACAAATTAAAAATGTCATACCGTTCTACAATGTGGGACAAATACCACCTGTCCTAATGGAATTATCTTGCTTGCTACTTCAACCTTTCTTTTTTTTCAAATAGTAGTGATAGAAAAGATTGGGATAAGGCAGGGCTAGCTTATGCTTCTTATCAAGACCTGTTATTTTAGAATTAGAAGGGAAATTTAAGACATCTCAAAAACCCATACTTTCGAACAGATTAGAAAATTACAAAAATGTACAATTACTTGAACTCTTGAGATTCTGCACGTAGGGCAAAGGTTTTACCATTGCACCACGGACTCGACATACCGACAAATAAAAATAACAAAATTTTCTGACTGGTATATTATGTTTTCCAGCCTGAAAGATAAGACGGCTTCCCGCCGATTCTATTTGGAATTTGAATCGTAACAATGGGCGGCAAAATGTTGGCAAACCTGGTTTGGTTTTTATAGTTCTCTGTCCATTTCGTACGAAATGCTGGTGATGCTTTTTTTGAAAATAGTTATTCAGACTCCAGGGTGTTTATAAATGTATTTTACTAAAAAAAATATTTAATTTATTTTAAAGGACATTAATATCGTATATTTATTATCCGTGTAGTTTGAAATTTAAATAAAATTTGGTGATGAATTACGAATAAAATAAAATATTTTTTTTTATGGAAAAGAAAAGGTATCCGTTAAAGCGTTTAAACTTTTTCGCTGGTATAAATTATTTCATGATTATACTTGAGACGATTTTTTTTGAAATTCTCATGTAATTCAGAAGATTTGTTATTTTTTTTTGATTCGATCATATTTGAGCAGATAAGATAAAAATGCTGCAGATCTTTAAATTATTATCAAATTTCATTAAAATATGTACACGTTTTTTATCCACATCCTCTCAATGTGGAGTATATGGCTTCCTAATGGAGGTATCTCAACAGAAGTTTTTCTACGAGAACTGTTTGTTACTCAGTCGCTCAACCTCATAGTAAGTATATAAAAGGACTAGTTGTTAACTAATCGCTTTCGCCACGTCGGGTTATTAAGGAATCGGAAGAGTGGGAAAGAATTATTATACAAAACAATCACCAATGCCTTCGAACAGAAATCGATAAATCGATCGAAAAAATGTTGTTCGTACTGGGACTCGAACCCGTGAGATTCGGGGCGGAAGCCAACAACACTTTATATAATATAATGTAAAAGGAAAATAAATCAATTTGTTTTAAAAATTCTTGGTGATGTAAAATTTATAATATACATACATGTTAAGTGTTAAATAATTATACACTGTTACTGTGGATAATTGAAGTATATATGGCATTATCTATTATTTTGTTGCAGTTCATTTTTATCATAAATAATAAAATGAAAATAAATTTAATAGTTATGAAGGTATTTACTTCATACAAACACTGTAGTAATTTCGCAACGTTTTTCGAAAAATGATAATGCCGAAATAAGTAATAAAAGACGAATTTATCGTCTGCGAAAAGGATTTTACGACGTACAATAAATAACTCTTATTCCATTTTCTGTCAATCCTCGGAGGATTGTCATTATAAAACTTTTTTTATGTTTATTGGAATGACTTTGAAATCCGAAATAAATTTAAATTTTTATAGGGTATAAAATGAGTCTCTTTTGCTTAATTGATATAAATGTATATATTTAAAAATTAACACAAAATACTAGATTTAAAAAAAATAAGTAAGTAAGGAATAAAAAAACATCAATATCATTTACTGTGTTTTTTTATTATTTACAAATCTGTTAACTAAGGCTTTTAAGCGCCATGTGTTGATCTGGTACCTATTTGACTATATGCATCTAAAGGCTCTGTAGTTAAATTTGGTTTGCAAAAAAATCACATGAGGAATAATAATTTTGTTTATTTAACACTCAGTATTCGTAAAGGGTTGTATTGATGGTTTTCCCTGTTCAAGATATTTGGTTTACGAAAGCTTTTGGCATAAAAAAACTTATGTTAAATTAATATAATGACTAAATCTGTACTCTCTTCAAGAATATTTTTTCTCGGAAACTGTAGGTCTGCTTTGCGAGTTTCACATTCAGTGTCAAATTAATTGAATGAAAGTATTATTATCATATTGTATTGAGAGTATTTTTTTTATTGAAAATCATCATATTGACCCATAGAATTAAAGCGACACAATTCAGTAAATTGAGTTTTAGTTGAGCCAACACTTGTTCAATATTAATTGCCTAAGGCGTCAGTGACAAAAATTAAAGAAAGTTATCTCATTTGCCTGATCTTTTTTAGAGCTTGTGCATTTTAGTGTTTTGATTTGATATCGTTTGTTCCACGTGGGCCTTGGTTGAGAAACGCTGATCTAGAGAACCTAACAAGATAGGCCATATATTCCTATTTAATAACCGCACTTAAGAAATTCCTTTTTCGGACTTAATTAAAAAGAAACTTTCTCATATAATTTGTTTAAATTGTCGGTTACGAATTTCTGTCTTTAACAGGTCGATATATGTGGTTTATATTAAAGCAAAGATAACTTTATACTTCAGGAAATACATAATATGCATGATATTTACCGTAAAATATGACTTTACGTGTACACTTAACTTACTAAGTCAGTTATTAATCATGTGCATTCACCATAGTTGAGGTATCAAAAGAACAGTTCTTTTTTGTTTCTGCTATGCACACATCAAAATTAATTTCGTCTTTATATTGTGTACCGAAGGGTAATTCAAGAATAATTTCTGTGGATATTAATGAAGATTCGCTTCACGCTACTGCCCATGTAAAAAAGGCTATAAGGATATTGATAACTGTACATAACAACCATTTTTTTTACAAACAAAGCATCATAAAGTTGTTACCTTTTCAACATGTACAGAGGTTTTTTTATACTGATTTTCTTACAATTGCACTTCTGATCTATTATATTATTTATATATATTTTTTTGCAAGCTACCAAAGACTTCATAATATGAGAGAAACGATATACATTTAGTAACAAGGAATGGTTGTTTTTTTATAAAACCGAACTAAGAAACGATTACAAATAAAGAAGACCGTCAGTTTCGTGTATACTGGCAGTAAATCCACGGTCGCTTTTTAAAAGCACAAACAAAAATGAATTTATACCACACGTCTTTGACTTGATTAAAATCTGCTGCACTGGTCAAAGATGCAGTTTTCTACTGTGACTGAGTGTTTTTTAGCCGTTCGCAATAATCAATGGATTGACCGGGAAAATAACTCGACAAAATTGCAGAAATCTGACATAGCCAACAAAAACTTATTATCAAAAAATATTGCTTTGATAAAATTCCACTTTTGACCGTGAGGGATAAAATTAAGGACTTAGGAAATGCTAGCACGGGAGGAATGCTGCTGATTTACACAATAATTTATGTTGTATACATATAACCAAGGTCAAAATTATAATTCCGTGGCTGATTAAATTTATTTTAAAAGATTAACTGCATAATAAAACTTATTATTCTTCACTGATAATTTTTTAAATGTCTAAATTTTGCATAAATCACTTGATAGCCAATTTTTGTTTTTAAAAATGTCTGTTTATGTGAAGAATCTTTATGATACTGAAGGTATTGTTCAAGGCGTAAAATATATATGGCGATTGGAATTTTATCATTTTGATAAGTCGATTTCATTTTGGTTGGGCGCTCTAGCATGCAGTTTTGTATAATTTCAAGGATTAGGCCAGTATTCTTGTGAAAAACAACAAAAGTTTTCATATCCTGTAATGTGTCTGATATGCGTGACTTTGAGAATTGATTAAAGTATTTTTTTCAGCTACAAATTTCGTGTTGAAATCGTCTTTGCCTATCTCACACGACAATCACTTAAAACAATTAACTAGTTACTAGCTTTTTTACGCAATTCGTGCGTTTTTTAAATCCACTTAGAAAGAATTAAATATGGTAACAAACGCGTATAATAGCTTATATTATCTGCTAATATTACATTAACTTTGTGTAAAACAACAATTCTCAATCTTTATTCTTCGCGACATAGTCCAAAAAATATATTTTTAAAAAAATTGTTACATGAGAGAAGAAACGTTAAAACTAGAATGTAAGCGCATTGTCTACATAGGTTAAAAGTGTAAAGATTCTAATTAACCGAAAAAATACTAAACGGTTTTTATTTTCACGACTAAGTAATCAGGGCTGTGGAGTCAGGAAAAAATAAAACGACTACGACTTCGACCTTAAATTAAAAACTGATTCCGACTCCGAATTTACCTTTTCAATAGTTTCCGCATAACTTACATATCTACATATATACCATTAAATCATTATAGTTACTAGAATAATTCTAGAACAATTTACCAATCAATATGATGCATAGACTTTTCAATATCTTTAAATTACTTTTCTCCGATTTTTCCGACCCCGACCAGCCCGGTAAATAACGGGTTAACCGCTTTTAAAGAAAATTTATTTTTCAAATATGTTTCGAATTTACTTATTTCGTCCTATATATACCTACATATTTTTTACTTCATAAATATAATCAAATCCTAGAATGGAAAGTTTTTATAAATTGATTTTCAATTGATTTATAGATATCTGTCCAAAGGCATGTTTTAAAATCCTTTTCACCCTTCCAATCCTGAAAACGTTAACGAGGGCGATTAGGTAACTACTAGTCATGTCCTTGCCCTACTTTTCTACCCCTACTCTCTCCAAAGAAATAGGTCGAACAACTGAGTAACCAACAGTTCTTTTGTAAATCTTCTGTTTAGATAAAACATTGGGAACTAACATAGATTTAAAAAAATAATGTGAAAATAAAACGTATTAAATAATTTATATATCGCAATATTATTTATAGTTTCATACAAAAGTGGTTCTAAATCTTTTAAAAAAAATTGAAAACCTCTGTTCTTAAGTTAACGTAAACTAATCATGAGCATTATAGAATAACATGGACATTCATCTTGAAAGTTAACTAATAATTATTACAAAATCAAGGCTCATCAAGTGTTGGCACGCGAGCTGTGTGCGATATTGAAGTACGTGCAGAGACTCGCATTGTTGTGGAAATGATTTGATGATTTCATTAGAGAAGAGGTCACTTGGTTTTTCATTGCCTTGAAAAGGTTTCAATTGCAGTGATCATATCGGCTGACGGAGCTAACTAGCGCATGTTATTATCGAACAATTGATTAAGTACAGCCAGCTGTAATACACAGGAAATTGAATAATATCAATAAATTATTAACTGTATCTCTTAAGCTCGGTTTATTATAAAAAAATAACTTTTAGCTTGTGCTTTCATTTTGTTCGTTTCACACAAATTGAATTCACTGCATCTACCTAAAAAAACTATATGTATCTTGTTACCTAAATTTCTCTTTTCTTCTGTTATTACCCATTAGGCACGCTACAAACCCAAGAGCTGGCTATATGAGTTGTTAAAGTAATTAGTCTTCGAAGAGACGTGGTATACATGAAGAAGCTGTCAATTATGTCAAAAGCCAACTATATATATATATTACCATGTCCACTCCCAATCTGGAACGTATGGACTTCTAATGAAGTATCTTGACTAGATAAAAATAGCCATACTGTGATTTTTTATTAACTTCAGAGGTTACAGTTTAGATTTTGAAATTGGATCAAGACATACAGATTTTAAGGATAAAACTAATTGAATACATTTTATTATGCAATTCAACTCTGATACAAAACCAATGTGCGGAGTGCGCAATAAAAAAAACAAATCAATATATTTATTATTATAAATAAATTTTAATTGAAACTGATTCTCGCGAGTCATCTGAGCGTATAACTGAACAACATCATTAGAAAGGTCATTTTTTTCCAGCTGTAGAATGTCGTTTTGTCAGTCTTAAATGGGTCAATTTACTTTCGTTGTAAATGTTACCATTCTTCTTCGTGTAAAAAAATGTCGATAGACGTATAATAAATACAATGCACTTTTTTCACCCATGTTATATTTTGAAAGTGTTATAACACTTTTACATTTTTTTAACATTGAAATATTCTTACGCTTCAAAATAATTTGTATTATTACAATGTTATTCATATCTTTAAATACCAGCTTAGAAATAACAGCAAATTTATTTTGAATAATATTACTGTTTACAAAATTAGTTTAAATTATAATTTTTATCGTAAATTTCGGATCGGTTCTTCAAAACCGCAATTTTATATTAAAGAAAATACTTAAAATATACTCTACCGCAGTGTCTGCCAAACTGTATGCCACAAAAAGTCTCAGGTGTGCCACGGTGGAAGAACCCTAAAAATTTTAATTTTGAATAATGCCTATTCGAGTATTTATTTAAATTTTCTTTAATTTTAAATAAATTGAACATCTACACATTCAAACAAATATTTGTCACGTTCGTACTACGTGGTCAACGCGAACACATTTTCCACATTTCCTTTTTTAAATATTTTTTATTTGGTGTGCCACGGTACAAGTCCAGTGTGCCGTGAATTAAAAAAGTTTGACAGACACTGTTCTACCGTATAATATTATCATTTTTTTTTACTAGTTGTTTAGTAAATTCTTTCATAAATAGAGCAATTATATGACTATTACTCCTTTCTATCCTTACCATCTTCAAACATGCCATCATGGGTGATTGTATAACAGTCAGTTATTTTAAAGGAAGTCCTCTTGAAATGATCCATTTATTGTACATATGATCCACATTACACGATTGAAAAAAAATAAACTTATATGCAGGTCTACGACATGAGTCTAATGATAGCTGATAATAAGTAAAAATCCAGCTTTCGGCAATCGACTTCATATTTATACAAGTTTATGCAATAATTTCTATGACGGTCAACCTTTATTGAGAAAATTTTGTTGATTCCTTATGATGAATAAAATCAGCATTAAAATTTTTAAGATGAAAAATAATTTAAAATGTATATTGCCTTGCTAGGAAAATAATTTTTCTCATTAGATAGATTTGAATTATGATAATTACGTATATAACTGATTTATTGAATAAACAAAATAACCTGTTAGTACCTAATAATTTAATAAAATTCAAGCATATGTACAACTGTTTACTTCACGTTGTATTGTATGTAACGCAGGTGAGTACGATTGAAACAATCTAAATACCTAATAAATCTCTTTCACTTACATTTTTTTTTAAAGCAAATAACATTTTTTTTATTTCACCGCTCTAATTATAATTGCTACTATTGCTACATGAATAAAAAGTCGTTCGGATTAAAATCTTTTTTTTTGTCATCATTTTTTTTAACGCATTGTGAAAGTGATGTAGTCAAGCAATCATAAAGTGTCACTGAACATATTATTGTGAGTTTGAATATCATGCTCACTGACTTGTGTTTTCCGCACGTGGGAGGGCGCAATATATTCGCAAAAGGCAGTGATACCCACGGAAAACATTATAATTATTAATATAGCGGGTATTTAAATATAAATTGCCTATAAAACGTATCCTTGTCATTTAATAGTTTTTTAATTTTAGAAAAATCAAAACGTGTAGGTATAATAATTTAAAACTTTCAATATTTCCTTATTTTTAACGATAATCGTCTATCATCTGTGTACATCCTGTCCAAGGCTGGATTGTTCATCAACGATCGTTGATAGGTCGTACAAGGAATAGCCTTTCGTCAAGCAAGCTTCTTTATCACGACAATGTTTTCACTTCAGCTAATTATATTTTTATGAAGGTGAAGGTACAAAAAAATACGATTCACTTAATCAAACAAGCAATTACCTTTTCTGTAAACACTGATTCGATAGACTCACACTTTTATTATAAAATACTGCCTAGAACTTTCGACAAATATCGGGTATATGATAATCTTTAAATGCAAACAATGAAATCAATATAAAAGCAATGTTTTCTTTTTTCATTCTTTTAAATCATACATATATGGGCAACCACCGGCCCGCCGAGCTATTTTGTCCGGTCCTGATTCATCTCGGCGAAGTAATAGAAAAGAAATTAATAGTTACAGGGAGGGATTAAATAATGGAGATGACACGTTCATTATATAAATAAAAAATATATAACACGTGTTTTATTTAATTTAATATTACTTTGGTATGTTTAATAATTTGGTCCGGCCCTTGACTCGGAGTCTTAATGATAATTTGGCCCCAGACCTAGGAAAGGTTGCCCATGCTGGTATTAAATTATATTATAAGTAGATACGTGTGCTTCAATGCATTTTCATTGAAACTCTGCTTGAAAAATAAACTTCGCCATATCATCAATGTATGTATTTACAGCGTTTTGTAATATTTTATAAAAATATTTTAATTGTTTCAAATTTATTTTAAAACACCAATTAATTTCGTATGGGAAAATAATGCTTATTTTTTTTACAGTAAATCCTCCCATAACGCGGATTTAGGTTCATCGTTATGAGAACACGCGTTATGGGAAACAAAGAACTTCCCTTCTGACAATGTCTTGTACCTACATCTGAAAGAATAGTAACTAAGCTCGAAGACATTCGTGTTCTGTGAAACATCGTCGCAAATATTTTTGGCATTCGCGTTATGAGAACTCGCGTTAAAGGAAGCATTACTGTACTTTAATTGATCCATATACAATAAATAACGTAACGATAGTTACGCTTTCAATATAAAAAGTTTTCATCCTCATTACTTTTTTTATTATGTTAAAAGTCTTATACAGGCTACGCCACTGAGTAAATAAGCGTTACTTAGCGCTGCACTATTATTATTGAATTTAATTTTGGCAAAACTCGCAAATGAGGCTGCGAGCGGAGGTGACCAGCAGACAACTGCTGCGCAAACAGACCCACACATCAATAACCGACTTACTTTCACTTCTGATTATTACAATACACATGTACCCGTTACTATAGCACTTATATCCGTATACACATTTGAGAGGCCAATAGTCTGGGGATTTAAAAGTGCTCAGGGCCCAGAGTCTCTCACTCGCCAATATAATGGTGTGACAGATTTACGAGTCGGTGAATGGAGAACTGGTGTGGAATAATAGTAACAGTCAAATATACTTTATTTATATTACACATTTTTTATTTTTGTATAATTTTGCAACCATTTCTCGTATGCTATATATTTATGTATATTTTTTCTCCCTCAAGTATCGTAAAGCTTCATATTCTTCTACAACAGCGTCTAGAATTTAAATTTATCAAAGGGCTTAAAATTTCAGCCTAACTGTGACACTAAATAAAACGAATTTCATGAAAATTCTCCACTCTGACATCATATTATATTTAGAGGAATATGTTACAAGACTGTTTCATTTTTCAAGCTCTGTCATCTGAAAAGACACAAAAATTGATATAGCATAAGTTCATTTTAAATACATTTAAATTTGGTTGTTCGAAAACACATTTAATATTACAAATATCTTTATCTGTACTTTTAAGCAGCAATAATCATTCTTAAGCATAATACAATAATTCCGATAAATGATATTAAATTTCAAGCTCCATGTTTGGTACAATTTGTTATTGTTTTTTAAGAAGCGTGTTATCATTCACATGCGTATTCACAAGCATTGATTGTCAGTTACTATTTTAACAATATTTTGACAATACATACAACGTTTAATAAATTGGTACATAAGTGTTAAAGAGAATTTTACACAAAACAAGTACCAAGATAAAATGTTGAAAAAAATGCAAAACGTAGAAAAAACAGTTTTGTACAAACTATCTGCATCAAATTTAATGATGACCAGCGGTCGCAAAAAGCCAAGAGAATTCAAAATATCTATCACAGCAAGAAGATTCGCCTTCCTCTGAAAATAATCGAAAAAGACATAAAAACGACTCACCTATTACGAAATCTCGGGTGATATCGTCGGCTGGACAAAGGTCTTGGAATTGTCAAAGCAATCCATTGTATTAATGATATACTCTGCGCCGGCCACTATTGTACCCGACTCGAAGAACCTCACGAATTATCGTGGTCATTCAACGATATGACCCGTGGTACTTGTTAGGAAAATAAAATTGCTCTCAAGTACGGCCTTTATTAAATTCATTTACGAACGGGCTTACTTATAAAGTCTATTACCGAACGAGCCATCTGCACATTAATGCACTCCGTTTAAATATATAAACTCATTATAGTTAAAAGAAGACAAAGGCATTTTTAGATTACTTTGTAAATTCTTAACGAATAAATACCTTACATAGTAAAGCACAGAAAAAACTCAAATAAAATGCTTACCATGAACGTGACCAATGAACTGTGGAATTATTTATATCAAAGAGAAAAACAACACATGATATTTAATTTTAAAAAACACGCCCTCAAACTACTTAATATAAAAACAATTCTCTTTAACGTTACATAATTTGTTATTATGTTTCATTTTATATCAAAGATTTTGCAAATCGAATATGAAAATTATTTTTGGAGATAATATATATTTTTTTCATTTAAACACTCAATGATAACATGAAATGTATGCCCATTTTACATGCACAGAAAATGAAAAAATATTATTGGAATATGATAAATAATTATTTTGATTAAATGTATCTTTTGAAATTTTCGAATGTTAAAATCAATAATTATACATGGCCAGATTGATGTCAATTTTAGAAAATATTCAAGTGATATTTGGAATCGAAAAAACGAAAACATATCAAACATTTTTTGCCTCATTTTCTAATATTATAGAACAAGAACGCTACACGAAATTTCTCTTCTATGCAAATAAATATCACTGAACTGGTCTGTCTGCATAATTTTGAATAAATTACACGAAGACTCTTCACATATTAATCATTCAGAATAAATTTCAGTTGGGCTAAAAAAACCTTTTAAAATGTCATCTAGTATTGCACTCTGGTATTTGAAGAGAGATATTTTTAATTAATTTATTACAAATTAAAATAAAAATCTACTTAATCTTCCAGGTGCAGTGTTTTTTTAAATAAATATTGGTGTTTACTGAGACAGAACTATTATATATTATCAAACGTTTATACATTTTTTTAACACCCAAAACTGTCACCTCTTACCACTAGATTGCATGCAATGTTTTTGTCAAATTATTGTTTAATAATGTTTATAAATTTTAATATCACAACTGTAAGCTTAAAAAAGCACGTTTAATTCAAGTTTGAAGAGTAACGTTTTTACATACTAAAAACTTTGAAAATTTAATAAAACCATTTTGTTTGTAGTTATTCTTATGTAGATGAAAAGTGACGAGAAAACAACAAAACTGAATATAATCACCTTTATATAAAATTCGAACATTTTTGTTTTTAGTGAATGGAAACCTAATTTGAATTTTGATTCTTCAATTATGATATTTTATTGTCTATTAATTCTACGATTTGGAAATTCTAAAATAACTGTATTGATTTATATAATAAAATGGTTATTTTCTCTCCTAATGGCAGTAAATCATTTATAATTTATTTGAAAAATTTCTATCTGAAAAGAGCAATATTTTTAACTGTCGTCAACATAGTATAAATCATGTATGACCTTACTGAAAATATCATAACAATAAAAAATAGTAACACCTTTCACCCTGCTTGAGCAAAACGTTATAAATGTAAATTTATTGAACGTAAGTTGAATTACCTATAGATAATCTGAAAACTATTTATAAATATTCCTACTTCTAGTCTCGTTGGCAGCTAAGCACCGTAGATTGCATATGCTTTTTTTACGTACAATATTTAATTTAAAACGTTCAACTGCTATTGAACATTATTATTACGTAATCCAATTTGGCTTGAAAAGTATTTCCTTCGCACTTAATCAACTTTTTGTATTGGTAATCAAACATGCAACTTCTTGCTAAACCTATGATTGGTTACAAAAAAATACATACAAAGAAATTAATGCATTTTTTACTTGTTATCTGGGTATATTTATTAATATAGACAATTCAGCTGTATTGGCCATATTACAACATGGTTTATGCATTTTTTTTTCATTCTAAATTATTAATTTTATTCAATTAGACTACGATGATTTACAATAGTTTTAATTGATTGGCCGCCTATCCGATAGACATATTGCAAAAACGAAAAAAGATCTTGATACAAAGTTGCAAATGTTTTTTATCGTTTCGATCACTAAAGAGTATAGACAATTTATGTGGTATTTTAATAAAAATTAGTTTAAAACAACTTATTTATTCGTCAGATTTCAAAGTTCGTAAATCAATAGTTTGGGTATTTTGTGAATAGTGGAGAAAATTATGAAAACATTAATGAATATTTAAAGGCTTATTAGTTATTTTGCTAATTCAGTTTATAATACAATATACGCATTCATATAAAATTAAAAATAGTAAATTGTAACGCTTAAAAAGTGTGAGTATTTTCGATATTTATTTCGGCAACATGCCATCTTCAAAGATGATGATTTTGATTTGATAGAAAACGATGTTGTAATGTTAATGTAATTTTCATTTATATTTGACGATTACTATAAAATTTTAAATAACTTAGATTATTCCACGTATTGTATTACACATGTTTTGTCTCCTTCAGAGGCATCCTCAGACAATCTTACTTTCATAAAGCTTGTTTAAGTGCGAATGATTTTAATTTTGATATTCTACCATGACATATTGTAAAAATAAAAACGGGAAGCAAGGAGGGGAGGATAGAAAACAAACAAAAAATAATGATACTACAAATGAAATTTACATTACAAAATGAGTTGCATCAATTTGTAACGGTTAAACCCATTGGAAATATTTTTTATGATTACTGTTTATTATAGTAGAATCAAAACAGATTTAAAACAGAACAGATCAAGAAATATTGGTATATAAAATTCGATCATTAAAAAAAATGATATTACTCATTTAGCGCACCCCACTGTGGTGTTTTTTAATTATTCCATTGCATGACCATTATTTACGTACTGACAACGTCTATGAATGGCTTGTCTCACATCGAACACCGTCCACGAGAATCGGTTGGGCTCAGCGACTCCAAGCGGTCCATCGGAGCAGTCTCTTTGATTATGCACTTGTTGGATCGATCAACCGTGCCATACTTCATTGTGAACCCTAGTAATGATCCGTTACATGATATAACCTTGTACTTGGTCGATACAATGCACAATATATACGTGCCTACATGCGATCAATCTAACCTTTCATGATTCAAGAATCAAAAGAAAATGCAAACGGATTATAAGTAAATACGATACAATCGGCGTTGGGGCTATGCTGTGCGGGACTCGGGCTGGAAAGGTTAACATTTATACATTTTTTTTACACGGTAGATGTGTTCCATAAAAAAAACCGTGTAAAAAAGTTATAGAATTCAAAGAATAATTGAAGATCGGTTTCCAGAATTCAAAAAAAAATACACAAACTATTATTCATAATAGGTATTTCAATTAAGAAAAATTAATACTATTAATCGCAAATTGATTGTATACAAAGACGTTTAGGAGAGACTGGACATAAATTGTTTTCATCACTAGAAATGTCTCCTGTAATTTGTATTTCTGTGAATCGTTTTAGAATAAATAATTCGTGTAAAGAATATATTGTAGTAAAAGAATATGTAATTTTTAGTGGATCAAGTTATGATAAAAATTACGGAAATATTAAATAATTCTCGATAAATGTGATTGATGCTTACCCATTTCGATGTGGAAATAAACTACTAATAATTATTATCATTTTGGTCGTCCGATGAGACGAAGGAAATGGTTTGAAAGCGAAAATTGTAAGATGCAAGATGTGATTATGCTTGCGTGTAACATGATTTCTTATATCATTTGTAATAAAATATATGCTTCTTATTTTTATGAAAAATAAATAATATTATTATGAAAAGAATATTTGAACACACAAAAAAGACACGACATGAAATGTTTTTTTCGTTCACATAATATGCAGTAAACAGACGATGTTAATGTTAAAAAAATGAAACGAATTTGAGATACCATTTTATTTTCCCAATTTTATTGATAGTCAAAAATTGATAGAAAAAACTTTCGCATATCGATTGAAATTTTACTTAAAAATTCTTCAATCATTTCGTCGTTTTAGTACACATAACTTCGATAACTGATATTACTCGCTTGAAAATGTGCTTTAATCGTAATCAATTAATTCTATATCTGAATCTGGAGCGCAACACTGTGTACTGGATATTTATTTCGGTCGTTTCATTCCTAAGAGTGGGATATAATAAAAAGTATGGAAGAAACCGGTATCAAGCTTATCTATGTCTGTATGCCATGTTTCCAGTATCGGATTAAATTGATGAAAAGACTGAGAAAGGATGAAAACACCACAGTCATTTAAGGGCAAAAAATATCGATTGAAAACTAACAGCAAAACTGTGTAATAGAAAAAACATATTATGATGCTTCCTTATTGAATAAAAGTTTAAATTTGAATCGTTTAAATTATGTACATTCACAAGGATTTTGTTACTTGTAACGACCCGGGTTTCACCTTTCGGCATCTTCAGACGTTCAAGTTCACGGATGAACTTGAACTGAAAACGATTCAAATTTAATACTGAAATTCCACCAAGCACCTTCAGTCGAAATCTTAAATTAACAAAAGATTGTTGAAAAGCAATCTTTATCACATACTTAACTTTTAATGTCTCTTGTTGACCGTTTCTGTCAAATGAGAACGAGTTGGTATAAGAATTGGTTGTAAATTTATTTTGTTTTGGGAGGCTATGTAATAAAAGATGTGATAAAAAAAGCCCTTGTAGTTATCTAATTATTCTCTTTTTCAGTATTCGATACGAATAAAATAACGTTAATTTTGAGATGATTTATAATTACATATCATTTTTGAAGCATAGAGTTTATATAACGAAACCTTTAGATTGGTTTTTACGTAACGTTCGGTAAAATTTGCCAGATCAGCATTATAATGTGATATATCCTTTTGTAGCGATGTGCGAGGATGTAGCGATTTGAAAGGATAATTTTTGAAAAGTTGGCAGCCTTGACTTTTGAATGCTGCTTACCTACGGAAAAATAATTTAATACGCGTTGTCAGACATCCAAGCAAATTGCTATGTCCACATCCAACAGGTAATTCTTATTAACTTATTCATATGACACATTCTTATAATACATACAATCCAAGCCTAACTGTTTCAATGATTCCTAGCTAACAGATCAACGCTAAAAACGTATTGAAGGAAAGTAATATCAACATATATTTCAAATAAGATAGTCGAGGAAAATTAATTAAATATATTTCCAAGAATATTATGTTCAAATGTGCTTGAGTACTTAATACCATTTTCCGTGTAAATATATTTAAATCTTTACATAGATAATTACCAAACAAACCACGTTAAGCAAGACGCTTCTTTGTTCTGGTATATGTGGGGTTAATATCAAAATAATTAATTAAACACTTTTCACTTGTTCACTTCCAACAATTATTGGAAAGGCATAATATTAAGAAAAATACAATCTTTTGTATTAATTACACATTTATTTAATTCGACCTGGGCTGGTATTGCTCATCACGTAAATGGTTATTTATACTAAGTCAAAGAAAAACAATTAAGGGTGCAAAGTTTAGTTTAAATAATCTTAAAAACGACCGTATTGCTATGCTCGTTTAACTGTGTTTCGCCAACTAGCTAGTAAAATATATCCAACATATTTATACATTAGTAAACAAGATATGAATTTTTATCCAAATAAATGTATATATCGATACCCTAATTCAAGAGTGCACCATTTCTAAATTTTCCAATATCGAGTTAAGTATGAAAAGTATTTGAAAATACATACATCTATCACTTCAAAAAGAGCAAACAATAACTTATTATGCTTCATAAGATTCTAATATACCATAATAAAGACTTGATTTTTCGATGTGATATATGTATGTACATATGGATATATTCCGAAATATTTTTTAATACTTAACTCGATACTGAATAATTCAGACATAGTGCACTCTATAACTAGGGTATCGATATTATATGTGATGTTAACTTTCTCTTCTACCAATTTGATCCTAAAAATGGAACGATGAGTTTAATGCTAGACTTTTTTTAGTCAAATCCTTCTATCCTTACTATTCTAAAAAAAAGAGAAGCTTAGTGACTGCATTAGAAATTCTAGCGAAGTAAATTTTGTTGAAATGAATTTTTAAAATTTCATGCGCTCTGCATTAAAGATAAACATAGTTGATGTAAAATCGACAATTGCTTTTAAAAAAATCAACATATCGAAGCTTCTTTACAATATCATGATAAAAAACTTTTTTAAAACATAAATTGACAACTTTCCCTAAACGTTAAGTTGACGTACACGGTATTTATCATTTTGAAAAATTTGGCCGAATTATGCAGCCGAAGTAAACATCAATGCAAAAAACTCCGATAAACAACATTCTATTCAAGTTTTTTCATGTGACATTTAAGATTTTTTGCTTATTGGCTGTTTACGTAAGCAATCTTCTTCAAATCTTGTCTTAGTTATTTATTTGGTAAAACTAAAACTGTTTTGATAAATAATTTAAATGAATACTTTGAGACGAACATTTAAAGATATTATACATATATAATTATAACACGAGCTTTAAATGAAATGTTTACTTTTCATTCGCTCAACGTCTCGTTCTTAATTAGTTGACAGATTAGGAATGCAACATAGTCATAATATTCAACTTAACCTTTAAAAAAATGTATTTTAACTATAATGGAAACCTTAGTCTTCCTTCGTGACTTTATTACAATACGTTATTACCCACATTATAATTAGTACGTTCATGTACTTCTATCAGTAACTTCCTTATGTTAAATGTAGAAAAATATTTTTTTTGACGACGTAAAAACCGTATACAATGGATAAAAGTTTTCAAAACAAATTATTATCAGCTCATCGGTCTATCTTCTTTTAAAGTAGGCAATTACCGGAAGGAATCTTTGGGTATATTGTCATTTACTCATCTGTCTATTAATGCTCTATTTTGTTTACGTTATTAGAAGGATACTGTTTGCAGAGGTTTAATTTTGAAACTAATTGCGATCTTAACGTTGTATTTATAGGTTTAAAATATAAAATTTCTCCAGCTCTTTTACTATCCTTAGTAATATGAAAGTTAAACGGGTTGCGTTGTAAAAATACGAACCTATACTTAAACTTAGTTTTCATGTTATATGAAATCTCATCATATATTTTTATTACAGTCATTTTTTTCTCTGTCGATATACGATTTGAAAAAGAATTACCGATACAGCTGGAGAGAAATTCTATTAGGAATAAACGAATTCAATTATCATTATTAAAATTGGTTCGTGCCTTGCTGGTATACTCATATCACTTGTACTCTCAGCACGAATTTAATAGGATTCACTGAAATTATTTACTTAAAAGATTTAATATTAAGTTATAAATGCACGTATGATGTATTCAACTCGTTGCACAATTTTTGCGTATGAGAATTTTAAGTCACTCAATATCAAAAAGATATAAATTCAGTTGGGTGCGGAAAATGGATCACCCCTAATTCACCGCCATCAATTGATCGCTAGTTGTTTAGCGACGTGTCAGTTGATAGCGTATCTCATAATAAACTTATTTTTCTAGCAGAACTTTTTGTTACTCAGTCGCTCAACCTTTTTTTTTCGAAGAGAGTAAGGATATAAAAGATTAAGCTAGGACAGGACTATTGGTTGGCTAATCACAAGTATTTGAATTTTGGGGGGGAGATTTTTAGACATCACAAACATCCATGCCTTCGATAATAACATCGATTGAAAAATGCAGTACTTACTTAGTGTTCGAATCCGACAAAACAATTTAAGGCAAACACGTGATTGGTGGCATATTCTCTACCTTCTAGATTAAATGTGTTTAATCAAATCATAAAAAGTCATTTTATATTACAATTTATGACTTGAGTTATGAGAATCATATTTTAATTAATTTAATATATAAAAATTGTGCGGAAATAAAAAATAATTTAATACAACGTATATACTTTAATTGTCACATTTATCACAATAATGGTATAACATATATTACTGAAAATACAATAAACAATTATGTAGAATTAATAATAAATTTATATCAATTGTATGTGTTGAGTGGCGATAAAATATGTTAGCAAACATTTGCAGGCAATAAATTGTAAGTATACTCCTGACCAATAATTGCTGGCGATAAATTGCAGTCGGTGAATTATGGACGATAAAATTTTCTAGACTCAAAAAAAATATCTTCTAATTAAAAGTTTGATGCACAGTAAATGTTTATTCAAGAAAACAACAGAGCACATCGTAACTTTAACTATATTCTATCAGAGTTGCACTGTTTGTAAATATAATAAATAACTTCGAGCCACGAACTTAAATTCTCTCGTCAATCAGGGTCATTTGTATCGAGATCAAACATCGTGAAGCTAGATTATAGTTATGTTTGGACACAACTTTACTTTATTCTGAAAATTTGCTTGTTTTTACGTCTCCGTTTTGTGTAATATATATAATAAAAAGCTTAAATACCACATAAAAAAAATGTTTTGCCCTGATTCTAATATATTTAATTTTACTAACCAAGTATTCAGCTAAAAAAAGGATATTTGCTGCACAAAAAACATCTAATTCAAACGTCAGAAATATTTTGAATATAAAAAACACAATAATTCAAAAAAAAAATACACAATATTTTCTGTAGTAAGGTGCTATACTGGCATATGACACATTATTTACTTATCTCTTATTGCTAATGGGATAAGCCGAATACTTTTCATATCAAATAATGGGTCGGTGACTTTTTATTTTGAGGTATAAATACGTCATTATGCTACCTGTTGGTTCTTGTGTGTAATTTATTTATTTGAACGGGGGTTTTATTTTATGACTTTAATGATCTTTAGGACCTGTCAAAATTTATATAAATTTCATTTACTTAACCGTATCTATTTTTATTTAATCGGTAATGCCCTTCCGTTAAATACTATTTATTACTTGTAATTGGTAACGTCTTCGGTATAAATTACTGGAAAGTCATATTAAGAGAATGTTTAGGAGTATTTTAAATAATCATCTTAATGTGTGGATGCATTTGTTAATTCAGCCAATGAAACCAATATTGCCAAAAAATAGAGAAAGGCATTTGTTTGCGCGAGTATGTCGCTCTCATGGCCATCCCCGTTTGAAAAATCCGATGAATAACAACTAAAATGTCAACTTATATAACGCTAGCTTAGGCGTATAGAAGAAAAAAATCTAAAACTATCAGAAAAGAGCTTCATTATAAATCAACAGTCTAATTTTATTTTACAAAATTGCAAAGGATGTACAGAAAAAAATTGCCTACACCCAAATGTCAAGTGACTAATAGCGAATAATCGAAGCCGTCCGCCCATGAAATATCCATCGGCGTCGAATGCTGTGGGCACCGGCGGTTTTGGAATAGCGTCGCCGCGAATGCCACTAGCCCACGGAGCTCTCGGAACTGCCAATGGGCGGCCGACGTTCTCCTACTCCGCGGGCTCGCGAAAACTCTGAATCTCGAGTGAAAAAACCCACCGCGGTCAGTCGCGTTAATGCAACCGCACAGGTAACAGTCAGGTCGCGGTTAACTTCGCGTAGAATCACCTGAAACTGAGCCAAGGAGAAACGAAGTCGTCTTGTGACTTGCATCGCCGGTCTGAGCGGTGACCGATGTTATGCAATTTGCAGTGCGCCCGTGAAATATAACAAAATTCTTTTTGGAGTAACTGTGGGTAAACCTTTACGTGAAAAGTGCCTGTGAACTGCCTGCGCTCATTGCGCTAAGTTTTCTCAATAAGCGCCCCTTAGGGGCTGTTCTCGCAATCAGCGGGCAGGGTGAAAATCAAGAAAAGTAACCGTGCGTATTGACGTGACAAATGAAGACATATTATAAAGTGGTTATTTCAAATGTATAGTTTTAGCAAAATTGTGTCGAGTGATCGATGACAACAAGGTAAATTTGTATACAATATTTAAAAAAAAATACATATAAAAACACGTTTAGAATCATATTCGGATGCCTTCTCAATTTATGACAACTTGTGCAAAGTTACCTTCTGCGAGAAACTTTTGCAAGAATAACGAGTTTTAAAATTGGGTTGAAATCACTCAAATCTTCTCATCGATTTATACTCGTCTTAAATTACCATGACAATCATATCATATTTTTATTTTTTATCAAATTAACCAACAAATAATTCACTGTGAAGCAAACTGGCTGTTTTAATTGAAAGAACATTTCAAATATAACATTTTTTATCATCAAATAAAAACAACATTTTTTCTTATTCAAATTTCCAACATCCAAATGCTTAATCGTAATAAAATATACATATTCAATCCAATAAAAATGTTTCAAACTGGTGTATTTTTCTTTTTTTTTAATGAGTGTGAGAAGTTTTTGAACTTTTGGTAACATTTGAATACCGTTGTAATATCCATTATATTTTTATTTTTTTTGTATAACATGTATGCTAATTTACTGTTTTATTTCTTTTCCAGCAAAAATGAGAATAATTTTGCCGCTGGTCGTGTGGCTAGCGCTAACCACTACAATTGTAAGTTCTGAAATTGAATTTTAATTATTTATCTAACATATAAGACGCAGGCATGAAACCGACATGTCAAAAAAATATGACAACTTGATAGAAAGTAACTCATGACATACCACACCGGCGGTTATGTAAAAAAAATATGAAATTGGTTTTTAAAAAAGTAACTAACGCAATCACTCTATACAAGGTGCCTTTAAGCGTGTCTAATTCATATTGAAAGTTAATTCCAAAAACATATTCGAGGTAGATATCGAATGAGTTATAATATCACAATCGAATGTAGTAAAAATACCTCAATTACCATTGTAACGTTTTTAGTATTTAGCTAAAAAAAAACCAATGTGTATTATGTTTAGACAATATATATAATTTTCAATTACGTTTTCAACTTAAATTTGAAATGCATACAAGTTTTGTTAGTATGTTTGTATAAAATAAGTTTAATTTTGAAGATATCCTGCGAAACTCACGTTGTCACCAATGGTCGAAATGATTATTTAAACTGATTTAGAGGTATTTATTGATCGCGTGTTAGGAGCTTCAAAGCTTGAAGTTATTATTACTTTTAAAAATAATTCTAAGGGACATACTTTTAATATGTTTATCGTAATCTAATTTTGAAGTATTATTTTAGATAAGACATATATACGAAAACGTTGACATGCATATAAATTATCAATTAAAGCTGTACTAGGCAATTTTTTTAAATCGTGAAAATTTTGTTAGCTGTATAGTGGGAAAACAAAATTTGTAAAAATATTATTCGTATAAACGTGATGGAATTCTAAATTTATCGCTGATTTCATTCATTTTCACGAAGTAAAACACAGTTTACTGGGAAATTTTGTTGATTCAATCAATACCTTAAGAAGCAAGACCGCAAGATTCCAATTCGATGACAACATAACGTGTATTTTTTTAACTTCATTTTATCTCACGGGACTGACAGAGCAGTTCATTTTTGTATTGCCACTCGGCTCAACGAAATACGATTAAAAATGAATGGCGCTTCACAATTTTAATTTAGAAAGCAAATGTGGGAATTTGCGATGAACTAGACAAAAACCATTGTGGACTTAGCGAAATTTAAAAAACCGTGGATACTTTGAATGCCTTCTTAATTGTATTTGAAGATATTTCGCGGAAAAAAAGTTCGGAATGGAAAACGATCAGATTATTTAATATGTTAATATTATAATTAAAAAAATATATTGTTTGTTAAACATGATGTTGTTTTAATTATTTTTTGCACCAATATTAAAATTGACATTGTCATTTAAATAAATTAACAACTTTTTAATCATTTATGTCGTTTTTTTATCATACTAAACAATACTTTTTACATATTATTTGGTTATTGAAATAATCTCACGTTATTTATTTATTGTTTAAAATTAAAATTATAGTACATGACATAACAGCTGACGCCAATTCGCCATGTACTTAACAAATACAAAGAGACAAAATATTAATTATCATATTAATTCTTGATATGAGTGGAACATAAAATACATATGACTGAACAAAACAATATTCATGAAAATTCGTTAAAATATAATTGTAAAAAATACAATGCCCACAATAGAATGAATATATGTTCGTACCATAAGCATCTGTTGCAAGTTATTATATATGTAGGTATATATAGTTAAAGTTTATTGATTCATCTGAAAATTATATTATATAATGAAACATATTTCAAGTTATACCTACCTACGTTAAGAAAAATGTTGCGTAAGAATTACGTCTGGGTACCTAGCGACAATATTTAAGAGACACCTACGGCTGGTTAAGACGGAAACCTCTTATTGTTTAGCGGCTATGTGGGAGGAAGCACAATGGATTTTTTGAACAGATAATTAGGTCGAGATCAGAATGATACTGGTTTGCGTTATGATTTCACTATGCCAATAAATACTTTTAGTTTTTGACCTTTGGCATTATTCGCTTATTTGGAGTAGACTCAGCATTGCCAATATACACGTATTAAAGTGGTCTGAATATTCTTAAAAAAACATCATATGTAGGCGACTTTAAATAGGATAAGACAATATGAGAAGTAAGTATACATACAAAATACTCAAATTAAGTAGCATAAACGAACACGCAACATTATTCAAACATCAAGCAAAAAAATGTACAGAGAAATGAACTAATACTTTTGAACATTAATGAATAGGATTAAATTTTATATTTGAGACACAGGATTTAAAAAAAATGTGCAACATATAAAAATGGTTTACTATATAATCTTAATATCATTTGAATTGGAGTGTTTTTTGATTAACATATATATGAAATTAATTATGAGTATTTATATAGAGCTGCAATATTTTAGTTATTATTATTTTACTATAGAAAAACCTCATTTTCAAAGAAATTTATTAATGATTGCTATCTTTTTTCTTTGTGGAATATAATAATTTTTATATGAAGACAATCAGAAATTTATTACCAGAAAGTCATAATTTATGAAAGTAATATTTATATAAATTTTAAGCAATATACACAATCATAGAATAATACAATTGACGAAATTTTAAGCTTATTTTTTATACCACAAGATGTGTGGGTTGTTACAAAATTTCTTTGATACAGGAGATGCATATTATAATAATATATTATTTTAAGAATGTCTTCATGTAAATAAACAGCTTCAAATAACAGTCAATAATATTTCACTAATCAGAAGGAAATGGTAACACGTTAATAAGTTCATTGAACTTTTGGTTAAATTCCACAAAGAATACGATTGATAGCTTTAATTAAATATTTTTAAATGTCAAGTGATGAATATTTAAAATAGAAAGTTTCGCATTTTGTGAATACGTTATCTAGAAATGAGGCTAAATATTTTATAGTAAATTTTTTAGTTGTTTATATGTATAATATGATCATTATGATTCTCTACTGCAAAATAGTGTTTTTATTAATATATAAATCAGTTGAAACGTTCCATACTTACTAGTGGACTATTAATATAAACAAATACCACTGTAACTTAAGTTTAAGTATTGCATTATCCCTTAAGAAAAATGTAGGAATTTTGGATTCGTTTGATTACTGTTTGTAAATTCGTGATATTTTTTTAATGATATTTAATTAAAGAGAAAACAATTCGTATTATATATGATGAAACTTAGGTTACATAGTTAAATTAACATTTATACAAAATATATATTTAAAAAATTCTAAATTGTTTGCGCATGGTTTTGTCTCAATATTTTTTGTGATTTGCGGAAATTTGTTTAAATTTAATAATTATGTTTATTAAGTCATAAATTTTCTCTCTTTACGATCACTTTAGATTACCAAAGCTGAATATAATAGAATAATTAAAACACAATTACAGATTGCACATAATTACTAAATTAAATCGATTAAAATGCATCCTTCTAAAAAATAAAATAAAAAATATATTTTGATCTAGAAGGCGATACGCTTTCAACATGTTTAAAGTTTAAAGTTTAAATCGAAACACAAAATTAATGTCTCAAAAACACATTATTTTTAAAGTCGTCTTTTTATGTTTCCAAACTGGTTCTTATAAAAAATACATTCCCACTTAATAAAATACATCGATAGTTACTCAAAGGTCAGACGAGTCGATAACGTATTCAAAAACTAAAGAATATATGCTTTAGAGTTTTAGAGAGCGATCCTTTGCTTTGTTTTTTAATACACATTGATGATCGAAGCCTCGACCTTGGTTCGGAAAAAATCCCAACCGTGAATTATCAATTTCACCACGAAGAAAATAAACATGGCATCACGCAAAGTCTGTACATACCAAGAAATCATCCATCGCAGCTGTAGAGTAATCACATAGTATTACATGATTCTTTCTTCATTCTATCATCATCATTAGCCAATGATGGTTGAATTCTAGATGAAAATATACCCAGTGGCTGCCCAACGCTTTGCCAAGCATTTACTCATAATTTCGTTTTTTCTCCCATTCCGACAAGTTTAATATTCACACGATTTATCAGGCAAACGACTTCCTATGATTTAATTTGACGTCTCTTATATCGTTATATCCACAAACAAAATATTCTTGATTCTCTTGTAGTTACAGAGATCATTTTTCTTCATCAACTATGAAAAGTACTTTCTTCCTATAAAGTTTATTACAAGGACAGACTATTACTTTTTTTACTTTATATATCATGATTATACATATAACGCAGTGTAAAATAATACTGTCAAAAAAATAGTTTTCATTGTAATGTAGATCACTTTTAAGGTTTTTACTGTAAATTGTTGTTACGAACATTTTATATGAAAAAATTAAAAAAATGTTTTAATTCCATTTTTTTTATTACTAATAATGAACTGGACAAAATTTGTTTGTCACTTACATTATCAGCAGAAATTTTTATGTAATTTACTTCCATAATATAAATAAAATAGTTCAATATTAGTTATGTTATCAATCTAGCCTGAAAACGTTGTAGAAAAGGATTTTTTATATTAAAATACTGAGTCATTTAACATAACGTTTTTATGTCTAAAAAATAAATGATTTTTATATTATTTATCATTATTTAAACGTTTTTATGAGCAAAGATAAGCAAACGCGTGAAAGTTTGAGAAAATATTCTTTTTTACGAACAATGATCATTGTATAATATTTGTTTCAATTCAACAAGCCCGATTATTTTTGAATTTAGTGAGAAAAAACATTTCAAACAGCTGTGCATTAGTTAATGTTATCAGCCATATATCATATTATAAAATATGCCTTCATGAATATAAGACATTAAGTAATTACGTTTTGTCGCCGTGAGTGGTAATTGATCATAAGCGTCGACGCCAGGCTGAGGACCTCATCATCGAATTCAGTTCCGGGATCAGACTCGTTTCTTCAAATAAGGATTGGGCCAAACTTATTATCTGTCAATATAATTTTTTTCTCTTTGCCTCAGCGTCACACTCGATTTCCTTCACGACAGACGCGTGGGTGGTGAGGCCTCGATTCTCATTCGATTTTACATTTTCACGTATCGAATGAATGTGTTACATTATCTCTTAATAATTATCACCACCAAGCACGAGACTACGCGATGTGTGTGGGAAGGAATTAAAATGAATACTTTGACAATGAGCAGTAATTGTCGATTCAATCCTTGAAATTACAATTAAGTAGCGACATAATTATACTGATTTTTCTTTCGGTTAAAAAAAACCATGCGATTATAACCATTCTTATGATTCATGGAAAAACAAATTTAACAAACAATATTGAAATAGCAAACGCTTCAATTTAATTTGTATTTAGTATTCTGACGATTACTTCAAATGTCGCTTTAAAATCTCACTTAATATTAAAAAGATACTTCTCTAAAAAAAAAAATTACGCATACTTGAAATTATATTTTAGACATTTTACCGTAGTAAAATATTAATTATATTAATCTAAATTTATACATTTGAAAAGAATAAGACAACAAAGTTCTTAAATTAAAAAAAAAAAATAGTCTTTTGTATAAATCCTACATTTATTTAATATGATCAGGACCGGTTTTGTTCATGACGATCATTTTTAACTGATGATTTCAAATTGCTCGTCATAAAAGAACCAGTCATGATCACATAAAATAAATGTGAAATCAGTTAAAAATATTGTTTTATTTTTTTAATATAATGCATTTGTATCAAGTATTTGCAGTAAACACTATAAAAGTCAACATTTTTTAATGTAAATATATTAAAAATCGTTTTGCAATAAATATAAAATGATTGTTTAAGTATAAATTATTATTTATATTTAAGTCATTTGAGTTAGTTAATAACGAAACAAAACAAATGGTATGATTTGTAATGGTTTTATTTAATGCTTTATTTGCGAGTATTGAGCAAACTCTACTAATAAAATGCTCGAATTATTAGTTAATAAACACTCCATCTCAAAATAAAATCTAAAAACATTGACCAATCATGACAGTTGTTTCCACAAAATATGTAAATACTTATAATCTTTAACTGCAGACAGTTTCTTGGTAACAAAACCTCGTGGAAGGGATTCAAAACTTTATCCGCGTTACGTCAGAAATATTCTTCGCACGTACAAGCCCTCACATTTCGGTATTGTTCAATAATTCTCCATTGAAACGATGTCGGCATTTTAATGGAAACTTAAAAATATTTGTCGCCTTTATCGGTTACCATATTTATTTAATGTTTGAGTTTATTTAACGAAAAAAACTGATGTTTTTAACACCAAAAATGTCCGTTATGCAGCGTTTGAAAATAACACCTAGTTTTAAATTGAATACTATAAAACACAACAAAACAATACATTTTCACTTAGTAATCAATACATTTCAAGAAGTTATGAGACATTATATACTGTTAATTTTAAACAATGTATCATTTGTGAAATTATCAAAAAAATTTAACTAGTCAAAGTTTTTGGTGTCGTTAATCTCATATGTTTTTTTACATTTAAATTTTTAAAAATTAGCACTACAGCTAATGTCAATGGGCCAAATATTAAGTTAAAAGATTACACGAGATATACTCAATGAGAATTTTCGTAAGTTACTTGAGATTAACTCAATGAGAATTTAAATTACAAACACCCACGTTTTAGATCTCTTTAATTTTAAATATCTAAAATTGACATTGACCTTACCAAGAATAGGGCACAGACCCACTTGAACAATATAGGAAGTCCTAACCAACTAGACCACAGTGGGTAACATGTTCGCTTTAATTTTATATTATATATATATTATCATATTATTAAATGAGATTATACATTTTCGTTGATATTAAATATATGTAGATGAAAATAATAAAAATATCTTCACACAAAGAAACTGTTTTTTAAAATGTTAAAAATTTTGTTTGAATAAAAAGGATCACATTTAAATATTTATGATCTAAGTTAAATGCCGCCTAATGGATTTTTCAGATCATTTATTTGACTTGAAACAACACTCATCACCTCACAACACGTTCCCATTAACATCACTGTCAAATAAATTTATCTGATAAACCAATTAAATGGCACTTATAAACCTATTTAAACAATGTCAAATTGAGAAAACTAATTCGGTGGTCCAGTAAGAATCGATTTTGTTTTGATACAGGAAATATAATAATATGGTACAAGCACATATCACAAAGCTAACTGTCGTATGGGTGGTCTAAGTCTAAAAAACGTTTTTTTTATTTACTCAGCGCTACTGGAATTAATATTATTTTTGTGAGATTTAATTTAAAATTTCTTTTTAAGAGAAAAAAAGACAGATTTACACTTTTGAGTCTTCACATAATTTTACTATACGTTCACTGAAAAGTTAAAATTTCAGATGCTTCTTAAAATTTCAAGAAAGAACGCGATGCTGTCAAGATGTCTGTCTATTTTTAAATGATTTCATCAGTGACGTGAAATTAACAATTGTTTGTTTTTAAAACAGTTGCATGTTTGATTCTCAAGATTTATATCATATAATCATTTTAACCAATCATTGTAATAAGCCTTCATCCTGATGTAGGTCCATGGTTTTGCAACCGTTTTTTTTTTAACAACCTTTTCCTTATTTAACCAACCCCTGAGAATCAATATTGCAACTCAACGATATCCATATAAAAATAATTTTAAAGGTAATATAATTGAAGTCAACGACATTGCACAGTATTACTGGTTGAAGCTTAGTAAGCAAATATACATTATCTGTTTAAGTAAGATGACTGATAAATATAATGCATTCAATACAATTTTATCATCGGCTTTAAGCGATCGATAGTTAAGAGTGCCAGGAAGTTCCCACGACTCTCGCATCCCGGCGCTTAATTTTTCATATCAACTTTGTAATTCAAAATCTACAGGTGAAGATGATGACATGACACTTTCCAGTGGACGTCAGTCACCAGGGTCGTATAAAGCATCGCTCGAAATTACAACCGTTGATTTTAATAATGCTTGTATTCCAAAATGCAATTATCCTTCCTATAGATTCATGTTGCGATTTTTATATACGAGGTTGTCGACCGGCTGAAATCGTGGTAGGTTTTTTCTCATTAAGTAGACAATGAAAATAATCAACGTTTGCGTTAAGGTGAATATATCAATCAGATAACCGGGGAGTAGAGCCACTTACTGGCTCACTGTTTAACAAAACGAAAAAAATACATTAGCAAAACAAGAAACGATATAAATGCATATATTTTTATTATTACTTACTATGAAAAGCAGTCGCTAAGTGATGACAATATAAAATCCTATTTTTTTTTTACTTCACTTTTCATCCATATGAATTAAACACCAAATATTTTTATCAAAAATATTTTTTTAAAAGTATATTCACTGACAAAATCATACTTTCAATGATTCTTCATAAAATGATTAATCTCAATCTTCATATAATTGTCATATAAATGTTGATACTTTAAAAAACTATTGAAATGTATAGTTAAACAAATATATTTTATTATTCGTTAGTTTATCAATATTATTCATATAAAAAAGTGATTTTATTATAATATTTTGGCGCCATTACCATATGTATCAGGAAACGCCTTTTTGTTAATTATAATGACAATTCTTTGTAAATTTAACAGACATAACTAATTGTTAATTTATAGATAACAGTTATCAATAAAATAATTAGGTATTGTTAATAGCTTCGGTATTTAATATTTCGAAAACATTAAAATTTTGCAGTTTTATACAATTTTAAATCGTAGACAGTTTTACTAATAGTGAATTAATTGTGAATTAATAATTTAAAATAACATGATTGTACAATGCTAGAAACTATCGGCATGTTTACCTTTGATGCCTAAGGTTAAATTTAATATCTGGCACTTGTAATTATTCAATCGTCAGACGATCGTTTGGGAAAAATATTTCGAAAACGAAAACGATGTTTACATTTCAAATTGTCTTGGCATGTTTCACGTGAAGAGGTGTTTGCAAAACTATCAACAAACCGAATTTATTTTTTAACACTTGCAAAATATGCAACTATCAAAATTGTGACAAGGTTTTTGATATCATAAATACTTTTAGAAAATTATCAGAATTTAATATTTAACAGATATAACACTTTAAAAAATTGACTGTTCGACACTTGTAATAAATTACAGACACTGACGTTTTACATCAGTTATCTCGCAGTACGTTTCTCCAAATATAGTAATCTAATTAGTAAGAAAAAAATCGTTTACACAAAATCATATTGCAATCATTTAATAAATTTTGCCTGTAATAAAAAAATCAATGTATCTTTAAAGAGCAGTTAACAGTCAGTATGTTATTGCTGATTATATATTTATTTACGGTTTTTTTTCAGTTATAATGCAAATAACAAGTACTGTTTAACATACCGTATTTAACCTCCAAAATCTATTTTAAACGGCTATTTTATAGTCGAGTAGGAACATTGATTTCTTGTACCTTGAATATTTACATATTATATATATCTATGATTTCCTTATTTTTTCAATGTAAACTGTCTAAAAGATAAATATAACGATGAGGTTTTTTATATGATGATACAATCCTGTAATTAAGAACAATGCAGATGACGCAAACGTTTACAGATGTATATTTTAATCATTATTACAGTAACGCTATTCCATACACAATGTATATATTATATATCAAACAGCGTAACTCTAAAATGTAAATTTTGACTAGTATGATTTGATATCGACTGTGGAAAGGAAAAAGGACGTAGCCCACACATAGCAAATTTTACAGGAGGCACAAAAAAATGTGTTTTGATGATTTTCGGCCGTATGCAAATTATGAAATAAACACAACCTTGAAGTGAACAAAGGCTTTTAAGCTAGTGTTTAATTGACATAATCTAATATTAATTTAAAAAATTGATTAGGAAAAACTTTTTTTCAGTCTTTTTTCTTGATTTCAATTTTCACAAGACCACTACTTTTCAAACTTCAAAGCTAAATTTAGATACTAATTTAGCATTTGCTGCTTACATCCTTTTGATAGAACTTGTATCAATTTAGAAACATTGTGATTATCGAAAAAAGCTAGTTTGAAAAAAACTGTGGGTTACGTACTTTTACCTTTCCACAATCGATATGTTCATAATAAAATAGTAATTTAAATTTACTCAAGAAAAAATGTAATTAGTTTTTTCTCCTATTAACTGCTAATAACATAATTTCAACTGGAAAATTCATTTTATCCATCTGTATTTTTTCCGGCTGTTCTGTATCATATATTATCAAAATGATATAGCAACGGGTTTACGTGTTTTTGTGTGTTCGCAAATGCGGTAGATAAATTACATTATTTTTTTGAGAATTCATTTAAACCCTAATTAGTTTCTCATTCTGCTAAGGAACCATTTGGGCAGCAATCTTTTTTTATAATACATGCTTTGCTGTTTGATATACAGCAGTTCTTTGTAAAATACTGCCATTGTTAATGAACAATTAAGATTGGACCGTTTGAATATGTTTGAACGATAAAGGTCATACTGTTTATTTATTTAAGCTATTATTAATATTAGTCATTCTGGTTGAACTGAGGGCTTAGAAATATGTAACATTGGACAGTTCCGATCGGTTTCTGCACGAGATGTTGGAAGGTATCCATAATAAGCCTAACCGGACCTCGAAGCAGTCGATGTGGGCAGACACAGTTGAGACTGCGGTGACGTCATTGTCCGTTGCACAACGCTCGCCTCAATGCCAACTCGTTTCTGGGAGCGCTTGCGCCGGTAAGCCACACTCACCAGCCTTATAAAGAACATTCGAAAGTTTTTCTTGCCTGCGCCTGCGCACACATACCCGCGCGAAAATTTCGTCGTGGACGTGTGATCGTTTAACGAAATAAAAAGAATTCGCAGCCATTTTGGATTTCACCTTTTCGATCGATGCTGTCATTCAACAAGGAGCACAACGTCGGCCAACTTAATGGATTGGCAGCGATAACTTTACCATCGACGGTGTAAACTTTAGGTTATTGAAAATTTGTTTATTAATATAAAGATTATCCATCAATTATATTGGATTTTACGTGTTAACCCCACACAAAATGTCAAAACCGTTTTAAGCTGAACGTCACCACAAATTCGACATACCATAACAATACAAATTATAAAACCATAGCTTACTTGTTTAAATTGTCAAAAATGTATTTAAAATTAATCATTGAAGTATGTAAAATGTTTCCTTGACATTTATGAATTCCAATAAAAGAATATAATATAAAAAAAACACAATAACTTTGAAAACATGATATTTTTTAGTAAAAATAATTACTATTCAAAAAAGTCAACATTCTCTTTCATCATCAATTAAAATGTAAATAATAATCGCTGTATCCAATATTGTATAGTACTTAACAAAAATACACTTTTGTGTTAGTTGAATAGAAAAATGATAGTAAATTCTCTCGTATTATAAATTTAAAAAAAAACAATGACGTGATATGTATGACAACAGACAACAATCATTTTATAAATTTACATCGCATATCTCATCATTATTCCACGGTGCATTACTATAATTAGGATTTAAATTTTAATAAATATAACATCATATGGCGCATACATGTAATCAAAATAACGTCATTTTTGAATAATGGTATATTGTTTAATAAGAGTCAAATATTATTATTTTTAAATTATTCGCAACTTACGTGGCCTTACATTCTTGTGATGCTAACCTATCTAAAATAAACTAGCTACATTGTAGATGAGCATTTCTTTAATACTCATTTTTGAAGGATCCATAATGCGATAGCAAATAAGTATGTTTTATTTGACTTATTGTTTTTTTTTCATGTCCGCTCCCAATACGGAGCATATGGACTCCTAATGGAGTTTATCTCAACAAAAGTGTTTCTACGAGAACTGCTTGTTACTCAACCTCTCTTTTTCCAAAGAAAGTAGGAATAGAAGGAAAGGGCAAGGACAGGACTAGTGGTTAGCTAATCGCTCTCTATACGCCCCGTTCATAGGATAGGATGGGTGGGAGGGGGGAATTCAAGACATCACATACATCCATGCCTTTGAACAGAAATTCATAAATCGATTAAAAAATCAATTTATAAAACTGCCCGTACCGGGATTCGAACCCGTGCCCTCCGTAGCGGTAGCCAACGACGTTGACCACTCGACCACACAGGCGGCTATTTGACTTATTGTTCATAATTGAACGTTTAATATTAAATATGTTTGATCATTCGATGCGAATAACGAAATTGTAAACCAAACACATTTCTTTTATTATTATCTTTTGTGACTTACTTCAGCGTAGCTAAGTAAACCTACCAACAAATTGACTAAGTTGCCATGATGTGTTAGACTGAATTATTCCACACTGCACTCACATTATTGCATGCATAACATATATGTTTAAATATGTATAAACTTTAAGTATTTTATAAATATAACAAAAAAATTAATTACTGTGTATGAATCGCTTATAAACGGAGTAATATTGTTAGTTTTGATGGAAACGATTGATATGTTATTTTTATCAAACCCATTTACGACTTTGTAACCACCGAGTATGTGTACATAATATATGATATACAGCCTGTACGACAAATAATAATACTGTATAATATTTCCGTTATATGCGTTCTTTTATAATATGATTCACGAAGACATCCTAACCTTTGAGGGACATCCTGGCTCAAAACAGGATATCCTTCGTGGAGGAAACGTCACAGCATATCGCGCATACATCAGGAAACGACAATTGCATGAGCTGGTAAACATCTTCAATCGATCGATGGTTTTGATTACATTTTAATTATACGATATAAAATCGAATGACGATTTCACTTACTCATCTTTTGCTCGGTGCCTTTCTCTTAATTTTAGATTGTGGAAACCATCGTGACATCTTTATTTTGAAGAGTTATTTTGTTATTCTAGTGAACTAATCACTCGGATTCTCATTAAGTAGATTGTATTTAAAAAATACTGATTGTTATCTTTAAGTGATATGTGATGGAAGATAGAATGTTCAAAGTCTTATACCTTTACAAATTGACTGGTAAAAAAACACTAATATTTAAGTATTTATTTTTAATAAAGTGGTCTATTATATTTAAATATTCTAGACTTCTTACGACAAATATGTCCGGATAATATTAATCTATTTGTATCTTTTCATGAATAATTACGTAATAAATCAAAACATAATTTGTTGTCAACTATAAAATATATTATTTTTGAATTATATGATCCAATAAACAAAAAGAATACGTGTAGCAAAATTGATTAGCTCTAACATTATTTTATCCTTGTGTCGCGCCTTATAAGTAAAACGAGTTTAGGAATAACATTAAAATGAATTCTTAAGTGGGAGTAAATTCTTAGTTTATTTATTTGTACTCAAAGACTTCTGATATTTGCATTTAAAATGCTGCAATTCATTTCAAGAGACATGCTATAAGATATTCTACGTATACAATATCGGATGGTTAAAGGTGTCATTATATCATTGATTTAAAATTTTATTTGCTGTCAAGTAATAAAAAGATATGTTAGAAATATTCTCTCTTTAGATTATTTTTATCACCTTGACAATGGGCACAGTTTCCAAGGAAAATAATTTAAATCAATAAACAGCTGAGTAGTTCCGATAATTCAAGTAAATTTTACAATGATATTATTTAATAATAAAATTCACATCCAATTTTTCTACATATAAACTAAAACAACTCAAAGTAAATAATAATACACTAAAATTTCAAACGTATTTTTGAGCAGTTTATATATTACTGTTTAACTTCATAATGTATTTAATCCTGCAAAATAATATTACCATAAAAAAGATTAACATTTGCTTTTAAAATTGTCAATACGATACGTTTATTAGCAAATAAACAACAAATAAATACATACATGTTAGGTACATTTCTTTTTTATTTTTAAATTTTTAAAGGATAAAGGTCTTATCTGATTAACCATGTGCTTGCTTGAAAACAATGTGTCTCAGTAAAGTTTTTTTTTCTTAGCTTGTAGTAGAAATATAAATTTTAAATTGAGGAAGTTTTTTGTAAAAAAAAACATTTTTTCAATATAAATATAATGTTGTGACGTTATGGTGTTTAGACATTTCTACTTCACGAGTTACCAATATTTCATAAATCTAAATAATATTATTTTTATATTATAACAATAGATGGTTTTTAAATTTAAGTTTGGATCATTGAGATAATCAATAACAACTATTACAAAATAATCTCAGATAGTCAAACGTTAAAATATTTGGCATTTTGATCCGACACCTTTTGTTAGTGGTTTTGTCGGTCGTGATTATGTTGTCAATGCTAAAAGATTGTCGATTTATGAATTATTATGCAAATAGCATATTTAACGAGTAATCTTGCTTCATGGTCACATAGTTAAAACATACATGTCTTGTATGTTGAAAACAGTGACTCAATCGATGATTTTAACTTGATAAATACACACAGCATATGGCTATAATAAATTAACAATAGACATTTTCAAAATATTGTCTATTAAAAAAAAGCTTCGCTCCGTTAATCATCGACAAATTAATAAATTGCGTTGTCTCTAACAATGTCAAATAAAAGTAATAAATATACCCAAAACATTAATAGTTGAAAATATTTTTTAAATCTCTGTAGGTGGACCGGTTTCCTATCTAAATGATTAAAAATCTTGAACGTCCGATATATACTACGTCTACAGGGTCGAAGTCTTGAACCCCAGCACGTCCACTTGGATGTTTGTAATAATCCTCCGTATCACATACATTCTGCCCAATCTTAAATACAGGCCATATTAGATACTATTAACTAAGCACTAGTCTTTTATTCGTCTCATATTTATATTTGGGAAGATGGAAACAAACCTCTTTGAATCATTGGTTATACAACATACTAATTACAACACGTATTAATATGTGATACACAAAATTAATAACAAGCAATTAATTACTCGGCTTCAAATTAATGACGATAGACTTTTTTACACCTACATACATGTGTTGATTCTAATCGAGATTCTTCTATCGCACAACCAGTTAATAGGTCCACTAAACTTATATTGTTCATGATTCTATTCCTATTAGAAGAAATCTGAGTTAACATCATTGAGATTCTTATCGTATCTTAATATTTTTGTTTTTTTAATACTGCAAGGCCACCAGGATTGTGGAGAAAGTCACCGCCTCTGAAGAAAGTGTTACGACAGACATGAATAATTTAACGAATATGCTGGGAGAAATGTCGATTTGTTTTGGTATTCTTTCTATACAAAAAAAATATTCTTTTATTATAAATTAATCCGTGTTATTTTATTTAAGCATGTCCTTAAAGTTTGCTCAAATTTAAATTTAATTAATCTATAATTGTTTAAGATGTGGCTCTTAAACCACATTTACTATATTACGGTGACTAATCTAACCAAAGTAGTACATTTTCACGACTGTTGTAATCAAATCAATTATAATGTTTTAAAGATATTCTAAGAATGTAAAATGTAAATTTAAAATTTCAACATAGCTCTTATTTTACTAACCAACAAATAGAGAGTAGAGTAGATTCTACAACACGATTCCCGTATCAATATTATTCTACTTAAATAATGAGACAGTATACTCGGTCATTGGTTTCATTTAGTGATTGCAGTACCGGTATTTCGTATTAAATACCGGTAAAACAAAACAAAAAGAAAGACAAAAATAGGGCCAATTTAGATCGAAAAACCGGATGAGTAAGTCAAAATCGGTATTCCGATAATAAATATAAAATACAATCGTTTCAAATATAACATAATAGTAAAAAAGTGATTTTCATAAATATATTTAAAACTTGTTTCTCAAAATAATAATTAATCTGGAACATGTGAATATAAAGTATTTAAATTTATCGCTAACAATCGTATTAAAATATGTGATGGTTTCTATTGTGCATGGTTCATTTTCAATACCGTAATATTTGATTTTTTAATCATAAATACCGGTTTCGGTAATACCGGTATTACAATCCCTAGTTCTTTTTAAATATATTCGTTCATTCATTTCAATCAAATGTATAAACAAACCAATGTCGACATATTAAAACAATATTCTTTCATTCCAAAAATCATATTTTTGTCTTCTGTTCGCTTCTCCAAGAAGCAATTTTGGCTTAGTTAATCTATAGAGTAATTTTCTTCAAGCTTCAGTTTTTCATTAATTATATCTCAGACATAAAGCCAGATTGATACTATAATATAAAACCTTGAAAGTGATCCGTCTAGTCACCAAAACGCCAGGAATATAAACAAATTCTGTAATGTTCATTAGATTGCAGAAAATATTATTGCTATTAACATTACTCCACAGAAAGATGTTACTTTAAAACTAATATGTATATGTAATTCAAAGTGATGTATTCCCGGATATAAGAAATAAGTATAAGGTATAAAAAATGTAATGATAAGCTAGCGTCTGTGGGGATATATCTTTACTTCTTCTAGTAATTGTTAATTCACATGATTTTCTTGTTTCGAATCGGAAAATTGCATCCTGCCGTCCTACGTTAGATCTGTTCCCACAGCAAAAACGACGCAAAGCAATAAAACAAAACGGGAAAGACATTAAATGGAATACGCTTAATTTCACTTGTCGATCGATTCGACATACTTGCTTATTCCATCTACACTTACCTTCCACTTCACTAGCCTATAAAATGGACAGAAAATAATAGTAGAGTTGTTATGCCAATTGAAGGAATTCTGGAATTCGATATACAGTTATATTTGATACAATTATTTTCATAGTTATGGCATATTATATCATAGTATAAATATGTTTACCTTCTCAACTATCAAAATTATTGGCATATCTTTTTTTTGATTTTTTTAAACTTAAATTGTAGTTTATAATTTTCTACAAATTTCTAACGAATTGCGAACATACATGTATTTAATTTATTATTTTACAAAAGTATAGTATATTAACTTTCGTTATTGAATAATATAATAATCGAAATATATTCTATTGGTTTATTACTTTCCACTCGCCCTGTTAAGTATCCACAAGGAAATGTACATATTTGAATGTTACATAGCCGAGATGAAATCGCTTATTGCAATAGACTAGTTTATTTGTCGAACAATACAGTGATGTACGCATCTACGGGTCGATAACCACGGTGGCGCCTCTGGTACCTCGTCTTCTCCGGTATATGTGTTTTTTTAGAGGCTAGAGATGTCTTAAAGTTTAGTTATCTTGGTTTACTGTGTGGCGTTGTCATCAATCAAATACATTATTCTTGCATATTATTTGGCAGTAAAAAAACTAAATGCCGATTTGAAATATTTAAACAACACTAAAAAATACTATAGTTAAGCATGAAACCCTTTGTCGCTTTATCGATTTATGATAAAAATGGCTTTTCATAGATATATTATTTTTAATTAACAATTATTGTAAATTTATCAATAAATGTGATTTTTTCGCATATTATATGCACCATTTTTTTATATCGCAGGTATCATTATATTTTCAAAACCATTAAAAAATAGAAAGTAAAAAGCAAACCCAAAATTGATTTTTCTGAGCTGTCACTTATTTTTTGATTGGTATTGAAATAATCGAACACACTTTAAACGATATATGTTAGTGCTGCCCTCTTTTGTTGAAATATACAACTTTAATGACAGCAACTATTTTTACATATTGTTGTACTTTTGTACGAGGAATATAAAACTATTCTTGTATTCATTGCAAATTAAATGCGGTGAATTTCGTTTTTACGTTTGTCTTAAGAAGAAGATATTTACTGTTTGTTGTATGAAAGTTCAATTGGTTAAAACGAAAGCGATCTGTATAATATTCAAACAAAAAACCCGCCAAATTTACGCGGGTGAAAAAATCTGATAAGCTATTGCGTTAATTAGGCGCATCGCTATTGCGGTAGCGAAATAATAACGAGCGCCATCTCTTTATAAGATTGTGTAATACTCAATGCGGTTTAATATAACTGTGAATATAATAATAATACGCTCCAAGTTGTTATTTTAATCTGGCGGGCGTAGATTGAGTGTAATTACACGTTACCAAGAAGTTGCACACAGAGCCCAATGGCCTGAACCTGACATTATAATATAGTATATGGGAAAATAGGGATGCTGTTTCTAGCAGATCATAAACTGTAACTCAATCGTTGTTTGTCTTGGTCACACATTCTGTGCTCCAAGTCCATGAACAACATTAATTATCGGAAATATAACTGAAATCAGTAAAGGTTTAACATCAAAACCAGAGAAAACTAAGAAAAAATAAGCGAAAAAAGATTTATACTACGTAATATCACTTTACTAAGCAAGTCACTCTTCGTTTGCTGTAAAATTTAAATTTAATACATTTAAATTATCGCTAGTAATATGATAAGAAAATCGCTCGGATTGGTTATTACTTTTTGGCTTTGACATTATTAATTACCCATATCGAAAAAGCTATTTTTTAAGTATTTAAATATGAAACGTCACCGATAAATATTCCCTTAAAAAAACGTTCAACCCGATAATGATGTGCGATAATTATGTATTCAGTTGTGACGTCTTGAAAATTGATTGTAACGTGTACATCTTAATTGATTTTATTAATACCTTCGTGAAACTAGTTTACTGATTACTGAGTATTACTAAATTAACGTAGACTGATACTTGCGGACTGGCGAATCTGAGTTCTTGTGTCCAGTCTTCTTGTCCATTGCCCTCGTCGGCATTCTTCCGCAGTGTAAGAAGGCATTCCCGCCAACCGACGCGCGAACTATTTTGCATCGCCGCTGTCCGTTATACTTAGGTGGTTATAAACCCGTACTCATTTCTGCTCTCCGTAACTATTTGCGTCTTTTTTCATCTATTTTTTATCGCAAGGAAACTGGTCGCTATGGGATTCAAAAGCGTCCGATGCAAAGGTCATATATTTAATCGAAACGCGTGTATATAATTGTATACATTCCCCACGTTATTATTAATGATCGGGGCTGATCTTTCGGCTTTTAACGAGTAACCATTTTCATTAGAAGAAACTTTGCATAACTAGATTTAAGCTGCGAACAGATAAGATAAGACCTACGCCAAACTATAAATGTAAATTCCTTGTGAAATACATTTTGTAGGTAGTGCTTATTCAGTCAGGACGCGTCATATTTTCAAACAAGAAACTTGGCAGAACCAAAAAATATATTATTTACATTTTTCGATAAACAGGGAATACACATATGAGAAAACTAGTGTCATTGCTCTCATTATCCGAATTTAAATTTTTAAAAAAATCGCAAAATAACACACGAGCAAAAATTGTTGTAATCGATAATTCGAATGAATATTTATCGCAAAAGAAAAGTAGCAATTTATTTAGATGCAAAATACACTATAACATCATAAAAAAATACTGATCGCCGATTGGCTATTTCTAACCATACCATATTGTTAATTATAAAAATGAGAGTTTATACACCGATAGTGATCTTTGGCAGCGGTTTTAACAGCGTTATTTTTAACACTCAAATATTTAGTGATACATTTGAAATTATTTGACTTACTTATTTCAAAAATATCCAAATAGGATATTATAAGTTTTGATACCAAGCTTCTTATATTGAAGTTGTCTTATATCAACTAAGCAGTGCTATTTATAACTACATGTTTCCAAATTTATTCAAAATTAATTATCAAACAATTATATTTGTATTGGCGATATGACATATTCCTAAAATTTAAATGATACTATCTCGGCTGTAAATAAACTTTACTTTCATTAAAAATATTATATTTTACAGCTTCTACATACAAGTAAGCGCCTGTCTCAGTTTCTTAAAAAAACGGTTTTCCTTAAGGCTTTATTCCAAAAAGATATTTCATATGAATCTACTGCATTCAATTTTCATTCACGAACAATAACTTGTTAAATTTTAATGAATAATTCATTGCTAAGATGACAAGAAGCTCCTTTTTGACCTTTGTACCGTAACCTTGTTCCAACAAGACTATTATATTCAACAGCTATTCAAATAGGCGCATACCATAAACTTCAGAGTATCATATTGCCTTTGACAATATTCTGAATCTGGATTTTTTAATTCGTTTTATTTAAGGAATACTTGAATAAAGAAACAATTTTAAAAATAAAACACAAAACTCTTGGCCTGTGAAAAATATGCCACCCACATTTTTCGAGATCATTTTTTAAAAATAATCTTTGTTGGAGGTCCTAGTCCTATGGCACGCTCTAATCATTATTGTATGAATTGTGATATTTTTTTTTTGTTATAAGCGTGATCGATACAGGAGAGACTTTCAAACAAAAGCTAGTTCATGCGAATTTTTCCTGTTTTTTTTTATTATTTTCACTGCTTTCGTTTCGCGTTCAAGCTGAGTGGAACAACATTGAAATACCTGATAAACTAGTGGTTTCAGCAGTGCACGGCTAGTATTGATCTTTACTACGAAATCGGAAGAGTGCATGTAGACTTTGTGCTATCAATTAGATTGTCTGGTTCGATGGCGATGGTTCATTGGACCATGAATATTCTCGAAGAAGTGCGCAAGCTAGTAAGTGCAATGCGGAAACTATAGCAAGCAGACTACTAACGCTCAAATAAGTCACGCATAGGTGATCTAGCACGTTAAATCTGAAATGAATACCATCTATGAGTTATTCATTAAATTAATACCCTTATATTATTCCATTAAAAACATAAGATAGTGGTAAAAAAATATAGTAAATGTTTTCAGTATCTCGCTAAGGTATACACCTGACGTGAGGAACCTTCAGCATTTTCTCGACAATTCCATTCTGTTACAAAATGAATTTAAATTTATTATCTAATATTGATGTTTCTTGAATTGATTAGAATTTTTGATTAAATAAATAAAGTTAATCTTATCTTTATTGCTGTCAAAGTATTGCAGTATACGAACACTTACTTATATATGTAATAAAAACGGATTCGTGAAAAACAATACGATCGTTAGCAGAGCTTTTAGAAACAGTAATGTTAATAAAGCAAATAAATTAATGCATTTTACGATCGCGTGTCTATTAAATAAAGGAGCTTTCGTGCGCAGAATCAAAAGCTGCGCTTTGAAGAGTCTGAAGGGCGCCGTGACATTCAAAAACAGAAATGATTCACAGACTAAGGTCACAGGCGCTGTGAGCCTGCAGTAAATACTTACAAACACACGTCTATGTAACCAACTACATCTTCAAATGGACTCGTAGCTAAAGGCAAAAGATCAAATAAAAGCAGATGAAATTCTTTGTCTGTATCGAGTGAGATGCTTGCGTGAATAAATGCGATCGGCAATATGCCCGAGCTGTATTTCTTAAGCTTTGAGCTTTTGCCTTTACGGTTATTAGATATATATAATTCAAACCATCTATAAATTGTACGCATATATATAATATGTTTAAATTTCTTTCATTCGATATTGAAAATGTTCATCGCCTTTTGTTGGATAGCTTCTGTGTGTATTTATTGCGCGCATTCGTATTGTATTGGTTTATTCTTAACCATCTACGACTTTTAACATAAAGATGTGAAATATTTGTATGCAAGTCAAAACAATAAATATTTCTTTCGCCAAATAAACGTGATCTTTATTATAAATTATTCAGATGCCAGCAAAATGGAATTCATTTATCTTTTAAATTATAGAGTAATATGTGTTATCTATACAGTATATTATGAAAAGCGTGACCCTCCAGAGACGAGAGCTTTTTATCGATATTTTTTTAAGTCATATTGAAATCACGGATAACTTTTATTCCTAACAAATTAAAAAAAAAAAAAAAGCATAGTCGTTGTATATAAACCCAGCATGACTATATGGTCATGCTCATCCTTTTATTACCGTGTAATATTGTGTACGGACAGTAGTAAGGACGAGCGTGACCGTATGAGCACGCAAACATTCGGGGTTGAAATATAGCTAAACGTGATTTTTTTTAAATATTTACAATTTGACCTCTTTAGATCAACATACTTTCAATATAAATATATTAGCAAAAGGACTGTAAATAATTTAATGTTTTGATAAAAAAATAACTAACAGTTTCAAAAAGTCCATTAAAAAAAACGGAAATTCAAAAAATCGCATGTGCTTTTGGTGGCCGTTTCTGTCCCCGCGGCTGATGACTTACTGAAGTCTGTACCCTTTTTAACCAAATATGAGTGAGAGCAACGATATTTAGGTAGAAAAATAATGAATAGTGGGATCAATAGACAACGGTGTTTACTGTGACCATATGGTCACGCTCGTCCTTGGAGGGTTAAATAATGTGTTTAAATGAGCTACGATAAAATACTAAATATCTATTGAGTATTTAAAGGAAAATACCACCTTAGCCAGTTAACAATATAAATCATATGTTTCGTCTTTTGTATATTCAATTCACAACGGAACGGATAATCTTAAGATAACCTGAAGAACTATACTAAAACATAAAGTCTATAATAACACTTGACAAATGGATACATTCTTCCAAGGTGATGCATTTTAGTATCCCTTCGTTCTCTTCACTGGGTACTTCATAGTGTCTAAACATTCATTATAATTTATTGTAGACTAATCGCGGCTTTTGCACGACCATTAATGAAACGACTGCATTATTTATTGCTTCGTAGGGTTGCTGGACCCTTGGAACAAGTTGAAACGCACTCTTGTAATATGTACTTGAAGACTGTTAATTTTGCACTCGAAGATATGCACGAGGGAAATAATATTAAAGATATCGATCGCTAGTAAATATAATAAGACTCGAGAAATATTAAAACGTAATAAATGATATGTCCCAAGTGCAAAATAACCTTTGGACCTCTTATATATTATAATATGATATGTTTAGTCAATTTCTGTAAAAGCAATGATCAAATACAAATTTTAAATGGCAACTTATATTACTAATACTCTTTTAACGATTAGAAATACATATATATATATATATATATATATATATATATTCCATAACCTTGTGGAAGAAAGTCTAATAGTTTAACTTTTAACCACAGTTGATTGTCTAAATTTCTTTTTAAATATATAATACACCACTACTTAATGGAAAAGAAATATGTCATACCTTAATTTAATGGATCGAATTTAATTTACTGAATTTTATAATGTACACAAATATTTGTAGAATTGGTCTTCACAGTGCTTGTGGAACATCGAAACTTATTTTGGTAAAGACAAGACAAAAAGATCCAAACGTAAGTATTGCAGGTTGTTGACATATTTTTATAGTAATTATTATTACTTAATCCAATGTCTTTTATGTCGGATTGAAAATTGGTGCCAAGATCATTAATAAACGCTGCGAGTACAATGCGCCATACAAAAACAGACTTGACAGACTAATAGTACCGTATTATATTTTTTTACATTTTAAAACCCGAAACGCCAATTTAACAAAATAAACAGCGAATAACGGTTCGAGACTTTTCTATTGTAGAGATTTCTTCAACTGTAAACGTCTATTTAATGTTGTGAATCAAAATATTTGGATACACATATTGTCAAATGTATCTATTATTTTATTATTGTTTTTCTATCAATATTCAATACCAATGGATTCTTAAAAAACGGTGTCACACTTTCTGATAGAAGTCTTCTTCTTTCACTTATGAAAATACACAAACAATAAACATTGTTTATTTTTGAGTTTTTTGTCGTAGAAAACGGTCTCGCACAATCGCGTATTATTAAAAAAATTATCTCATTTGTCGAGTACAAGTAACTCTCAATATAACAATACTCATTGCTTCTTTGAGTTTCTCAATATGTATTGATTGATTATTTACACGTTACTTCTAAAATTGTTCCATGCTAAAATCATTAACTTGAAATATTTCTATGTAGAGACTTATCCAAATAATTACGGTTAGTATCGACAAACTTCGATGTAGTGCAAATATTCATAGCATTTCCTTTCTAACCGATTCAATAGACTCATACCTGGATGGTAGTCAGCTTAAAAAAACTTTTTGAAGCACTTTATTATTCAATCATCGTGGTTAACGTTTTGATAATTGTGGTTAATTTTCGGTTCTTTATAGCATAATGTGTTTTTATTATCAGTATGACGTACAAGAGAGAAACCATTGAAAGAGATATTCATTCATGTTAATTTTATCTTTTATTACAGCTCATACCTTAGGCATTCAAATAAGATATATTAATTTGTTTTAAAGCTACAATAGTTGAGAAATCTAACTGCGCTCGCTTCGTGTAATAAAATAAGATCACAAAGTTCATCCCAAGTATGATAATAATCAATAAAATGCACGCAGCATTCAATAATGATTTGATTCAATTACAGAAACATTCACGCTCCGATCGATTCCTCCGGCAGATATCTTCTCTACAATTTACCCATGAGCCCAAGATTCAATTCAGTGAGATTTTTTAACTGGTTTGACTCCTGTTAGCCACGCCGGGAATGATGAATCTTTAATACTATCCTCGCTTTCAAGTTCAAAGTCGTGGAGAAGGGTACAAATGTGATTATTATATGGTGGAATGACACAACACCACAGACTGTAGAGTGTCATTGTTCATTTGCTCTTTAGTCATTGTTGAAAATCGGCATCCATTAGGAAACTGAATCAACTTAGACACTTCAGAGCATCATCGTTGCTAGTTCAATATAATTATATAACATAACAGTCTACATTCTACAACTTAGTTTTTGTTGTGAAAACACAATCGATAGTTAATTAAAACAAATTATTCGAAATTAAGCGTTCCAAAATTTTTGACATGAAGTCAGTATAACATTGATACATTTTTCTTCAAACGATGTCACTGTATAATAGAACAAAAAAACTTATCAACACAGCGGTGGAAATTTTATCTTTTAATACAACAAAAAATGCAATAAATTACATAAATTAACAATTCACCGTCATTTTTATATTGTATCAATTTATTGATCCCTCAATTACCTCATGTTTAAGTTGACGATTATCGTAATGAAAAGTATTATTCTTAAATAACTTCTGTATCGATTTACGGTAGTAAATAATATAACCAAGGCCAACTACATTGTATATTAAACTTATTTAAATATTATAATCTGGGTGGGGTCAAATATCTTATTTTAGGTAGTGAATGAGTTTGTTTTTATACCAACAGCTTCCTAGCCCATATTTTATTCAATATTAAATAAGTAGTGTCTGAAAACGTTGTTATTTATTATTATAATTATAATTAAATAATCGGAAAAAATGATATAGTATTAAATGTATCAAAACTCAACAAAAAATAAACAACTTCTGCTACAAAAACCTATAGCTTTTTTTTGCTTTGCAGTACAATCATAAAATGTGATTTTATCATTATGGAAAATAATTTTAGTATACGTATTGTTCAAAAACACACACAACATTCTATTTTATATACCATGATCTATTTTATACACTAAACATGTTTTATATTGTTTTTAAAAGAATTAATATAGCAATGGTTTAAAAATTTGACCGAATTATATTTACAATTTAAAGTGATGTTGTGAAATAAACTACTTAAAAAGTTAAAATAATATGACACGAACTTAAAAAAAATCTCAACTTATTATTTGTCATATGTTTTAAATATATTTGTCTACTTTTAAAATTTGATTATATATGGCCATCTAAGGACAGAATCTATACTGCTGGAGGAAAAGGCAGATAAAGCACGTATCCGAACATTGCATTTTCCGCTTTTCAATATAAAGCTGTTCAATGCGATAAACTTTCATTTTTTGCCCACACATATTTCCTTTTGAGGCTCGGTTTACAGTTAATCTTACTATTATATTTTGACATGCTTATAACTCGAAGACTTATAACAAGATCGTCAGAATAAATGTATTGAATAAAATCGAATTGGTTATCCTCGCCATAATACGCGACCTTTGGATGCAGCGAACCTTTCATTTCCAACCCAAGAGATTTATTGAATAATCTGAACTTCCTTTTATACGTAATCCGATGGACTATTAGTTCCCGTACGCCGGACAGTAATATTATTATGACTCCAAAGAGATCGTTGAGATAGCTTGTAATTACGTGCCTCTGGGGTTTATGGTTTTCAGCCGAACCGCAGACCGGTCGACCACTGTATCGGAAAATAATCGATAAAAAATGAGAAGTATTTCACTTTGCGTTTTCACGGCAATGTATTTGTTAAAAGTGACCGCAACGTGACGTAAGAAGTGGACAGACTATAGTAAAAAAAAACATTGAAATTTGAATTACACAAGCGTCATTACACGTAAATTGTGTTGGTTAATATTTAATTTAATGGCGATTTAATAGACTGCGATGGGAAGTTTTATTTGGCCATCTGAGTAAAACGATTTGTAAAAATCAAGTTAACTTTTATTGATAGATAATTGTATAAAAGTAAGAAAATACTGTTGTTAAATATGTGTGTCAATGACATCCAAAAAAGAATTTATCGATTAAATAACGTAAACATAGTAACTGTTGAGGGACAAATGAATTTAAATTTAATTTTTATTTAATTTCAATTGCAATATACTGTTCTGGTATTTGCAAATTTATACAAACATTTACAGCCAAACAAGAACATTCACCCTTCATAGTCTATTGGTAAGATCATTATCTGGTGATCAGATCGATCTGGTTTCAAGTCCCGGCGGGTTAAATGTTAGATTAAGATTTGAGATCTTGAACCTGAGTGTTTGTGATATCTTATTTAATCTATTTGATCTTGAATGACCTATTTATTTTTTATGATTTCAAAATATTTGACGCATTGAAAATTCTTAGTTTTATAGTCAATTTTTTTTTTTAAATTTATACTTTATATATTAAGACCAGTTGGCTGATATAATTAAATAACGTCATAGGATTTCAGGATATTTATGATTTTTATCCCCAACCACGAAATTCTTGCTGTCTTTAAATTTTTTACAGCAGTAATTGTGTAACAAAATAGTTTACCTTCCAAAAAAATTGTTAAATTTTTTTCAAAACCTCTCACATTTTCACAGGTAAAAAATATATATTTGATTAATTGAATGTAGTAATATCCAAAATAATTCATTGTTATATGGACTAAGTATAAAATACTGCATTTGCGTAACATTTGGGGATGAACTTGCATTATTTTGGACACGTGGATAGTATTAAAAAAAAGACTACATTCAATTTGAGTGGAATAGTCGTGCATTTTATTTTGTAAGCTTATAAAAATACGCGACAAAGTATGGATGTCTGTCTAAAAAAATATTTTCCTACGACAAAAAAAACTGATAGATTTACAACTTGCATTAAATTATGGGAAATCTTGCTATAAATAACTATCATACAAAGTACATATAATCAAGTATCATATCTGTACTGGAAACTGGTTTGTAGGTACGATAGTATTTTAAAGTACCTTTTACTAATATTTTCCGTGATTCACCGTGTAAGGCATATTTGATTTAGAGGCGTGGTGTTTTACACCATGTTAAGCAACCAACAAGCAACCATATGTTTCCGTAATTTCGGTCATTGCACCCATCATCAAAACATGAATTCCTGACTATCAAAAAATCTTCATAAACCTAATGATTATTTCATATCATCAAATATCCTTAATTTTTTTTTATTCGTGCGATACAAGTCGTAACGAATTATTCTTCTAATGGAAAAATCATTTAAAATCTATTACTCGGCCGATTTCACCAAGAGGCTAACTATTTTTATGAGCTCTATAATAAGATTCACAATTACAGATATGTAATCCTAAATATGCTAAGCTAATAAAACGCTACTTCAGTACATGCTAGATAATATGAGTATTTCTTCAAAATAATTTCATATCTCCATAAATGTATTTTGTACAATTTATTTATGTACTAAAATACTAAAATAAAGACAGTAATGGACTACTCTTTAGACAGTGGTGGATAACCATATAAGCGAGTGAAGCGCGGGCTTGGGGGCTCCGAATTTTAAGGGTCTCGAAAATAGCTTATAGTTATATATGTTATAAAACCCACATATTTTTTTCCGATTTTGATCGAGTTTTATGACGTTTTTATGTTATCCAAAAAACATGGCATCCAAATTTCATTGCGTCTGAGGCCTCTAATGTGCTTAATTTACCACTATCCTTAGAGACTCCTAGTTTAGCAGGGCTGTAGATCCATAGCGAGTGTTAATGGTTACAGCGTTCATTTTTGTAGAAATATTTTTTTCATTACAGAATTGAAAAACGTGTTGTATTTTTAGCTCAATAATTTTTCTTCCATGGAGAATTGTTTTCTCACAATTTGCCAAAGGCTCAAATAATTATTTAGATATTTTTACGCTAGAAAGAATGCGTACAATTTCATCGCACTTTTTATCATAGACGTTTGCGGCAGTTTACGGTCATAAAATAATTATACTATTATTTTATTATGCCTCGGACTGGTATTGTACAAAAAAATGCGATCAACAAAAAAATGTATTAGATTATGAATTGAATTTTAAATCGACTGGTTGAAGTTTATATACCTACATATAAATAATATGAACTTTTTTGAATTTATTTCGTTAAAATAGAAAGCCATAAATGATTTGATTGTTTTTTTGATTGACATTTTCGGTCGGTCGCTGATATATTTTCTGAATTTAAAACAGTTGAGTATTTATTTCAACATAACACATTTTTCTTCCGTCAGTGTCCCTACGCAATGTAAACAACATCTTTTGATGCCTTCTAAATGATAGTGCAGTATATTATGCGACTTAGACAAAGCACATGTATGCATTCTTCCTTGTTATAGTTTATTATTACACGCATGCTTAATACCATGAAATAGTTGTGGTCCGTGGTGATGATGATGATGATTATATTACAAGACTATTCCCCATTATATTATTCAATGTCATAAAAAAGCACATTACATTATGTATAACACTCATCCGTGAAATACTTCCGCAATACTGACAGTGGACAATTTTCTGCCTTCATTTTAATATCAAGTTCCGTTATACATGTGTATTATATCCTTATCAAATAAATACATTAAAACCTCATTCGTTTAAGTTAAAATTCTTGTAGTGTACATATAATAAATAAACAGTCAAATTGGTAAAATTCTGTCCCCGAAACGTCAAAAACACTTGACTGAAAATATTATTTAAAAAAACGAACACATGTTTAAGCAGATTTCACAAAAATACGTTTAAGTGATATAATCTAAACTGTATTCAGGGTGTTATTGTTTATTAAATTTTACATTTTTGATATTTAAACAATATATTCTTTAATTAGTTGTAATTCCAGAACAAAAAAAATATTCAACATTGACTTGCTAGTACTACTAAAGTACTAAGTAACGATAAAAATACGCTATTTTCACGGTTTTCCTATAATAAATCGGGGTTTTTAATCCGTATACAATATAAACATTAACATCATGGACTTGTTATGGAGAGATTTGTTTCTTTTCTACAATAAACAATCGTTCATATTAATCATATTATTAAATAAAATGACTTTCACTAAAAATTGCTTACGCTTACATCATTTCCATAAAAGATATCACTCGATATATTCAAAACATTGTTTACATATGTTCAACAGTACACTTTCGATACTTATCTGTTATTATAGACAATTTGTTTTGCATTATTATCAACATATGTATTTATAAAACAAAATCTGATTCTACACGCGTATGTTATTTATTATATTCAGTTACGCAATTAAACTTTCAATCAAATTTATATTATTCTTTCGTATGATAATAATTGAGCTATAATTCTATGAGGCCACCTGTAAAGAAAACCAACATTCATTTCTCTACTGTGAAACAAAATAATGGATCACTTGTCGTTTTATCCTATGGAAAGAAAAATTATAACGGCACGGTATGTTAGTCAAGCTTAGACGCGCATGGATTCCAACATGTGGCAGCCGGATTATTATTAAATTTAATAATATTTAATATTTTTTAAAAGACATCAATCTTTATAGTATGAATGACTTGTATGTTACCGTCTATCCCAGGAGTGGATTCCCAGTGGCTCGTGCGAGCGCCTTGTTATTTTTACTCAGGTTGGCGAGCCCCTTGATAAAGGAAAACAATATTCTCAGATCTATGCTTCATATAATTTATAAATTTGCAGTATATTTAAATTTAAAAAAGAGCAGTGATAAAAAATTTGCTGTGTCTGACACATATTAGAACCTAGTTAAGGAGCAAAAATTCAAAAAGTGATTTGTCTCACAAATATAGAGCTTGGGAAATGATGATTTGAGTGTTGGAGAAATCACGATTTCCTTGAATGTGTCAACTTCATGATTCCATTTTAATTGTAGTATTAAAAAAAATGTTTTTAATACTACAATAATTGGGCTTTCCATTCATAGATTTTATTATGGACTATCAGAACTGATATTAAACAGTATTTTTCAAAAATTGTTACAAATCATTTTTTGAATGTTTGCTCTTCAGTTATGGGCCAATCTTGGAACACTTTACTCTTGTAATCTTGTGTAGGGAACTACATTTTTCAGCTTTTGATATTATTTATTGTATTACAATAAGTTGAGTATTTTTGCACAATTATATATATATACATAATATAAACATTAGATAGCTTTTATAATTATTGCGTCTTATATAATTGTTTAAGAGTAATTTTTAAAAATCACCCTTTCCCTAGATCACTGCCAATAGTATTGAGATTAAGCAATCTCCTTGTTAATATATTGGTAGCTCACTGTCGGTCTATTTTTGTTTACATCTGTAATAACAACGAAATTTTTGTATAAAAAAATCTTTTATTTTACTTTGACTATAAATGTCAAAATTATTAATTCTTTTCCATAATAAATGTGAATTAAAATATTTGTGTTATTATAAAACATTTTACGTGACAGGGTTTGAGAATTTTGCTCTGTAATGCAATAAGGCCACGGATCGTTCTTTTGCTTATTTGTATGGCTAAGATAGTCATCTAGAACTGCTTCGCTAAAAGCAGTTTCCTGTTTTCATTCACCCAATCATGATGCCGCGGTTGCTGATTTTTACCGCAATTTAAAAAAAATGTATAATATTTATATATATAATACAACAATATTACAGATTTAAGTTTTACTTCAGTCGACTTCACACCACCTCATCGTTAAAAGTATTATAGTTGGATACCAGTAAAAAAATATATTTTTTAATAGATTTTATAAAGCATATTTTTCAGATTAATTACAGAATCCAGAGCACTGTCATTTCCATTGCAATCAGCAGCTGTTTTTAACAGATTGTGTTAGTTTATGATAAATTGTTATTTAGTCAGGAATAAAAAAAGACAAAGTAGTTCAACATAATAATAAATCACTGCTTTTAAATACAAATAGTGTTGTTCGTTTATTAACGTTTAGTTAATTGAGTCATCGAAAAAGTTATAATTTTACTAAAAGTACTATTTCCAATCATTCATTTATTCAAGAAATTTGATATAGATTTATTTTTTCATAGTGCAATACATATGTATGATAAAAGTGTTTTATGTCCAAAAATAAAAAAAAAAACTGGGATTAACAATGTCATAATAAAATGACGCTGAGTAGAATCTACCGATTGTGTTTTATTTTTTTATTATTTTAATGTAATAATTTAATACCTAAAAACCACGAATATTTTATAATTTAAAATTTACTCAAGCGTACAAAATAATATTTATTGTACCATGCTGCTACTTCGTGTTAAAAAATCTTTATGGTACCTATTTCGTAATAGATTTTTAAGCAGATGTTCATGGAAATTAATTTTATAAATATAAAAAAGTGAATTATATTTATAATTTGACACGCTATCAGCTACTTAAGAAATTTATTAAGTATTTTCTAATGTGTTGAAATTGATGATATTTAAATTACACATCAACTAACGAGGTATATTATTATTTATAATGGCGTCATAAAACCCTACGCGTATTTAACAAACTAAATTACGCCATATGCACTGTATAAATTAAATTTATTCATGCAGTGTGACAAATAATTAAAATAAACGTTTAAAGTAACAAATACGTTGTGCGGATGCGCGAAAAAAACTTAATCACATCTCTTGGCCTTGCGACTTCGGTTCAATAATTTTGTTTAACAAATTATAGCCCTCGAGCAAATTCCGTTTCGGTTCACAGAAAAAAGTCATCACTGTGTGAATGAAATAATAATCAAATATTTATTCAGATAGATGTTATGAATGCAATGAACAAGTTGAAGGCACGGTTATATTTTATAGACTCGGTGTTTATCAATTTCTCGAATGAAGCTATAGATTCTGGTAAAAATATATACGAGAATAATAGTCAGTTGGCGTAGCAAATCCAATTTTTTTTAGCATATTACTTCGACAATTTACAACCGCTGGAGTTTTTGTGAATTCATTTTGAATTCACAAAAATTCAATTCAATAAAATCAGTGACTACCCTACTGCTTACTGCAAATTGTATAATATATTTTACTTTTAAGGTGTTCTGCTCATAATCCATACAATAATTTAAGCATTTTATTCTCGATAATCGCAAATTAAACATCATAAATTAGCCCACTTGTTTTGTTTTGTTATTAAGCAAATTAAGAAGGTTAAATATATACTTACTTGAGTTATCATTGCATATATATTGCAAAATGATTCTAAATTCTTTTCATTCAAGAAAGTTCTTTCAAGGTGCTTAAAATATTAAATTAGAACACTCTTTTGTACTTCCACACGTATTTATTAAGATCAGGACCGGCTTCGCTCGTCACTAGCTTCTTCAACCGATAAAAAAATATATTGAGACAGGGATATTAATTTTACAAATCTAGTAAGACCACTAAACGTGTAACAAACAATTGGTAATCAAAATATAAAAATATTTTTTAGTATATATTTTCAATAAATGTATTGTCTTTACAACAAGAATCGACAGTAATCATTTAAGTAATATATAATTTGATGCATAAATAATATTATTTGTCAATGATTGTTCATCTTTTCAATCCCTGTTCATACATAGAGTTGCTAGATTTCTTGCAAGAGAATCCGGAACATTTGTCCGATTTGCTGACTTTCGAATCCAAAATCCTAGGAATTTACCGAATTGCCCAAAATACCAGCATTTCCCGAGATCTCCGAAACACGTTTTTTTTTTAGCTCACCGAGGAATTTGAAATCCTCAATTCGCTATACTTTTTTCCCAGATTATCTCCGAAACTCGGAATCCTGGACAGCGCTTCCAATTCCGGGACAATCCCGGTCAATCTGAGACAGGTGCAAACCCTATTCATACACCGTTTATTAACTACACACTTTTTTAGTTTTTTTATAACTTTTAAAAATACATTTTTTGCATTCTTGCGATTTTCATGGCCGACCATTATGTCATTACGTCTGGGAAACACGTCAGGTATCGAATAAACATTGAAGTGTACAGTTATCTAGAGATGTAAATAATGCGCTTAGATTATTACTGTCAAATCTTTTTCTATATCCGCTGTCAAATCGCCGCGAAGAAAGAGCCAGGCCGCCGTCGACGGGCTGCGATTGTCGCAAGAATAGGCCAAGAGCCCCTCCGTTCTGCGGTCGACTTCCGCTCTCGGTGAGATAATACCGCTAGCCGAAATACGAGGCCCGTCGATCGCGAGGCGAGCCCGGGGCAAGCACATTCGCCCGCCATCCGAGACCGCTTTTTACCGTTGCCATTTATTTATTCCCATGCCCAGAGCTTGTAGTCGCGAATTTCGCACAAGGAAACTAATAAGACAATACATGCTCGATAGAATTGTCATCAATAACAAACTGTCATCACTAGAAGTATTCCAAGTATTATAACCCCCCGAAGTACAATGGCCACTTTCTCCACAATACCAAAAAGCTTTCGTTCAAATCAAACAATAATAATATACGTTTTATATCCCCATTGTAATAGAAGAATATTTTGTTGAAATTTAATAAAATATGGTAGATTTAGATATGAAAAAACGTAAATTATAGTTTGAATTGAATTACACAATTGTATAAATATGTTAAGCAAAATAATTATTTACTATAACGTTAATACCTGATACTGCAAAGAAATTCAAGCCCTAAGTAAATAATGAATGATAAATTATTATTTGTATTTAAATAACGTACTGTATTTAGTGCAATTAAGTTAAAATTTGTTTTTTTTGTACCAAAACCTAATTAAATATGAATTTTCTTCGGAAGCGAATTTCTTCAGCGTACGCACCGACAAGTTTTATTGCAAGTTAATATTTTAAATTGAATTTAATATATGTAGCTTTTTTAACAATTGCGTCATACCCGTGGAACCGGATTCGAAATATTTTTAACTCAACAGAGCCAAATTGAATACTCAGTTAATATATTTTCACAATACAACAATAGTTGTACTCAACACTAGAGTAAACTTGAATATCTTTCATTTTTCAGTCAGCAGTAATAAATTACACCATTTGTTGTTTTGCGTAATACTTTTAATAAATTAAATAAAAATAAAAATTAATATAATATATTTTGATATACTAAATACAAAGTCAGGTCTGTAGCAGAGTGGCTAAAATCGATATCTCCGGTTGTGGTTTTCACGGGATCGAATCCCCAACATGGACAGTATTCTGTCTTGATTGATTTGTCAATTGATTCGTGGACGTGTTTTCTTCCATTGTGCCTGTAGAAGAGTGATTAGTTAATATTACGTACTGCCCTGGCCTCAAAGGTTGAGCGACTGAGTAACAAGCAGTAGTCGTAGAAATACTTTTGTTAATTTAAACTCCATTAGGAGTCTAAATACTTCACATTAGGAGTGGACATTGTAAAAAAATATAACAACTTTTGTCTTTCACATCTTAGCCAATACAAGACAATTTATCATCTGGAAATAATAAAAAAAAGTTCATATTTAATTGATTTATAGTCTTTTTATTAACTACTTAGGATAATTTCATTTAAATCATTTTCTTCTAAGATCTCAATTTTTTTAATTGAATTTATTATTTACACGTAAGGCAAGGTATGATTTTTAGTTATATCAATACCTAATACTGGCCTGCTCACAAAGTAAACGCAAATTTTTTTAATAATAATTATACGAGAAGTAAAAAATGGCGCCTCGAGGCAACCGCCATTAAAACTCCACTTTGACGAAGTATGAATTTTGTTTTTTGTAGAAACTGTTATAAATACTCTCTGGTTAATAAATTAAATTGATAGTAGAATTTAAAGGCGTCAGTTTTAATGGCATATGTCTAACGCGATTACAACTACCACCTACTTGAGCCTGAGCAGACGATTGGTGAAACGTCAAGAGAAGCTTATATCAAGCAGTATTTATATTGATAATCGAGAGATAACTTACCTCGGTAATTAATTATATAACAATTTTATAACATAAATCTCAAGTTTGTAGGATACATATAAAATTGACTACCTGTTCATCGACAAGATTAAAATAAATCTAAGACGTACGAATAAAACAAGAAAAAAGAAGCACCGACTAAAGTATAGTCAGTGTTAATGATAAGTTATTTTTTCACGAAAATTAACTCCAATAAGAGTAGCGTCCAAAAAAATAGACTTATTAATACTAATTACAAAAAGAAAAATCATTTATATTGCTCTCCATTTTCGTACGAGTTGTTTACACCCTGTTTTCAGTTGCGGATATAGATAGAGAAAAGACTAAAAAAATAAAGTAGATTCAACACAACTGCCTAAATTTCTGCGGTCGGCATTTTCGAATACCTCAGTTGGCAATAAACAAAGCTATACAATTGTAAATACGTATAGCACTTAATAAACAATGGATGTCTTATAAGAAGATTATAAATATATAAAAAAGCTATATGTGGTCATACGTAAATAAATGTATTCTATCAGAAAAGCGTAAAAGTAAAAACAAAACGTTGTTAAGTGCACAGAACTATGTTATTACTTACTCAATCTTTGACCCCTTTTAGTCTTAAAGTTTATCATATTTGTTTATAGATCATCCATAAAATACGACTATAATGGAATTTGCATCAAAGTTTTATTCTAATATAACGATTTATTTTATGCTTAGATACACCTGGCACACCTGTAATCAATAAGTACTTAAAATACATACAGAGTCATTGATCTTTTTACTAGTATGTAAAATAAATAAACTCGCTATATTTTTTTCTATTTTTTCAATATGGTTATCGTTCACAAAGATTATGCAATGCTATAACGGAAAAAAGTTTATTGTCGCTTACCTGGAGGATTTTGACTCTTCTTATAAGTGCGTTCGTGCGCTATTGTCAAGAAGTATTATTTAATTGTTATTATATTTATAGTTAGTTTATGTTTAGTTAATCAAAAATATCACAAAATTCACCCTTGTAAATGAACCTTATTTACTCCAGTGACGTTTTATTTACGAGATAATAAATTCAATCAATTGTAATAAATGAACAATCATTTTGTGAACCTTTATCTTATATTACCAAGAAATAAAATTACTAATGTGTGAAAAATATAAAAGTGGGAATACTCTGTGGTAAGCATATATTTATATCGATCTAAATTCATGAAATAGAAAATATAAATTAATTCGTTGTTGTATAATAAATGTGCCTGAATTCATTAAATTTAATACGTTATCTACAACCATACGATAATTTTGGATATTTGAATGTGTATGTTTACAAATAACGTTCCTGTGAATTAATTTTGTATTTTATTGACGCACTAATTAATTAAATAAACGGATATCTTATTTTAAACTGCCACAATAAATTATGGATACGTAAGAAATTTAGTAAAACTATGCTTTTATTTTTGTCAATTTAGTTCAATGTCAACATAAATAATAATGAAGTTGAAAACTCTCTCCGTAATTTACAATAGTATTTCATTTACAACAAACGAAATGAATGAATAATCTGGGACAAAAACGACATAAAAGTAATGTAATTCTCACAGTTTTTCTGCTCTGCTTTAATGAAAACGTGAAAAAACTGATTGCCAAGGAGAAAAGAAAGCATTATGGGCGCTATTACAGAGCACAGTAACTCGTGCGTTGCAATAAATAGTATCTTACATGCGCCAGTGCAGATCGCTGCATTCACTCGCTTTGTTTGTGCGGCGAGTTGGTAAATATTTAGTATTGAGATTGCACACAACCGGGTTCGATACCCCGCGCACCTGACTTTTGACTACCACAGACCAAGTAATAAACTAACCAAGTATTGAACCTTGATACAATATTTCGATTTGAAATTGTTAATTATTATTGAAAGCTCACCTTTATCGATAAAATTTGGGTTTTCTTGATAGTTACTACTTCAATATTAGATGCTTCATTATAAATATTAAACATAATTATTTTATCGAGAATTTAAACCACAAATTAAAGCGAAACTATTTATCTAGCTAGAGCAGCGATAATCAACCTTTTATTTTTGCCTGGGCCGTATATCGTTTTTATTACATTAATTGGGCCGCAGAATATTAATAGTACAAATACACACAAATACAAATTATCTAAAATACTCATTCCTTTACAAAATAGTACTGTTCCCGATCTTAGTATCTAATCTGTTAACACATGTTGGTATAATGTATAAATCTAGTGCACATATAATTAATACTTGATTTGTGGTGAACATTTGAATATTGATTTTCCCATTATCCTAAAGCATTTTATTTGGCGCTGTCTGACTAACAAATTAGATAATGAGTATATACAAACACACAAATTAAAAAAATCTACTACTCGTATATATTTGACAGTTTATCTTACGAAATACTTTTGTTTTTGTATTGATTATCAATTAAACTTCATAACAGATTTAGTTTAATGATAAAATGTAATTATTTTGCAACAATATTTTATGTCAGTCGATTAATTATTGGTTTTAATATGCCTTGTCTACTTCCCACGACACCGCCAAATAAGAGCGATAACTGTCGTGATAACGTATTGTTGGCAGGACACGCTCTCTCTTTTTTTATCCAACAATGCTTAATCAATAGGAAATCTGAGCAATTATTGCCTAGTTGAAAAAAATCTCAGCGACATATACGGCGCATCAACGTCATAGACTTTCGCCAGTTACGCCGATTTAGGTAAAGACCGCTATCCTACGCACAAGTGTCGTAAATGGACGACCTCATAGATTTCTCAATGTGTGATGTCAACAAGAATAATAAAAAAAAATATCATGTGACACACTGCAAAATAAAAAAAATGATTTACCATGTGTCAAGTTAATCAAGTATTTATAATATTATTAAAAAATAAGCAACATTCATGCAATTAGAATTGATTTCTGTATTTTAAAAAAATTCCTTCCCTTCTCCTACTCGCAACAATAAGGCAGGGCCGGGGCTACCATACAGGAGAAATAGGCAATCGCCTAGGGCGCAAATCAGTAGGGGGCGCATAAATTGAGTAATCAAATTATTTTTTATAATCTTATAACAAATAATAGTACGTTTTTTAATGCTTGTATCTGTTCGTTATAATTATGTATCGTATTCTATATACTTCGAAAAAGAGAGGTTGCACGATTGAGTAACAAACAGTTATCGTAAAAACTTCTGTTGAGATACTTCCATTAGAAGGCCATATAATCCACATTGAGAGCGGACATGCATTTAAAAAAAATATTCCAGTTTGTTAAAAAGGGGGCGCGCCAATAACCGTTGCCTAGGGCGCCAAGTAACCTCGCGCCGGTACTGGGCAAAGGTACGACAAAGATTATCTGTCCCCCTGCTTTGTATCTTCCCAGTGTCCTGTAGCTTCGTCGAGTAAATCTTTTGGATGGTCATCAGCGGCCTTCAACGCTGACGGGATCCTTCATATTTATTTCTTCTCTGATTCACGCATTTTCTATATTTTAAATAAAATAATATAATTTCATGAGAGCTTGAATGACTATAATTTATTATTAGAAACTACTTTATATTCTAATATGCAGGAAGTTTATTTTGGTACATTATGTATTGACAATTTTTTAATTAATTTTGATTAACATTTACACCCCCATAATTATTCAAAAAAATGAAAGCGAGTGGCATTTGTATAAATTAACATGTCGTTTAAGGATTCTAAGACAAAGACAGGATGTGTTGCATTAATACATAAATTCAGTAGGTGTTAGCTGAATTTTAATACAATAATTAAGAATTTAATATACGGAACATAATATTGGAATTATATTTGGATCTCAATATGACTTATAAATAAAAATAAGTATCAATCATAAAGTTTAGTTATTTTATTAGGTTAGAGGGGTAACATTCAAAAGGCAAATTTTGAGCACCGCTTATAAACGATAATATGACGTCATTCATTATATGAGGCCATATGGTTGACACAGAAATTCTTTGCTGTTATAGAATCTTATTGAAACGGAAAATTCTTCGACACATCACCGATAAATAGTTAAAAAACACATTGCGATGACATATTCCAACCCTACTTAATAACCATCAATTACATAATATTAATTGTGCATGTTGAAAACAAATAAGAAGTCTTATTGAGATATAGAAAAAGATATTTCTTCTTTTAAGGCCCGACACATCGGGACGACACTTCGATTTGAGAAGTCCAAGAAGAATTGCACCCCAATTTATTATAACCAATATTTTCAGTGTAATTCAAATCATTTAAAAATACTATTACAAATATCTTTTAAAAAATAAGACATTGAAAATTGTTAACGTTAGTGAATCATTTTACTAAGCCGTACTTGAAAATCTCAACCGTTATAAAATAGTTAGCAATGCGTGAGCGATTTATGTCACAAAAAAGAAAACTCAAACCAAAAACAGGCAGAATTTAACAACACAACCGCGGTCTAAGTATCGGTAATTGGAAAATGTTAGTAATTTTGTCTTTCCTTGGCAGGTTTGCGTGTTGGGAACCGGGAAATGCGTTCCGTTAAGTATAGAGACGAAGAGTGAACAAATGTTAACAGTATTTTATCGGAATGATAAAAAAGTATACGGATTACAAATTTATAAGATATTATTTTGCTTTTTTTAAACGATGTCTGCCTAGATGTGATTGTCTTCGGGTTAAAGGAATCTAACAATGTACATAAAACAAATACGTGCAAACTGGAATGAAAAGGTTTTATTAAAATTATTGTTATACTTAATTTGGAATCTCAAAAAGATTTCAGCAAAATAATTTGGAGATAACATATTTACTTGAAATAAAAACGTTCTGTCACAAAGAAAAATCAAGCCCTATAATAAAACATGAAGCTTTCGTGAAATAAATACGTTTTCTTTAAATTAAAAATCTATCTATTCCGTGATAGAGTTATTGGTCATCGAGCAAATAAAATTTGATCCGAGAACAGAGATGACACCGGTTGGCTTGTTTGGTCGGAAACGACTTCGTTCCCTTCAATTACGACGGTGATCTGCGATCTGGCATGTTATCATCATTCCAAGACCTTTATATTTACGGTACTTTAATATTATCTCACGATTGTTAACGCCATTGGCGTTTCCAAGAAAATACGGTTAAGTATTTTATTTATTTTCTTTCGTTTTTGTTGTCAGTAGTTATACCAATATTAGTTAGATCTTTAGAAACTTAAATAGATAAACTATTTTGTATACGACATTGTAATTGTATGCCATAACAAAATTAAAAATTATATAAACAAATTCATTTGATGAAAATATTAGAGACTATTATCACATATTTTGTTTAGAATTTTTAGATACTTATCAGTAGTAATAGTTACAGAATAATTGTTGACAGCACCTTGAGGACACGTCGAGTTATATTTTAAGATATGGTTTATTTTTCAATTGAGTGACAAATAACCATTGGAAAGTTTTTTAATAATAAAAGTGTATTAAAGCTTTAAATTAAATGTAATATTATAATCCAGTTATGAACCATAAAATGAACGATGGATATTATTAGTATTTGTAATGTAAAATTTATTATTTTTTTGTTTTCTGTTTTCTGTCATTTACATTTAAATGTCAAATTTATACGACATACACTTTGTTGACAGTGTAAATTAGGGTTGAAGTATTAATCACGTTTATTAATTTTTGTTTTTTCTTATTGTTTACAGGTAGCGAGCCAATCCCAACACGGGATCGGATTAGGAATAAAACGAGAAGTATTCTTTTTAAATTTAGAAGATGGCTACTTCGGCTGTCAAGTAAACGACTCAACAGAAGTATTACAACTTTACGAACTTTCAAAACTATGCGACGGTGTTCAAGACTGTTTTAGAGGGTCCGATGAACTGAGAAAAGAACTCAAGTGTACAAGTAAGTAAAAGCTATAATATTGTTTAATGAAACAAAGCCACATTAAGTCAACAAATATTATTTGAATGGGTTATTAGACACTATGTTATTATTTTTTCAATGTCAGTAAATTGAATCATTGATCAGTAATACAACAAAATAAATTGGAAATAGTTGTCACCTTACTCATTGAGTATAATAGCCTAGCCTGAAATGATTAAATAAACTATAACAACTATCCACGGTATATTAATATTATAGTTTCAAATGTGTTAGGCAAGTAAGACTGCGGTTTAGTTTTTAGCAATTCCTAATGTATGTTTCTTACTTCACAGATGATTGCACAAAAGAAGACGGAGCTGAATGCATAAATGGCGTATGTCTAAACGGAGTCTGTCACTGTAATGACGGATTCGGCGGATGTAATTGCCAAGAGCAGGGTATGTATAACACGTTTATCCAATTACATCGTACACTGATACGTGGCATTGAATTTTGTTTGCCAATAAAATGATACAGTGAGTTTCACTTAAATGCCTCATACAATATTGAAATTCAATAATATCGATTTAATTCCTTTGCGCGGAGTGGCGTAGCTAGAAATTTTAGAAATTGGGAAACTTTGAACTTACAATTGAATCATAGTGAATTGAATGTCATCTGTCATTTACATTTTTTCACATCGTGTTGTCCCAGTGTTGCTCATGCTAAATAATTTGAAACAAAGGATAACATTCGGAAATTTATTTTTTTGACGAGACTACATGCTACTCTCTAGTGATTTTAATTCACTATAATGTCCGTACCATTTTTTCTTACCACAATATAACTATTTCGACTATGCCGGAAAAAATACAATTAAAAAATAACTAATAATGTTCCATTATTAATTTCTAGATGTGAATGAGTGCAAACAAAGACCCTGCGATGTTTTTGCACATTGCACAAACACTGTCGGTAGTTTTCAATGCACATGTTTTCCAGGATATATAGGAAACGGATTCAAATGCGACGGTAAAAAAATATTTGTTTATTGTCGAAATTGATTGTTTTTCAAAATTGCAGTGCCACTAATTTTTTTTTTATTTATAGATATAAATGAATGCCAGGATCCGTCCGTATCTTCAAGATGCGTGCAAAATGCAGAGTGCTGTAATTTACCGGCACATTTTATTTGCAAATGTAACCAAGGCTTTGAAGGAGATGGTGAAGTGGAATGTCGTGGTAAGTATTTAACACAATTTTATATTAAGGTCTCTACGGATTAATTTATTAATGATGTGTTCACATTTAAAATGTACATGCCTCTATTTGATCTAGGCATATGAATGTCATCTGTAATATAATAAATAGTAAACATTCTCAAAAAATCCTCATAAAAGATATTGTCGTGAAATATTCACATTGGATATGGATAATAAATGGTTTCAGGTTATCCAGATCATTTTTGAAAACTGTTCAACGTGTAAGAGTGATTACATATTGTTGTGAAACATTAGTATTTATAAAAAGGATTATTTTACAGATATCGATGAATGCCACCAACCTGATGCTTGCGGTGATAATGCTATTTGTACAAACTTCCCTGGAAATTACACATGTGGCTGCAAAGAAGGTTTCTCCGGAAACCCCTATGATGGCGTATGTACCATATCAAATTATTTATCATTTGAATCATTTGCCTTTATTGAAACGACAAAAACAACGAATTTGATTTGTTGTATTGTAAATGGAACACAATTTAATAATTTTGATGATTTGGAATAATTTGTTGTGCACAACTAAGACGCATAACTTTTCATTGCTTTTTCCGTTTTTAGTAGCTCTGGTGATTAAGGGAATATGGTTTAAAATGGAATTAATGTGGATGTGTTTGCTTGTAATTGATTCAATAGTGTGTCGATGTCGATGAGTGCCGCTCCGGAAGCGCTTGCGGTAGAGGTGCAATCTGCACCAACGTAGCTGGCGGAAGGATCTGCGAATGTCCAGTCGGATTCGAGGGAGATGCGTACACGTTAGGCTGCCAGGATACCGATGAATGCTCCAGACACAACCCTTGCGGCAGAGATGCGCTCTGCTCCAACATGCCAGGCAGCTTCAAGTGCAATTGCCCGCCCGGTCACCGAGGAGATCCAATGGTCGGCTGCGTCGGTAAGAATTCTCCCAATCGCTTTAAATGCCCAGGTAACAGCCGCTTCCGAGTCGAGTAGAACGGCCATCTAACCCAGGAATGTGCTTGACTGGTATATATTAGAGAGTCGTATGATTTTTTGATAAAATTGTGTTGTTTTTTATATGACAAGAGTGTGTGCGTTTGCGTGGTTTTGAATATTCTTGATTAATACCGGTGAATATCAACAACGGCGCTCTGATGTTTTAATAACAAAAAAATCAGAATGTCATGTGTCGCTTTTGGAAAAAAAATCTAACAACTCCATAAGCAAAACGCCGGTATTTTTCTTGAATTAGTTTTAAGAAATTCCCCAAAATTAACGTTAATATTAAAATTACCTCATTTAACTGGTAAACCTCATCTCCCTGATTTAACCAATCACAAATGTGCACCCGCTTTTTTGTGCTTCAGTAAAACATAATGCAGTAATAATTTGCTAGATATTAACGAATGCGACTCGCCAACGGGGAGTCCGTGTAAGGGTATGGCAGAGTGCCAGAACAACAACGGGAGCTACGCGTGCGTCTGTCCGACGGGATTCACCATGTCGCCTGATCAGATGTGCGTCGACATAAATGAATGCGGTAGATCGAATTCCTGCGGAATCAACGCTAAATGTATCAATGTGCCAGGATCCTACAAATGCATATGTCCCCAAGGATTCAAGGGACTCGGAGACCAATTTTGCGAAAGTGTGTTTTTATTTATTTATTTCATACATTTAATATTTATCATCCATTAATTATTTTTAAATCATCAAACAAAACATAACATTGTGTAACTAAATATCGAATACAAACCTTTAATAAATAATTAACACAGTGTTATATTATCATTAATATATTTCTTTAACATTTTTAACATCCTGATAATGCTCGTACGTTTTCTTCGTAACGTACCGAGCAGACGGTCATTATATTATGTTTTGTCAATGAAAAAATTTCAGATGTAAACGAATGCACTGACAATCCATGCGGTGCAAATGCTTTGTGCACCGATACCGTTGGAAGCTTTACTTGCAGCTGCAAAGAAGAATATACTGGCGATCCGTTCAAAGGATGCGTTGATATCGACGAGTGTGTTGCTCTCGAAAGGCCGTGTGGCTCGCACGCAATATGCGAAAATGCCTCGCCGGGCTATAACTGTAGATGCCCACAAGGGTATGCCGGAAAACCAGATCCTCAAGTCGCTTGCGAGCAGGTGAGATAATATTTAAATTTCACCAACGTCATCATACTTATTCCGGCAGTCGTGTTAAATATGACATGAATATGGCATGTGCGCGCACAAATTGTCGAAAATACAACCACGCAGATGCTTTTTATATCGTATTCCTAGTAACTCTTCTGCTGGAATATGTATGGTGCTTAAATGATGTAACGAAGTAGAAGAACACCTGGACACCCGAATGCCGACAATGTGTTTGATTTTACTGAAATATCCAAAATGGTATATTAAATAAAATATAAATTTCCGATATACTAAGAATCTTTGAAGAATGATCAACTTGGTAATACAAGTAATCCAATGTCTTTAGTAAGTACATATAATTTTGAATTTATTGGTTTGCTTGCATCGAGGTTTGAAATTCGCTTTATAATATTTAAATTATATCAAGACCTGAAACGGCATTGCGCTTCAATTACTGCCCATTACGCTGCCTCACCATGAAATGTAGGATCATTTTTGAACTGTTTCATATTATTTTCAGGTCGATGTCAATATATTATGCAAAACAAATTTCGACTGCACAAATAATGCGGAATGTATAGAAAACCAATGCTTTTGCAAAGACGGATTCTTGCCAAAGGGTTCAGTATGCATCGACGTCGATGAATGTTACGATAAACCTCAAATTTGTGGAGAATTCTCAGTTTGCTCAAACACCCCTGGAGGATTTCACTGTGAATGCTTATCTGGATATGTAGGCGCTCCACCTATGGTAGCCTGCAAAGCCCCTTGTGACGATGTCAAGTGTGGCCAGCATGCGTTTTGCAAACCTGACGGACAGGAAGCCTACTGCATCTGTGAAGATGGTTGGACTTTCAATCCAAGTGATATAGCAGCCGGATGTATTGACATAGACGAATGTGACAAAGCCAACGGACCTTCTGGAAGATGCGGCGCGAACGCAATATGCTCAAACGCTCCAGGAAAATTCTCCTGCCAATGTCCTCCCGGATTTTCCGGTGATCCATTCAAAAGTTGTATAGACATTAATGAATGCTCCAGGCCTGGAGTCTGCGGAATCGGTGCTGAATGTATAAATGCTCCAGGATCATATTCCTGCAGATGTCCTGAAGGTTTTCTTGCCGATCCTGACCCATCTGTGAAATGTGTTGGCATTGTTACATGTAAAGTGAATAAAGACTGCCCAGGAAATGCTATATGCGATCAATATAAAAGATGCCTGTGCCCAGAACCTAATATTGGAAATGATTGCCGGCGTGAGTAATATAATAATTTATTTCTATGTTGTCTTTCCTTGGAAATTTTTTCAAATGGGATATTTAATGTAAAATTTCAAATGTTGAAATATCTTTTTTAGATCCTTGCGAAAGCATTCATTGCGGACCCAATTCACATTGCATGCTCATTAACCAAGAAGCACAGTGCTTGTGCAGTAGCGGCTACACTGGCGTTCCCGGAATCACTGGAGGCTGTACCGACTTAGACGAGTGTGCTGCTAACCCATGTCCAGCGGGAGCTGTCTGTAACAATCTTCCGGGAAGCTACTCTTGCGAATGCCCAGGTGGAATCAAAGGCGACGCTTACCGCGAAGGGTGCCCTAAATCTGAACAAACTTTCAAATGCGATGCCAAAACACCGTGCCCTGCTGGAGAACAGTGTGTAAATGATGACGGAACAAACGTATGTATCTGTCTACAAGGATACATTCGAAATCAAGAAACTGGAAAGTGCAGAGACGTGGATGAGTGCACAGAGACAAAAGATAAAGCTGCTTGCGGTGTAAATTCAGTATGTAAGAATTTACCCGGCAGTTACGAATGCAGATGTCCACAAGGCTTCAACGGAAATCCGTACGCTCTGTGTGAAGAATGCAACACAATTGAATGTCAATGTCAACCACCTTACAAAATTGTGAGTGGAAATTGCGTATTATCCGGGTGCTCAAACGGAGAAAAATGTCCAGCTGGAGCTGAATGCATTCAAATCTCGGGAGGAGTCAATTATTGCGCCTGTCCTAAAGGATTCAACACAGTTCAAGACGGCTCATGCCAAGGTAATTAGATTTTTGTTTTAATTAGTGGGAAATGATGCAGCTTACAATTTTTATGGTCGATAAATATTAAAATACTTTGAACTAGTTTTTTAAACTTTATTTTAATATATTATAAAAAAACTTGATTTCGTTGAAGAATGACAAATATTCTTTTTTGTTCATTTGCATAGATATTAATGAATGCACATCAGGACAACAAGTGTGTGGATATGGAGCAGAATGCATAAACAAACGTGGTTCGTATGAATGCATATGTCCACCTGGCTACAGCGGAGACGCGTACAATGGTCTTTGCGCTCCAGCCCAGAAAAAGTGTGCCAGCGATGGAGACTGCTCATCTAACGAAAAATGTGTCCAGCCTGGTGAATGTGTTTGCCCTCCACCATTTTTCCTTGACGCATCTGATGGACAACGTTGCAAAAGTCCATGCGAACGATTTCCGTGTGGAATCAATGCCAAATGTACTCCCAGTGATCCACCAAAGTGTATGTGCGCTACGGGATATGAGGGTGACCCACTGCAAGGATGCGTCGACAGAGATGAATGTGCCGATGCACCATGTGCTTATGGAGCGCATTGCTTAAATCAGAAAGGTGGATATCAATGCGTCTGCCCACACGGAATGACTGGAGACCCATTTAAATCTGGATGTAAGTATAGTCATGAATTTTCACTTGATTCCAATAGTATCATTTTTGTCACCTATATATTTCATTCATTCACGGAGTGATTGATATGAATATTTTTAAAGGAAGGTATTCAATGCAAGAGTTCTGAGGAAAAATCGCATAAACACAGCTTTGACCCTCTTATTCACACAATTCAATGATTTTAGGCATTCTTGGATCAGCAAGTTCTAAAAGCGAGTGCACATCGAATAAAGAATGTGCAAACACATTGGCATGTGTGGGAGGTACATGCGTTAGTCCTTGTGGATCATTGCTGTGCGGTCCTCATGCTTATTGTGAACCAGACAACCACGCCGCTTGGTGCCGCTGTGCTGTTGGATTTACAGAATCTCCAACCGGTGAATGCGTCTCAAGTGAGTATTGAACAATTATGTCAATTATTTTTTAATAAATTAAAAATTTACAATAAAATAAAACAGTCTAATCTTTTATTCGGCAATGCCAATAGCTTTTCTTCGTTATTTGTTTTAAGCTCTTGAAACCGAATTAAATGAGGTTTCAACAAATTTAGATATTATTATAAAATAAATACAACGTATGGTATCTATTCTTCTTCTATACAAATATATTATGTTTAATTAATCAAACTAAATCTTAATTACCAGATGTATACATGAGAATACCTTATTTTTATTGCAGACATTTCTTTAGCAAGATGTTACTATAAAATAATTTTTGTTATTTTACAGTGTGTGACTCGTACATTTGTGGTGAGGAAGCTACGTGCATAGTGACAAATGAAGGACCCACGTGTAAATGCCTCAATGGCTTCTCTGGAAACCCTTTCCCAGGAGGTTCTTGTGAACCAGATGTTTGCTCTGTTGCTATGCCGTGCAATTCTCCCCGAGTTTGCATCGGTGGCAGGTGTAAAGAGCGCTGCGAAGGAGTCATCTGCGGCGTTGGAGCAACGTGCAACCTCAACACAAACAAATGTGTCTGTGATCAGTTCTTTGTTGGACTTCCGGATCTTCTTTGCATGCCTCGTAAGTTTATATTTAATGAATCCCTTAAGTGTCAATATGCTTCCTCAATAAAGTGGTCCTTCATATAATGGACAAGTTTTTCAGTTCACTAGCCTTGTATAGAAATGTATTGTAATGTTTTCCCCTAATTAATACTCTTTTGGAAAATCTACATTGTTTTATAAAAGACCTTTCGATTAAAGGGAAGGTCCCATCGCTTGTATTAGTCCGTTATATCAAAGTTTTAATGTATTCTCCAAATATACATATATAGGTATATTAATTGTGTTCGCTCCCAATATGGAACATATGAACTGCTAATGGAACTTGTCTGAACATTTTTTTTTCTATGAGAAGTACTTGTTACTCAATTGTCCAACTTTTCTTTTTATAAGAGAGTAGGAATAAAAAAATATGACTAGGACAGGACTAGAGGTTAGCTTATCGCTCTCACTGCACCTTATTTTAGTAATCGGGGATGGGTGGGGTGGCTAATTTGAGACATGATGGGATTCAAACCTGTGAGCACTGCGACCAAAGCCAAAGATTTTGGCCACTCGACGACAGACCCGATATATTCATTTAATTCAAACTAATAAAAAAACCTATTTATAATTTTTTTTTTTATTATTTGTAGCAATATCTGGACCTGAATGTAATCCAAGCTGTGGCGAAAATGCACATTGCCAATATGGAAGAAATGGTAACCAATGCGTCTGCAGTGGAGGAACCAGTGGAAACCCTTACGAAGGCTGTGTATCAAATAAAAATCTAAAATGTACCCCAGCTTCCTGTGGACGTGGAGCACAATGCCAAAACGGTCCTAACAATATTGAATGCTCATGCGCTGCTGGGTATATTGGAAATCCGTATGTCCAGTGCGAAGATATAAATGAATGTAATGGAAATGCTTGCGGTCAAAACGCTGTGTGTATCAACACCCCCGGAAGCTATGATTGTCAATGTAAACGAGGACATTCAGGAAATCCATTCTCTATATGCTTGCCTGTACAAAAAGCGCAGTGCGACGATCCATCAACTTGTGCTTGCAGCAGAGACGTACCATGTCCTTCTGGATTTACTTGCGATAAAGGATCTTGCAAAAACTTATGTGAAAAGATCAAATGCGGACCGAGAGCCATGTGTGATGGCGGGCAGTGCGCTTGTCCTCCTGGATATGTTGGAAATCCGACAGATATGACAAAAGGCTGTGTTATTCAAGGCCAATGTTTCTATGACGGGGATTGTAATGATGCCGAAATTTGCTTTCAACTCAGCAAGGGCTTCAGAAAATGCGTCGACGCTTGCAGTAAAATACAATGCGGTCCCAATGCTCTCTGCGTTGGAAACAATCATCGGTCATTATGTATCTGCGCCGACGGATATGTAGGCAACCCCAGTGATTTAAGCACAGGCTGCCAGCCAGAAGAGAGAGTCATTTCACCACCGAAAGGAACATGCGCAAAAGATGGCGACTGCACTAAAGGCAACGCTTGTGTCACTCTTGAAGATGGATCGAAATCATGTCTCAGTGTTTGCCACACAGTTGTCTGCAGCCAAAATGAAATATGTCATGTCGATCTCGCCGGCCATCCGATCTGCGAATGCCAGGATGGATACGTTTGGAATCCAGTGGCATCTATTTGTGATAAGCCTTCCACTCCAGATTGCACTGATGATGAAGGATGCCACCAGTCAGCAGCGTGTCGAAAAGATCCATTAGGAGTATTAAAATGTACTCCTGTATGCTTAGGTTATACATGTCCTGAAAATGCACAGTGTACCACCTCAAATCACCACGGAAAATGTCAATGTCTCCCTGATTTCACCGGAAATCCAGAAGATAGAAATGGATGCGTCCCAATATCTAAAAATCAATGCACTACAGATGCTCAATGCTCAGAATCCGAAGTGTGCAAACCTGCCAAAGGAGTTTTGAGCTGTCAACCAGCTTGCGCTTCAGTTCAATGTGGACCGCAAGCAATTTGTGTAACCAACAATCATGTAGCAAGATGTCAGTGCCCTCCTGGACCGTTTGCCGGGGATCCCAATGATATGAAAGACGGATGTAAATCAGTTCCGTGTGTTTATAATATTGACTGCCCTCCTACACAACTCTGCAACCGTCTAACACATACTTGTTACAATGTATGCGATGAAGATGCTTGCGGAGAAAATGCTGTGTGCATTGCAGAAGACCATCGAGCCGTTTGTCAGTGTCCTCCGGGATATAAACCTAATCCTATCGCCGATGTAGAATGTTCTGCTACGGAGGCATGCAATCCGAGCCCCTGCCATCCTTCCGCGATCTGCGAAGCTGTCACTTCAGGTCACATTTGCAAGTGTCCCGCCAATCAAATCGGTGATCCGATCACTGAAGGCTGCAGACCAGAAGGTGATTGTCCGAAAGGAGATACAGACTGCCCAGCCCAATCAATATGCCAGTCGGGTCGCTGCGTCAATCCGTGTGTGGGTGCATGCAAAGGAAACTCTATTTGTTCAATTCAAAACCGTCAACCTATATGTTCGTGTCCTGGAAAATTCCGATTTGACATTGTTAAGCAAGCGTGTGTAAGATTAGCATCTACCTGCAAAAATGATGCAGAATGTAATGGAGACATATGCTTTAATGGGCAGTGTCAATCAGTATGCCGAAGCAACACCGACTGTAATGTTGGAGAAAGATGCACCCAAAGCGTTTGCACAACATCTTGCGCCAGTAATACGCAATGTTCTGATGAACAGGCTTGCATAAACGGCATTTGTCTGATCGGCTGCAGAGGAAATAAGAATTGTCCATCCAACGAAGCCTGTATTGACAACAAATGCCAAAATCCTTGCGAAAGCAGCGCTGTTTGCGGTCCTAATGCCATTTGTAATTGTATCGATCACACCACAACATGCAAATGCCCAGCAGGCTTTGAAGGAAATCCATTACCCGAACAAGGGTGTGTCAGAGTCCCGACTGGTTGTTCGACCAGCAGTCAATGTCCTGCCGGTCACATGTGCATTGCCAATAAATGCAACTTACCATGTGCTGAAACCAAGAGCTGTGCCATCGGAGAAAGATGCTTCAATAACATGTGCTCCAAAGTGTGCTACGGAAACAGTAACTGTCTTCCTGGAGAAATATGCCAAGAGGGTATTTGCATATCTGGGTGCGGCGCAGACGCAGACTGTCAATCCAATCAAATGTGTGTCGCCACACAATGCAGATGTGCTAACGGATTTATGAATGTCAACAATGTATGCGAAGATCGAAATGAGTGCATAGATAACCCTTGTCATCCCAGTGCCTCCTGCATTAACTCTCTGGGATCATTCCAGTGTGTTTGCCCTGAAGGAACCGTTGGAGAACCTTTCCTTCAAGGTTGTCTATCGCCCGACCAATGCCAATCTGATAATGACTGCGCTGACAATCTATCTTGTCTCAAAGGAAAGTGCAGTGATCCCTGCATCAAGGCCAAATGCGCTAAAAATGCTGTCTGCAGTGTCATCGACCATTTGGCCGCTTGCTCTTGTACTCCAGGACACTTGGGAGATGCTTACGATGTCAATGTAGGATGCTTTAAAGTTGAATGCATCAACGATGATGAATGCCCCATTAGTAAATATTGCAACGGACAGACAAACAAATGTGCAGGTATGTTAGTTTTGATAATAACAATAATATATATTTGTATTTTTTTCCCAAATGACAACATGTATACTTACTAAATACCTAATTTTATCTTTTAGAACCATGCGAACGAATGGCTTGTGGTCGGGGTAAATGTCAAACACAAAATCACCGAGCCACGTGTATTTGCGATGCAGGCTATGTGCTGATAGAAAACCGTTGTGTTGATATTGATGAGTGCGCTTCGAGCCCGTGCCATACGACAGCAATCTGCAAAAACTCACCTGGCAGTTACTCGTGTCGATGCGCCCAAGGAATGGTAGGAGATCCACTCACAGTGGGTTGCAGAAAACCTGGCGATTGCTTCGTCGATTCTGACTGCCCGGAATCAGCTACATGCGTGGAGAGTAGATGCAAAAATCCATGTGAACTCAGCAAAGCCTGCGGAAGAAACGCTCAATGTATACCGGAATCTCACAGAGCCAAATGTCAATGCCCTGCTCGTACGAGAGGAGATCCTAAAGTTGATTGTGCTCAATTAGAATGTGTCGAAAATTCAGATTGCTCCCCGCAGGCGGCATGCATTGACAACAAATGTGTCAATCCCTGCTCATTGGATAAAGTGTGCGGCGAGAAAGCAAATTGTGCCGTTGATAATCATGTTGCGGTGTGCTCATGTCAACCTGGATCCACAGGAGACCCTCTCCTTGGCTGCATTTCTCTTCAATATTGCTCCGGTGACAACCAGTGTACTGCTGGAGCTGTTTGCTCAAATGGATTGTGCACTTGTAAGTATTCATATTGTTATGATGATAGAAACAATCCTCTTTGAAACTGAATTTATATGACTACTATTAATTTTTTCTTTTTTTTTTTTAACCTTCTCATAATCACTAAATGTGTTTGATTTTGTGTGTGTAATTTTCTTCCAGCTCAATGTACAAGCACCAGGGAATGTATCAGGGATCAACTGTGTATCCGAGGAGTCTGCCAACCTACGTGCCACACAAACACTAGCTGTCCAGATTTCCAATACTGCCTCAATAGCATTTGTACCAAAGAATTACAATGCCAGTCTGATGATGAATGTTCAAATGAGCAAAAATGCATTATCAATAACCTAGGCCAAGCGGAATGTAAAAACATCTGCGAGCTATCATCTTCCTGCGGGCGCAACGCCCAGTGCAATGCTGTCAACCATCAAATAGTTTGCGCATGCATAGAAGGATACTTCGGAGACGCTAAAGTCGGCTGTCAAAAAGTTGAATGCGTGTCCGACAATCAATGCTCTCACGATAAATTCTGCGAAGATCATATGTGCAAAATCGCATGCCTTGTTAAAAATCCATGCGGACCCAATTCTCTGTGTTCCGCTGAAAACCACAAGCAAGTGTGTCACTGCCAACCTGGCTTTACTGGAAATCCGCGCACCGGCTGCACACTTATAGATTTCTGCGCCAAGAAGCCTTGCGGCCCTGGTGCCACATGCCAGAACTCCCGTGGATCGTTCAGATGCTCGTGTCCTAGGAATACTGTAGGTGATCCAATGAAAGACGGATGCAGGGCACCTGTTGAATGTCAAAAGCACACCGATTGTCCTAACGCAGCTGAATGTACTTTTGACACAGGAGAACCAAAGTGTAGAGGTATGTTATACAATAATCAAAATTTCCAAAATCACTATCCCTAACACCACATTCACATCAAAATTAAATCTTATCTTCATAAATGTAATAGATGTGTCAATAATTTAATGAACAAATGTTTAATTTTAGATGTTTGCGAAAGTATCATATGCGGCCGAAATGCAGACTGTACCAGCTTCAATCACACAGCCGGATGTGTATGCCGTCAAGGGTATGAAGGTGACGCTAATGATATCAATTTAGGATGCACTCCAAAACCAATACCCTGTCAAACGTCTACCAACTGTCCTGAAAACACCTATTGCTACTCTGATTTCTGTCGATGTAAGTTCAGCTTAAAATCATTCTTAAGTTGTGACTGATTGGCCTTGAATGATCGGCTTAAATTTATTTTCATTTTATTTCTAGCTTCCTGCTTAATGGACGAAGAATGTGGACTTTCTGAAAAATGTGTCCAAGGGCAATGTCTCAACCCGTGTGATTTACCATTATCTTGCGGAATGAATGCTGATTGTTCCTGTACAGATCACGTTGTACAGTGCAGTTGCCCACCTGGATTCACTGGAGATCAAGATGTTGAATGTGTCAGAAGTATGTTAAACTTTTATTGAGTCTCATCAGCATTGTGACTACTGTGAAAAGGCAATATTGGAATTGTTGTAATGTTTTTTTCAATTTTTAGTTCCTGTATCTTGCGAGCATAGCTCAGAATGTTCTCTGGGAAATACGTGTCGCAGCAGTATGTGCTTGCCTACCTGCCAAAATGATAATGAATGCGCGCTCAACGAAAAATGTCTGAAAGGAAACTGTATCTGTGAGTTAATCTTCGAATTAATTTTGCTTGATTGCCTTTTAATATTGATGTCAGTATTTTTGATTATATTTTTTTTCATTTACAGTAACTTGCAGAGTGGACAATGACTGTTTCTTAGGGCACATATGTCTTCAAAATACTTGCCTATTTGGTTGCCACTCTGACGATGATTGCAGTGCAAGTGAATCGTGTAGAAACAATAAATGCACCAATCCTTGCGTCCATGCGAATCCGTGCGGTCCCAATGCCATGTGCTCTGTTACAAATCAGCGTGCGGCTTGCTCCTGTCCAGAAGGAATGGTCCCGAATCCTACCGCTAAAGTTGGTTGCGTGCGCGCTCCGGCCGGTCCTTGTCAAGAAAACAGAGCTTGCGAAAACGGATGGAGCTGCATTCTAGGACAGTGTAGGCCGGTTTGCTCTTCTAACACCGGATGTCTCGTCAACGAGCGCTGCGACAGGCCCACAGGCACGTGCAAACCAGTGTGCCGCAAGAATTCCGACTGCCCGTCCGGAGAGGTCTGTCAGAATTTAGTCTGCCAAATCGGCTGCCACTCCGATAACGGATGCCCTAAGGATAAATCTTGCATAAATAATCAGTGTGCAGATATTTGTTCAAATCCTACCGCTTGCGGAACCAACGCAAAGTGCTCAGTTGTCAATCATGAGAAAGTTTGCACGTGTCCCGCACCTTTGGTGGGAAATCCATTGGCCGCTTGCAAACAAGTGTCAGTCGTTTGCGCCAACAACAGAGATTGTCCGAAAGGTTTATCCTGTTACGGAGCCGTTTGCCAAACGTCATGCAGAAGGTGTGTTCTTTCATAATATTCAATTGAAAACGAGACCCGTGAACAGCTCATTCAGTATTCATTTTTAAATAATTATATCTAACATTGTATTTTTTTTTCTTGCAGAGATCAAAATTGCCTATCAGATGAAAAATGTGTCCGAGGAATATGTAGAGGTGTTTGTAACAGCGACTCGGCATGCGCATCTGGACAAATATGCGAAAATAGAATTTGTAAAATTGGTTGCCGTACTGATACATCATGTGACAATTTCGAGGCTTGTATTGGCGGAAAATGTACAGGTAAATATATCACTTGCTATGTAAAAAATAATAATAAATTTGATGGGATATGAATCAATTCATACAAACTCTCTGCATCAGATTTCTTATAATATAACATTTCAATATAATGACAAGTAAAATGATATTTCAGATCCTTGCACTTTGGATAACCAGTGCGGAAAATGCTCAGAATGCAAAGTGATAAATCACGGCATTCAATGCAGCTGTCCGCAATCGTTTTTGGGAAATCCACTCACAGAATGTACAATTCCACCGACTCCGTGCAACAGTAACTGCCAATGTGATCAAGCTGGCTACTGCATTAAATCCTGCAGCGATAACTCCCAGTGCTTGTGTGGTGAAAAATGTTCTTCCGGACATTGCAAAACTCTATGCTCGTCCAACACCAAATGCCTTAAAGGCCAGATCTGCACTAGAGGAGTATGCAATGCGGGATGCCTGTCAGACGGCGATTGCTCTAATGACAAAACTTGCTCTAAATCTCAATGCATAAACCCTTGCGACAAAAGCGTGTCTCCTTGTGGGAGAAACGCTCTCTGTCGCGTATCTCAACACGTGGCGGTCTGTCTGTGTCCCGATGGATACAGCGGAGAGCCTCTGAAGAGTTGCCAACCCTACGAGTGTCTATCCGATGCGGACTGCGCTCCCGATAAGCATTGCAGCTCTGCCAAGACTTGCAAAAATCCGTGTCTTGAACCAGGCGCGTGCGGTCTAAACGCTCAATGCCGAGTGGTTGACAGACGTTCTCAATGTCTGTGCGTTCCGGGATACCTAGGAAATCCATCAATTGAATGCAAGCAAGGAGGCGGCGCCGTCTGTCTTAAAAATCCTTGCGGAGAAAACGCCCGCTGTAGAGATTTCCCTGATGGAACCTATGAATGCAGTTGCGCGACGAATTGCGTAGGAGACCCGCACAAAGGATGCCTGTGCGATGCGAAGCTTATTAACTTATGTAAAGATAAAAAATGTGGTGTCAATGCTGCGTGTCGGGCAATAAATGAAAATGAGGCCCAGTGCTATTGCAATGATAACTACCCATCCGGTGATCCATATGTTGAATGTGAGTATTAAATGATGCACTTTTTCATTTAGCGATAATGCTTTCTTTATGAAGAGCAACCTAAGTATTCTTTTCTCGAAAACAATTGCTACACAACTGGGGAAAACCATTTGATTTCAATTTGCATTTGTATATTCTAAAAAAATGTATAGTAGACGAATATCAACATTTATTACATGACAAACAGCTATATATAGCAAAACTTGAAATACTTTTATTAGTGAATTATGACATATTGCTATATATTCTGCCTTTATTATACATACGTTTTTTGAGTTTATAACAGATAATTAGTACAATAATGCATCTTACAGCAATCACTAATGATGTGTAATTGAATTTGTTTTAATCAGGCTCAATCGATCGTACACCGATAGACTGTCGAACCACAGGATGTGGCAAAAACGGAGAATGCCTAAGAGAAGGCGCTCAGTTTGTCTGTCGATGCCCTCCGGGGACGAAAGGAAGACCAGATGTCGAATGCCGCTCTCGTAAGTTAAACAGACGGCGAATGCCCCGTCTCCACGTGTATATTTTGCACGATCAATTCTGTAATTATATGTAAAATATTTACTTTTGTGATAAAATAACACGGGCCGATAGTGTAACATCTGTATAGTGGTGCATTTATTTAGATTAATTTGATATGTCATGTGTAGGTTTAAAAATAGGAACAGATTTCGGATGAGGTGTATCACTATTTCCTGTACCTTGATTCATTTTTTAAATATCTTCAATGTTTCTCATTCGATACAAAACGAAAGTCTAATCTGTCTTATCAACGCTCAACGCTCAACGCTCGCATTGCATATTCATCCATATCATACCTATCGCAGTACCGATACTATATCGCAGTGGCGAGTACTAAAACGATTACAATGAAAATAGTGAAATATCCATTTCACAGAATATTCTTTTGTCTTGTGATTTTTTCTAATTAATTTTGTTTGATTATTGATTTTTAAGTTTCACTACAATAATGAATGATAAGCCAGATTAGGACTGTGCGGGAAGCATTCTCACCCGTTCATGCTTGAATTGTAAGACAGTACCTATCTTTACTTTAAATCTGCGGACGGCAAAACAGGCTTCACATGTAAATACATAATATCTCTGCTTGTACATTTTGCGAGCTCCTTCATTCTCTTCGCCAGCTATGGTCGGGCTATCGACAGACGCGAAAAGCATGCAAGTTTCGTGAGAAAGTTTCTTTTCACAGTTCTCAAGTACGCTTTTTCTTTTTTCCCGTCCTCCCCTCGCTTCCCGTACGGCAGATATCGAATGCGGCGGTGACTTCGACTGTCCGCGCGAAAAGGCCTGCGTGAACCTGGAATGCGTGGATCCCTGCGAATTGAGAGGCGCCTGCGGAGAGGGTGCCATCTGTCGGGCGGCGCTCCACCGCGCCCGTTGCTCTTGTCCCCAGTGCCACACTGGTTCGCCTCAGAGCGCCTGTGTGCCCGATCCGCGATGCGTAGCATCGCAGCCCAGACCGGCCGGGCCCGCACTCTCTTGTCGAAATCACAAACAGTGTCCCGCCCACCTCGAGTGCGACACGGAGACCGCCGAATGCAAAGACCCTTGCAGAAAACTTTCAGCGACGTGCAGAGGCAACAAGAAATGCGAGGTTCGCCAACACCGACCGGTGTGCGTTTGCAAATCGGGCTTCATACTGAATGAACTGGGTGAACTGACTTGCGCTCCGAACGACGCAGAATGCGTCAGGGACCAACAGTGCGCTTCCAGTCTAGCGTGCATTGGAGGCGAATGCCGAAATCCATGCGACTCATTAAAGTCACCCTGTCCAGAAGGAAAGACCTGTGAAGTGTTAGATCACAAGCGCGTCTGTATCTGCGTAGAAGACTGCTATCCTTCGGTGTCGATATGCCTCAGAGATGGCGGATGCCCGGCGAACCTCGCTTGCCGCAACTTCAAATGTATAGACCCGTGCGCGGATGCCGGCTGCTCGTCGGCCGCCCCTTGCTATGTGGAAGAGCACAGGCCCGTCTGCAAATTCTGTCCATCCGGGTTTATGCCCGACGCGAAATATGGATGTCTCAAAGGTAAAGCTACTACATGGATATCCGTATTTGGTGGCTTGTGCGATTTTTGTATACTACGTAATTAGATCTTTACCTTCTTTTTTCATATTATGCTGGATAAATCTAATGATTAAAAATTATCTTCAAATTCCAGGTTATTATAATGTCTCGTAGAACTACGCATAATGTCTTCAAATGGAACCGCATTGAATTTCAGATATCTACCCCACTTCCTCTTCGAGTCTCTTCTCTTTCGTTACATTTTTCTATGCTTGTAAATAATGCACCCTGACCTTTACTCTGATGTAGAATTAACCTCACTTTCGGTGTTGTGTTTATGTCATGTGAATTGTTAATACTCTTTTGTGTATGTATCACTCGACGGTTGAAGACGAACGTTGTAATGGACCGAGTGTGTTGTATTCGCAGCAAAATTGAGAAGTTGCTCTGCGGACAACCACTGTGGGGAGGAAGAAGCCTGCGTTGCAAGCACTTGCACCAATCCTTGCACCACCGCTGCATCTTGCGCCGCTTCCGCTATGTGCATTACTCGAACACACAGGCCGCTCTGCGTCTGTCTGCCGGGATCCACCGGGGATCCCTGGTTCGCATGTTCGCCGTTACAAATCGCAAATCCTCAGCCGTACGGTGATATCGCAACGTCGGGAAGTAGCGAAGTGTCATCTTTATACGATACGCAGACTATAATATTCTACGATGAAAAAAATAAAGCAAAAGGACACATCAACCTTAAAAAGATGGGCAAGTTTGATGATAACGTTCTTTGCGCTGATTCATCTCAGTGCGGTCCGGACGAGATTTGCCGACGCAACATTTGCACAAACCCCTGTAACGCGATCTTCTGTCGGAACAACTCGACGTGTAAAGTCGTTGACCGATCACCTGTGTGTTTGTGTACTGCAAATATCAAAGAGAACATGAGCGATTGCCATAACTATACAGGTAAACGTGTCTATAGGGTTTTTTAATTAGTTTGAAATACGAAACCACCGCCGAGCACGCGTGGACGGCAACACTGCAACCGCTACTGTGTGCAGTTGCATGTTTCGAACTGCAGAAGTGATCTGTTGCATTATTCAACTGACATTGCTTAAAGTTATTTGTAAAAATTGCCAACTTATCAGATTATATTGACGATAACTTAAGAAATCACACAACCTTTTGTAAAGTAGAGTGTACTCGGACGATGATATTATGTATATTAATATTGTGTTGATAATATTATTTTATTAGATCTTTCAGGGCGAGAGCCTCGATCGGTTCACTCTGTATTGCTTTGTGACAAAACCCCAAATGAAACTGGACAATATTGCGTTAAGATATACCTTAATTGTCTATTCTGCAGGTCTATATTGCCAATGTAATCGCAGCTTTATGCCACCTTATTCCACGGACCACATAGTAGCAATCATTTTTGTTCACTGATATTGACTAACACGCTTTATTTTTTTTGTGGTGGTTACGCTTGAATGTCTAATGCCATTTCCCTGTTGGTAATTAACAAAACTCTTGTATTTTGTAGGATGATATGTGAGTAGTGAGTCGTAAGTAATAAGTAGCAAGTAGCAAGTAGTGAGTACACTTGTCAAACTAACATTCTATGTTTGTGTATTGTTTAACCTGTATGAAGTGACCTTGTTTTGTAGTGATGAGAATATTAATCTATTAGTATGTAAGATAACTTATTTTTTACTCATATACATAATTTAACTAATTAGATCATTTTTATAAAAGAAAACACCTTATTAATCTTTTTGGAAATCAGTAAATATTTTATCAAATAAAACAATTCTGAATTTAAAAGCTTAAAATTTTACTATACGACTGAATAAACTGAATAAAAATTGTGATGTTACTTTATTGTTAATAGTAGTAATTCAGACGTTTTTGTTTTTTTTTTTAATTCAAATAAAAAATCTTGTATTACTTTTTTGATAGATTTTGCTAAAGAACTTTAAATTTTTACACTACGACTTGATTCTTAAATGATTGTTTTATACCACAGAAATAGAATGTACATCGCACGATCAATGCGGAAAGCAACTCGCCTGCATCAGTGGAAAATGTCAGAATCCTTGTTCTGTCGCAAGCCCCTGCTCGACTAAAGAAGACTGCCAAGTTCGAGATCATCAACCTATCTGCATTAAAGGTATGCCCGTTGTCGTTGAAATATAACCTTCCAGTTGACTATCTCTCTGTACACTTTATGGAAATAAATAAAAATAACTCATTAACAATATATGACAACTTTTTTGTTTCTTTTTCTTCATAGTATGCCAATGCCAATCTTCATTGGATTGCCGAGCCAACTTCCAGTGTGATGGTTGCAAATGCATTCCACGTAAGTTTTTATAAATTCCACAAAATATTTTTGTGAAGGAATATTTTTGCTTACTAATTAATATTCACTCAATAAATCTTCTTTAGGTATTCAAATATTTCCACAATTTAGACAGCATACTTACTTTTGAATAGGTAACTAACCTTACTACGCAATATACTATTTTGAATAAATTCAACAGATCAAGAAACCTCAGTTACAACCGGATGCCCTCATTGTCCTCCTGGAATTCCTTGCGATCCATTCTCAGGGGCTTGCATGCAAGGTAAGAAAACAGACTTTTGACAAAACATTAGCATCATCAAAATTTGTTACAATAATTTAAATGACATCTTTTTTATTTTTATATATTTTTACATAATTTTACCAAAGAAAAAATCAATCAATAGCAAAACAATATATTTCACTGATTTCTCAAAAATAGTCCAACTCTCAAAGATGACAGTAATTTTCTTTTTGATCAAAATTATTTATTTCTTTCAAGCTGCGGTGGCATTAAACATTAAATAAATTCAAAATTATTAATGAGAGTTGTGCTATTTTTAAAAAAATCATTGAACACATTCAATAAGTTTAGTAACTAAAAATCCCCCTTAAGTCATGACAACTATTGTCTTTTTAAAAGGTGTCCATTTTGAAATTTTTAAAATATTTAAGTTTTTAACATTAAGTGCTTTTATTTTTCATCTTCTCAAGTATATTATGAGTGTGTTGCTGTTTTATCAAACATAATAATTCATCTGTCATTCAAACGTAACGATTAACAATATTATACGAGTGGCGCGCCGGAGCTGACACCCGAGACGCCGACTAACATTAGGCCTCCTGATTTTGAGACATCTCACTCGCAGCCCGCCAACCGATACTAAGCGGAATCCGAATGAACTTCCAGTATGACGGAATATCATTTATCATCATTCACCAAATATTGTACAGACATGTCCACTGTGCAACATCCCATTACCCCGCTTCACTTAAAATAGCAACACCTTACACATAAGACACTCATTGTATATTTTTATTCTCTCTTTGTATTTATACACTTTTTCTAAAGGAAAACGCACTGACTGCGGAATGGTTTCAAAATGTCGGACCAGCTGAAAACCAAACATTGTTTTTGTATATTTCTTGTCAATTGTTGTATATTCAATTATTGCACTCGTAGATGCCTGTATTGGAAATGGATTGTGCTTTATACTAACAACGCATGTCTTAAATAAAGTAGTATTAGTTTACTTGTAACGTGGCAACATTTGCGGTAACATTTCCCTAACTTCAAAAATCTAATATTACTAATAGCGCTGAAAAAATATTTTTTAATTTAAAATAGTATTACTTAACAGTTGATTAACTGCTATTTGTTATTCTTCTTTGACACTTCTAACAGATCTGCAAACCACCCAAACCTCATTAACAGATACAGATTATGCGAGTGATAAAGTTACTGACGCAACTGACTCGACTACAAAACTCCATTTGAACAGTACTCCCACTACCACAGAGTCTATATCCAAAAGCACTAAAACACAAACTATACTAGCTTCCAATGTACCTTTAAGTAAATTCAACGATACCTCAACGAAACCTGCCCCTCCGTTAACCACCCCTATGTCTACAATAGATCATACAAGTACGGTAGAATCAGCCACATCTCTTACGAACCCTTCAGAAGAATACACCGATAAAAATGCATACAATGAAACATCAACCGTTGGGCCGTTCGCAACAGGCGAAAAGGTTTCTAGCAAACTTCCTACAAATTCAATTGTGACCTCTGATGATAGAATACATTTTACACCATCTCACGAAATAACTGACGGCTTTGATGTGACGACAATTGTGAACAATGATCTATCCAAAAATACAAATCCTGATGTCACAACGGAGACCGATAAGTTTATATTTTTCGATACTGAATCCAGCACATTGAAAGATAAAACAACACAAAAACCGACAACGAAAATTGTTACTGCAAATCCGCAATCATCAAAAGGTTCTGACGAAATTGAATCGACTTTGTTGTCTCATTTCTACTCATCAACGACTCCTTCGACTGTAGAAATGACCGTTCCGTATGAGTCATCACCTCACTCGAGTTATATTACCGAAGAGATAACAACTAAACAATTTGATAAAAATACTGAAATCCCGCAAACTACAGTTTCTTCAAAAGATGTGTCAAACAAAACAGTTACTGAGAAAATAACTATTATAACGCCGATGCCATCTTCTGGTGATAGAAATAATGTAACGATTCCAGTAATACCAACTGTAGGAGAAAGTCAAGTGACTGAAGAGAATTTTTACAAAATTCCAAATATAACAATAACTGATGTGGATAGTTCAAAATATACAACAGCATCTACCACTACGTATAATGAAATTGAGCGACCGTATTTGACAACTGTAAACGGTGTAGAAACAAAAATTACTTCAAAACCTACTACATTCTCTACAGTTACTTTACCAACACAATCATCCGATAAAGTTACGACAGTAAGATATGAAGAGAACTCATCAGCCAAGGATACTACGTTGAAAACTACTCACAAAACTGATAAAGTTACAACACCTAATAGAGTAACAGTAACAACACAATCATGGAATGAAGTGCCAACAGACGGAATAGAAGATGACTCATCTTCTGAGGAAGCAATAACATTCAAGTTGACAACTACCCAAAAGACAGATAAGCTTACTACACTCAATAGAGAGACAGTATCAACCCAAGTGTGGAATAAAGTGACAACAGAAGGAGTGGAAGATGATTCTTCTTCTTCTGAGGAATCTACCACACTTAAGTCAACAGTCTCCCAAAAAATAGATGAGATTACTACACTTAGTAAAGATACAGTACCGACACAGTCATGGCCTGTTGAAATAACAGGAGAGGATGAATCGTTTACTACACACACATCTACAGGCACTCAAAAAACAGATAGCTCCTTTGATCCAGATAGAGTGACAGTGCCAACAGTATCTTGGGATGTAAAAACGACTCCGGAGCATGATGATGAATCGTTTACTACACACAAGTCAACAGGCACTCAAAAAACAGACAGAACCTCTGCACCTGATAGAGTGACAGTACCAACAGTATCTTGGGATGTAGGAACAACAGCAGAGCATGGGGACGATTCATTTACTACACACAAGTCGACAGGCTCTCAAAAAACAGACAGAACCTCTGCACCTGATAGAGTGACAGTGCCAACAGTATCTTGGGATGTAGGAACAACAGCAGAGCATGGGGACGAATCATTTACTACACACAAGTCGACAGGCTCTCAAAAAACAGACAGAACCTCTGCAACTGATAGAGTGACAGTGCCAACAGTAACTTGGGATGTAGAAACAACAGCGGGGCATGGGGACGAATCATTTACTACACACAAGTATACAGGCACTCAAAAAACAGACAGAACCTCTGCACCTGATAGAGTGACAGTGCCAACAGTATCTTGGGATGTAGGAACAACAGCAGAGCATGGGGACGAATCATTTACTACACACAAGTCGACAGGCTCTCAAAAAACAGACAGAACCTCTGCAACTGATAGAGTGACAGTGCCAACAGTAACTTGGGATGTAGAAACAACAGCGGGGCATGGGGACGAATCATTTACTACACACAAGTATACAGGCACTCAAAAAACAGACAGAACCTCTGCACCTGATAGAGTGACAGTGCCAACAGTATCTTGGGATGTAGGAACAACAGCAGAGTATGGGAACGAATCATTTACTACACACAAGTCGACAGGCTCTCAAAAAACAGACAGAACCTCTGCAACTGATAGAGTGACAGTGCCAACAGTATCTTGGGATGTAAAAACGACTCCAGAGCATGAGGATGAATCGTTTACTACACACAAGTCAACAGGCACTCAAAAAACAGACAGTTCCTCTGCTCCTGATAGAGTGACAGCACCGACAGTATCTTGGGATGTAGAAACAACAGCAGGGCATGGGGACGAATCATTTACTACACACAAGTATACAGGCACTCAAAAAACAGACAGAACCTCTGCACCTGATAGAGTGACAGTGCCAACAGTATCTTGGGATGTAAAAACGACTCCAGAGCATGAGGATGAATCGTTTACTACACACAAGTCAACAGGCACTCAAAAAACAGACAGTTCCTCTGCTCCTGATAGAGTGACAGCACCGACAGTATCTTGGGATGTAGAAACAACAGCAGGGCATGGGGACGAATCATTTACTACACACAAGTATACAGGCACTCAAAAAACAGACAGAACCTCTGCACCTGATAGAGTGACGGTGCCAACAGTATCTTGGGATGTAAAAACGACTCCAGAGCATGAGGATGAATCGTTTACTACACACAAGTCAACAGGCACTCAAAAAACAGACAGTTCCTCTGCTCCTGATAGAGTGACAGCACCGACAGTATCTTGGGATGTAGAAACAACAGCAGGGCATGGGGACGAATCATTTACTACACACAAGTATACAGGCACTCAAAAAACAGACAGAACCTCTGCACCTGATAGAGTGACAGTGCCAACAGTATCTTGGGATGTAGGAACAACAGCAGAGCATGGGAACAATTCATTTACTACACACAAGTCGACAGGCACTCAAAAAACAGACAGAACCTCTGCAACTGATAGAGTGACAGCACCGACAGTATCTTGGGATGTAGAAACAACAGCAGGGCATGGGGACGAATCATTTACTACACACAAGTATACAGGCACTCAAAAAACAGACAGAACCTCTGCACCTGATAGAGTGACAGTGCCAACAGTATCTTGGGATGTAAAAACGACTCCAGAGCATGAGGATGAATCGTTTACTACACACAAGTCAACAGGCACTCAAAAAACAGACAGTTCCTCTGCTCCTGATAGAGTGACAGCACCGACAGTATCTTGGGATGTAGAAACAACAGCAGGGCATGGGGACGAATCATTTACTACACACAAGTATACAGGCACTCAAAAAACAGACAGAACCTCTGCACCTGATAGAGTGACAGTGCCAACAGTATCTTGGGATGTAGGAACAACAGCAGAGCATGGGAACAATTCATTTACTACACACAAGTCGACAGGCACTCAAAAAACAGACAGAACCTCTGCACCTGATAGAGTGACAGTGCCAACAGTATCTTGGGATGTAGGAACAACAGCAGAGCATGGGGACGAATCATTTACTACACACAAGTCGACAGGCTCTCAAAAAACAGACAGAACCTCTGCACCTGATAGAGTGACAGTGCCAACAGTATCTTGGGATGTAAAAACGACTCCAGAGCATGAGGATGAATCGTTTACTACACACAAGTCAACAGGCACTCAAAAAACAGACAGTTCCTCTGCTCCTGATAGAGTGACAGCACCGACAGTATCTTGGGATGTAGAAGCAACAGCAGGGCATGGGGACGAATCATTTACTACACACAAGTATACAGGCACTCAAAAACCAGACAGAACCTCTGCACCTGATAGAGTGACAGTGCCAACAGTATCTTGGGATGTAGGAACTACAGCAGTGCATGTGGACGAATCGTTTACTACACACAAGTCAATAGGCACTCAAAAAACCAGTTCGTCTGCTCCTGATAGAGTGACAGTTCCAACAGTAGGAACAACAGCAGAGCATGAGGATGAATTGTTCACTACATTTATGTCAATGGGCACTCAAAATACAGACGGTACCTCTTCACCTTTGACAGCGTCAACACAATTGTGGAATACAATATCAACCATAGAAGCCAGCGATAAATTGTTTACTACTGGAAAAACTACCGTTTCTAAGTCTACAGCTATAAATCATTCAGACAAGATCACTACACCCAGTACAGTTACATCACCTACACAGTCGTGGAATATAGTTACAACAAAAGGGTCTGAGGATGAGTCTTTCATTACTGGAATAGTTACCACATTAAAGTCAGACAGAAATACTACACCTAGTAGAATTACTATACCAACACAATCATGGAATAAAGAATCAACAGAAGGAACTGAGGATGAGTCATCCACTTTTGAAGAAACATACACACAGACATCAACAGCTACTAAAAAAGTAGATAGAATTACTCCTGCCAGTGAAGTTACTGCACCAACGCAAACATGGAATAAAGTGACAACAGGAGGAGTAGAAGACGATTCGTCTTCTTCTGAGGAAACAACCACACTTAAGTCAACAGTTACTCAAAAATCCAACAGGACTACAACAACCAGTAGAGTTCCTGTACCAACACAATCATGGAATATAATAACTTCTGAAAAGTCTGAGGATGACTTGAATACTACTGCAAAAATCACAACACTGAAATCTACAATTTCTGACAAAACGGACGGGCGTACCACACCTGGTAGAGTTACAGAACCTACCAAACTGTGGAATATAGTAACTGGAGTATCTGAAGATGAATCATCAACTGGAAAATCCACAGTTCAATATACAGACACTACTACGCCTAGTGCAGCGGGATTATCATCACAATTAGTAACAGGAATAGACGATTACTCATCTCCTTTTGAGGAAACTACCACGTTTAAGTTAACAGCTACTCAAAAAACACATACAGATAGAGATACTACACCTGGTATATTTACTGTACCAACACAATCGTGGAATAAAGTGACAACAGTAGGAATAGAGGATGATTCATCTTCTTCTGAGGAATCTTCCACAGTTTTTGAAAAAACGGACAGAATTACAACACCTAGAATTACTGTACCGATGCAGTCGTGGAATACAATTACTACAGAAGGGTTTGAAGATAATGGAAGAACTACTACACCAAAATCAACAGTTACTCAGAAAACAGAAAAAAATACTGGCCTTGATATGACAGTACCGACCCAATCTTGGAATATAATAACAACAGTTGAAGATGAGTCGTTGTCTACCACAGAGGACGTAAGCGTTTATAGATCAACTACCACTCAAAAACCTAACAAGTTCCCAACATTTGCCACACCTGGTTTCATTGATCACAGTGAAGACAAAGATATGACAACAGCACCTAACGAAGATAAACTGACTGAAAGTTCACAATATTATGTCTCTACTACCGAATCTCATTATAAGGACACTAAAACTACAACTGCAGTCCCGTCCGCCATCACGACTGATCATGATGCACATGAAGAAACAATCACGCAAGCCGGAACTATCTTTACAGAGTATGGAAAAACATCAATTGCTTCACAAAAGTCGACCACTGAAAATTCAGTTGACAAAGTAAATACTACATTAAATGCTCAAACACCGATCCCAAGTCATAATGATACTGAAACTTTTACATCTTCTAGCACAGTCGAGACCCAATTTTCAACCAATGACTTCATCACAGAAGTGTATAGTACTGTGAAAGAAAATTTATACTCACCAAGCCCCAATGTTGGCGGCGCAGAACATAAATATCCAACAACTAAAGATTCAATATATATTGTTACCCCCGAAACAACGACAAAAGGTGACACTATTACTACAACAAAATCAGCCGACACGAAAGCGACAACTTCAAAATTGATAGAGACATCAACAAGCGGACATGTGAGCTCTACGGGAGCAACTGGAAAAGAAAATGTTACTGCGACCTATAACCGTGATACAACTGCAGGTGAATATTCAACAAATCCTAGCGATGTTCTATTAGTGAATAATACAGATTTGCCTGAAAACAGTGAAAGGCCGTTTGATGGAGAGACTACGAAACATTTCTATAGCTCAACAATGCCAAATTTATTGGATGATACTTCTAAATACGGTGACAAAACAACGCCTGAGATGTATACAGTTGTAAATGTGGTTGAAAGCACTTCAGTCAAAATATCTCCCGTTTATAATGCGAGTACAGTTAAACAAGACAAAGAGACACAAAAAACAACGAAGCCATTCTTTTTGACTACAAGATATACCACAGATTCAACAAGTCACGGAGATGGCTACACGGCAGGTTTCAATTATAAGGAAACGACCACTGATTTTCAGCATGAAACTACTTCATCAAAGAACACTGTTCCCGATGATAGTCATATATATTTCATCGATAGGATTACTACAGAAAAACATAAAGTCACAAGACGACCGCCGACTGTTTCAAATAAAGTGCACAACACTTCAACGCTCAAGCCTGAGGTGACACTTGGCTATGATACCACAACTACGTCTCTTACAACAGATGACGATAAAATAGTTTTTAATACAGATGATGAATCGCCAGGGTATTCGACCCCCATATTCGATTCAGACACTATGAAAACTCCCCACGGTTTTGACGATAATAAAGTGTTTACAAGCCCATATCCTACAACTGTAGAATATGAAACCACTGTGTATGATAAAACTACGCTGTTCAAAATTACTACTGGCAAATATGAACCAACTGCTGATATTAAGCAAACTGCGTCTAGTTTTGATGAATATTCAACTGCGGTACCAACAAAGCAGACTACTGTGTACGAAAGTCTAACTTCTAAACAGATCCCTTCTAGTTCAACCACAAAACCGTCAAAGTACCCAGATTCATATAAAACAACAAAATCTTCTCTGGATAAAACAACAGTAACGACAGAATACCCGTTAGATAATAGTAGTTACACAGTTGAGACGACTACGGTCGACGAGTTTTCGTTTGAAATTGCCGGAGTCGATCACAAGTTAGATAAATATGATAAACCTATTGATTTTAATAATGAAACAAAACACAGTACTACAAAAGAAACAATTTCTACGACATCCTCATATGAATCTACATTAGATGCTCAAAATACAGTAGACATCGAAATTATACAACACTTGACTACAAATGCTCCCTCTAAGGCTACGACGACAATCAAACCTAAGTCGACAACTCGAGTGGAAATAAAGAGTCCTTCCACGATATCTCAGACAACTGAATATCCATACACTGCTAATTCAAAAACGTCAGTGGCGGATGACACAGAAACTACCGCTAAGCCGACTACATCAGGTGATAAAAGAACTACCACAGATAAAACCATTGTTTCGATTGCGGATCATCAAAATATAACTACTCACAGTCCTACGGATGAAAATTTCCACAGTGACGCTACAACTATGTCTACGAATATCAAAGATTCTACAGATGAAACTTCTCAGACGCATTCTCCAGATACATCAACAAAAATAAATAAAAATGAATCGGTTACAAAAATTTCTACAGTTCAAACAATCACTTCTGATATGTCAAATACTACTATAAAAAGTGAAGTTTCTTCAACTGAAAATATCCTATTTACTGATGCTACATCTTTCGATAAAAGCTCACATTCTGAAAGAGATGCCACGACTGTAGCTAATACCGACATGAGTGTTAACAACTTTCCAAACCTGCCATCGATCGATTCGATTGAAATAGAAGCTGACGATTATACTTCATCGGAAGAAGTTTCTACCAGTAGCCAAAGTTTAAGCTCCAAAGGGACAACAAAACCTACACAGCGTACTGTGTCTACGAATAAATATACTCCGGAAACAACTATCAGCGGTAAAACCAGTACAACACAGTATTATGAATTGGAAACGTCTACCAATCCAACTCGCACAACTGTAAAAGATTATTCTGCATCATCAGAGAAAATAACTAGCACGAATGAGGATAACAATTGGAGAATGACGACTTTACCAGATAGCATTGTACCTAGTACACACATGGGTAAACAAAAAGATGATATTACTACACAGAAGGAATTCAATGTATCAGCGACTACAGCAAAAACTTCAATTGATAAGTTCACAACGGAAGACAATGTTTCGACCACTGAAAAGCTTGATGCTGATCAAACGACTACGGACAAAATCGGGATTTATTCTACGAATTCAGGAACAACAGACAGTTATTTTATTTCTACTGTCATTGAAACAAAACAAAACACACTTTTACCCCCTACCAAACCTTATACAGAGTCAATAATACCCATCGGTGAGGAATTTACCACTGATAGTTCTACTATTTTATCACATGACACAAGCACTAGCGTAAACTATGTCACTGTCACCGATATACCAACCGCTACTCTGACAACGACAAAGAGAATTGTAGAATTCACGACTGAAAAACCTATGGACAGTAAGACAGATATATCACAGACTTTACTCACTAATTCACCGACTAACAAGCAATGCGTGGCCGACGCAGATTGTCCACCGTCAGAGGCCTGCTCTTCTGGGATTTGCGAAAATCCTTGCTTGAAGCAATCGAACCGGTGTGCGAGTAACGCCATTTGTTTGGTGACTAATCACACGTTGAAATGCAAGTGTCCTAATGGTCTTGTCGGGAACGCCGACCAGGAATGCAGAAGAGGTATAACTGTTATTAATAATTACCAAATCTAATATAATAGTCCTGAAGAATGTATATATTGATTAATATATTAGCGTAATACTTAACTTACACATAATTTGTAAATATTATTTGGAATGTGCTTGTTAAAAAGGATAGGTTTTTTTGAATAACCTTATCCTTTAAAATTACAGACCCTAACCATTTATATATAACCCTCGCACAGTTTGTTTTATAATGTAAATATGATTATAAAATAATATTTTATTAATAGGTATAAGTTTTGCTTTTTATCTTTAACTTTTTTAATAATACAGGACTCCAGACCTCCCGATCTCGATCTTCTACGGACTCCCGTCACTTTTACTGTATATAATAATATTCTTTTTCGTTCTCGGTTCTAATCGATGTGTAACATAATTAACGCTTATAATCTTGTAACATAGACCCACCCGGAAGTTCTAAAGCTCCAGAGCCCTGCCAGTCGGATTCCGACTGCATAGAAACCGAAGCGTGCTATATGGGATTGTGTCATTTCCCCTGCGACTTTGATAAAGTTTGCGGCGTGGCTGCTAAATGCCACGCAAAGATGCACCGTCCCATATGTACATGTCCCAAAGGATTCGACGGCAATCCGGCTATAAAATGTACCCCGTCTAAGAAATGTAAGATACTCACCCTAATGTATTAATATAATAATGATTATCAAAAACAGGGAATCGACGACGAATTTAAATATTGCAGTCTGTCCTGCTTTATTTTCTAATAAAAATAAATATTATTAATCAATCTAATTCACACCTAACTGTGTTTTCTAATCAGGCATTTACTGTACATAGTTTGAATCTTTTTTTTGGTTAATTCATCCTTTTGCACATCTTTATATTTTTTTTGTAAATAAATTATTTGGATTTTGTATAGTGAGTTGCAATACCAATGAAGAATGTCAGCTAACCGAGGCGTGCATCAATCAAGCATGCGTAAGACCTTGCGATATCCATAATCCGTGCGCGCATAACGCCGTCTGTATAAACACAAACCACGGATCCGATTGTAGCTGCGCAGAAGGATACCAAGGCAATGGATACGTCGGCTGCACTCCAGGTTAGCTCATAGTCTATTATAAGATAAATAGTGATATCTTAAAATGTGATTTAATTTCTAAACTGTATCTTTCTTGTTAGTCATAAACTATCGACCGATATGCCAATACAACGAAGACTGTCCTCCTGAACTACTATGTGACCGCTTGAACCGAGTGTGTATCAATCCGTGCCAAGAAGATTCTTGTGGTGAAAACGCAGAATGTCTACCGGCCAATCACGGAATCGAATGCAAGTGCTTTGCCGGCTTTGTCGGCAATCCGTACGTGACTTGCTCACAAGGTAATTTTTAAATATTTTGTTTTTTATTACTAAACTTGAATTATTGAAAGCATTAATTAAATCTTTCTTGCATTGTTTCATGGCATAATTTCATATACAATTTACTAAACAGTCTTATCATATTTTATTCAGTTCAAGGTTGCCGGTCAGACAGCGAGTGTCACACATCAGAAGCTTGCGTGAATGGAAAATGTGCATCCCCTTGCCGATGCGGACCGAATGCTGTCTGCGATGTTGTCAATCATAAGGCCATATGTAAATGCTTAGCCGGATACAGTGGTAATCCTGGAATCGGTTGCAAAAGACCAACTAATCCGTGTATTCCAAATCCATGCGGTATAAACGCCATGTGCGAAATTGATGACGGAAATCCAATTTGCTTCTGTCCCAAAGGCTTGACTGGAAATCCATTCAAAAATTGCAGTATGTATTTCTTGTGAAACATTTTTTATGATTATAACAAATTTTATGATAATTATTACTGCTTCATTTAGATATTGTTCTATCTTACTTTTTAGATATTTTGAACAATTTTATTAGGTTACAGTAGATCAGTGATGCACAAACCGCGGGCTGCATGCGTCCCTTTTTGAATTTTGTGGCGGCCCTTAAATCTCTTTCTCAAAGATATTTTTTTCACGTAAAACATTTATTTAATAAATGTAAGAAAGTTTTTTCTTCAATGAAGGAGAATAAATCGGTTCATAGAAACGGCTTACAAATATTATGTCAAATTAACTTAATAATTGCATATAAATGAAACATAAATATTTCACAATGAAAAGAGTTTTAATAAGCAAGTACTCATAATTCTTTTTTGCATGGCTTATTTATTTTCAAAATAACACGGTCAAAATAATATAATGGAACCTATTACTCATTTATCTAAATTCACTTAATCTTTTTTACACGATTTTAAGGCTGTTTTACATGGAACGTACATATGTTCTGTATAAAATAGGATTGATCGTGCTTTAAATCATTTTTTTCTTTGCGGCCCGAACCCACGATAATTTGTTTTATGCGACCCGATAGAAGGTAAAGGTTGTGCATCACTGCGGTAGATGAATTCATTAATTCTTTCATAAATATGAAAAACTAATCTGACTATACTTTTCAGTCCCAGAAGGCGACGAATGCAGCCCGAATCTTTGCGGGCCGAATTCTGGTTGTCGCATTGTCAACGGGAAGGCTTCCTGCTTCTGTTTACCAGAATATGAAGGTAACCCTCCGCAAAAGGCCTGCGCCTTACCAGATAATCCTTGCAATCCGTCACCGTGCGGACCTAATACACAGTGCTCTCTTCTGAGCAACGGCTTTGCAAAATGTACATGTCTGCCTGGATACTTAGAAAGTCCAAACACTATCAGAGGATGCGTCGAGCCCAGAAATCCATGCGAACCCAATCCATGCGGTCCAGGCGCCGGTTGCGATCCGAACAGAAATCCCGTTTGCTTCTGTCGAGAACCTATGATAGGAAACCCTTACAAGAGTTGCGTAGAGCCTGTGAAAGCCGACGTTCTCTGTCAACCCGGACCTTGCGGTAGAAATGCCGATTGTTACGTGTCCGACAACCAAGAGAAGTGCTTCTGTTCGCTAGGATTTATCGGCGACCCGTATGCCGGGTGTCAACCGCAACCAACAAATCCCTGTTACCCGAACCCCTGTGGACCGAATGCTATATGCAAGGTAGACCCGCAAGGCTTACCGCTGTGCGCCTGTCCTGAAGGAACTCTAGGCAAACCGGGCGAAGCCGAAGGCTGCCAAGACTACGAATGTACTGTTGACGATGACTGTCAACTTGACAAAGCGTGCATTGGCTATCGATGCCGTGACCCGTGTCCCGGTTCATGCGGCTCTTACACAACATGCCGTTGCGAAAAGCATCATCCTGTTTGCTCGTGCATGCATGACTACATTGGAAACCCGATTATCAGCTGCTATCCTATACCTTTCGAGAAAAACCCTTGCGTGCCATCACCTTGCGGCCTCAATACAATATGCCAAGTCCTAGCCGGCAGAGCTGTGTGCTCATGTTTGCCTGATTTCAAAGGAAAACCTGAAATAGAATGTAAACCAGAATGTACAATTAATTCAGACTGTTCTCAAGAAAAGGCTTGTATTGACAGACACTGTGTGAATCCGTGCTATGATGGAGCTATTTGTGGATTGCAAGCAATATGTCAAGTTTATGACCATACTGCATCATGTGTTTGTCCTGAAGGTTTCTTCGGTGACCCACTCTTCATGTGCATTAAAACACGTAAGTTAATATCTGTCATACAATAATCTTGATTTATTAATATTCAATCTACTTTAACATTATCTAAGCTATTTTCACTTTCTTTACAGCAATCGTAGCGCCAATAGCAAACACGACACGGCCATGCTACCCGTCACCTTGCAGCTCACAAGTGTCATGCAATCCATTCGGAAATCAAGTCGCCATTTGTGACGCATGCGCTGGAACAGCTTTCAATTCAGACTGTAATCCAGAATGCTTGCTCAACTCAGATTGCCCATTCGATAAAGCGTGCATCAGAGAAAAATGTCAAGATCCTTGTCCTGGCTCTTGCGGAGTAAACGCTGTCTGCAATGTTTACAATCACAACCCAATATGCAGCTGTCCTCAAGGACTACTGGGAAATCCATTTGAGCATTGTTCAGTCCCTACTGCTTGTAAGTATTTACACAAAAAATCATCAATAAAACATAATTTATTTTTATTTCTTAATTAATAATTGACAATTATTTTAGATCCAGTTGAAGAACCAGTGACATGCTCAAACGTTCCGTGTGGGGTAAATACAGATTGTAGAGAAAAGAATGGAGTCCTGGCATGCGTTTGCCGACCTGGATTCTACGGAGATCCTTTGGTGGCATGCAGACCAGAATGCGTTTTGAACAGCGACTGTACGATGGCCAAGGCTTGCATCAATAATAAATGTGATAATCCATGCACCGGCGTTTGCGGTATTGGTGCAGAATGCGAAACTGTAAATCATCATCCAGTCTGTTACTGCCCGTCCGGTTATTCCGGAGATCCTTTCATATCTTGCCAACCGTTCAGACCGATATTACCTCCAATCAAAGACATGCCAAGAAACCCGTGTGATCCCTCACCTTGTGGACCATTCAGCAGATGCATAGTGTCTTCTCAAGGATTCGCAACATGTTCATGTCTGCCCGGCTACGATGGCGTACCGCCAGTTTGTCAGCCGGAGTGTATCGTCAGTTCAGAATGTGAACAGACTAAATCCTGTATAAGCCAAAAATGTCGAGATCCTTGTCCTGGTAGTTGCGGGGCCGGAGCTCAATGTGTTGTCGTAAATCATAATCCAATTTGCAGTTGTCCACCCGGTCAGCAAGGAGATCCGTTTGCTAGCTGCTATATTCCGATCGCTGTAGGTCAAGATAAGAACGTTGACAAGAAAAACCCTTGCATTCCTTCACCGTGTGGACCTAACTCGATATGTCAAATTAAAGAAGATCATCCGGTATGCTCTTGCGTAGCTAACTACATGGGAAATCCGCCGTACTGCCGACCACAATGCGTCAACAGTCAGGAGTGTCCGAGAGATAAGGCCTGCATTCAAGAAAGATGTGTGGATCCTTGCCCTAACAGTTGCGGTCCGAATGCAAAATGTGACGTAGTTAACCATACACCTTTCTGCAGCTGTATTTCTGGATTCCAAGGTGACGCCTTTATCGGCTGCTCCAGGATTCCGATTCCGGCTCCTGCAAAACCGGATGTGTGTAATCCTTCTCCGTGTGGGGAAAACGCTCAATGCACAGAGGTAAATGGCATGGCTAGGTGTAATTGCATACCGCCGAACATTGGTAACCCGTACGCCGGTGGGTGTCGACCTGAGTGCACAATCAATGCCGACTGCCCTAGCTATCTAGCGTGTCTCTCTAAGCATTGCAGAGATCCGTGCAAAGGTCTCTGCGGTGTAAATGCAGAATGCAGTGTCACGAATCATATACCGGTGTGCACGTGCCACCCCGGATTCTCGGGCGATCCATTCAAATCTTGCAGACAAGAACCGAAGAATCGTAAGTTGTGCACCTATTTTTTCATGATTAAATTTACAATTATAATTGTGATCTATCGCTAACTCTCTATTCCTTTTTAGCCATACCTCCCTTGAACCCGTGTGAACCTTCACCGTGCGGTCCCAACAGTATATGCCGAATATCCAGTGGTCACCCAGTGTGTTCTTGTATGCCAGGTTTTACCGGGGCCTCACCTTCGTGCAGGCCGGAATGCGTGGTCAGCTCTGAGTGCAGTCAAGTAAAATCTTGCATTAACAATAAATGTCAAGATCCGTGTCCCGGTACTTGCGGATTCAATGCCCGGTGCCAAGTTATCAATCACAATCCCATTTGCAGCTGCACCTCCGGAATGTCTGGGGATCCGTTTGTTCAATGTGTTGAAAAAGGTAAACATTATGCTTTCTATTGAGTTCATAAAGTTTCTCAATGATAATGAATAAATAACATACATTACCTGTTCAAAAACCATGGTTGAACCAGTTCATTGAAATAAGTAAAAAATATATGTCAACAGACATGGTATGTCACAGTGTACAGTGAAGAACCATCCAATCTACAAGTGCAATTATGTTTAACCCTGAAGACAATGTTTAATGATGAATCTGTACACACAAGTCATAATTATCTGTGTGATTATGTAAACAATCATTATTTGTTCCAAAATTATGTACAATTTAGACACTTATTTTTTCAATTTTTTTCCCGTAGAAATTCATACAATTTCAGTAATAAAGACTAATTTCAACCAAAAGTATTTGCAAAATAGATCTATACTCTGTATTGTTGAAAAATTATTCAATCTTTATTTTTGTTTTTGTTCAGCTGTAGTACCTGAAACAATGATTCCTGAAAACCCATGCTTCCCATCGAGATGCGGTGCGAATGCTGAATGCCGCGTACTCGATTCGAGACCTGTGTGTTCCTGTCTCGCCGGAATGCTCGGAGCTCCCCCCAACTGCAGACCGGAGTGTCTCATCCATCAAGATTGCCCGTCGAATCTCGCCTGCTTAAATAAAAAGTGTAAAGATCCGTGCTCGGGATCCTGCGGTTTCAACGCAGTGTGTTTTGTGCAAAATCATCAACCGATGTGCTCGTGCATGGAAGGATTCGAAGGCGACCCGTTCTCAGGCTGCAATCCCATTCAAGGTAGGTTTCATTGGAGCACTGTTTCTTCTACTTTCATAGGAAGGCGTTCAAACGGACCAGAGGTATGTTATTTTTGCATGCTTTTCACGATGTTTTACTTTTACAGCGTCTGTCGTAGCGCCATTGGACCCGTGCAATCCTTCCCCCTGCGGTATAAACGCTCTTTGCAAAGAGAAAAGTGGTGTTGGTTTTTGCGCATGTGTATATAATTATCACGGGGACCCCTATTCCGGCTGCAGACCCGAGTGCGTTCTCAACGCTGACTGTTACAAAGACAGAGCTTGTAGAAACAGCATTTGCCAAGACCCGTGTGTGGGAACATGCGGGCAGAGCGCACTCTGCCGCGTTATCAATCACTCGCCGTCATGTTATTGTCCCCCCAATACAAATGGGAACCCGCATGTTGCATGTGTCCATGTCATTAAACATCCTAGTAAGCATGACTAAATATTTTTTTCATTTGGCAATTAGCGAATAGTTATGGACTGACAGTGTGTGCATAATGTACAGATAGTTTATTTGAATTGATAATTTACTATATTCCTAGTATAGTTGTTAATTTCCTTTTAAATAATTGAATCAATAAAAATAAAGTAGTGTAATAAATTATAAACAGCTTACTTTCAGTTCTAATGGTTGCATTTACCTTAACAATTGACATATTCATCTAAGAATTTTGATTTGCTTCATTTGGAAATTCTATAAATCTGAATTGAACTGTTCGATCCTTCTATCAATGTATGTACATATAATGGCCAATTTAAAAAAAATTGCTTTGATAGTGAAAAATTCAGTGTTCTCAGAAACTCTATTGTAATACTCTGATTATAATTACTTATAATAATATAATAATTCATAATCCAAAGACTGTAAGTAGTATTTAGCAAAAGAGGATTTAAATACAATTTATATTTACATTTACTTCTTTAATGATTATTATTTTTAATTCAAATATATATATATATATACATATTTACAAGAGATGATCATTCAATAAACTTTTCTATACCAGCTTTCTACACATTCTCCTTGTGTAACTTGTGAACTTAAAAAGTTTTATTTCGCTTCATTAATGTACACAAAATGAGTCCATAACTTTATCCGCTTGTTGTATGATATTGCATGATATATTTACCACACTATCACTTAGTACATAATGATTGCATGATAAATTTTTCAGCGTCTGTTGATATTCTTCGGAACCCGTGTATACCCTCACCGTGCGGTCCTTATAGCACATGTCGGGTGATAAAAGACCACCCCGTCTGCTCTTGCCAAGTAAACTATTTAGGCGCTCCCCCCAATTGTAGACCTGAATGCTTTATCAATTCAGACTGCCCGCAAGACGAGGCTTGCATCCGCAGCGAGTGCTTAGACCCTTGCCCCGGAGTATGTGGAATAAATAGCGTATGTCGCACCATAAGCCACAACCCTGTTTGCGTATGTCTACATAACCATGTAGGCGATCCTTTCACCCGATGCGATTTAATACAAAGTAAGAAAAATCAATGATTCGTCCATTTCAACTGTGCAATTATCAGTGACCGCAGGCTATTTATCTAAAAACGGTTTTCAAAACCAAAGATTTTTTTTGATATAGTTTATATTACGGCCTGTAATCGTAATAGAAATATAGTTGGATATTTTAATTGTATTCATTTATTCACTTGCATGTAGCGTTTCCCTTCATTCATCATTATTCCAGTCCTACGGTTCGTTCATTATTTTCTTTTTTTGTCCAGTCTCAGTATAGAGAAAGAAGTTCAAGACAATTTGATGACCGTTTTCTATAGAAAAATGCTCGTGGTCAGCAAGTAGTTATTGCACTTGTAATAAAAAAAAATAGACTAAAACACGTCATACATTTTCTATTCTAGAAGATCCGATAGAGAGCACCAAACCTTGCTCTCCATCCCCATGCGGACCGTTCTCGATTTGTAAAGCTATCGGAAACCATCCCGTGTGCTCTTGCCAAGCTAACTATCTTGGAAATCCTCCCAACTGTAGGCCCGAGTGTGCCATAAATGCAGATTGCTATTCGAACCTCGCATGTGTCAGAGAGAGATGCGTAAACCCATGTCCGGGAACTTGCGGATACAACGCCGAGTGTCGAGTCGTCTCCCATTCCCCATTATGCTATTGTATGATAGGATACACCGGAGATCCGTTCTCCGGTTGTTCCAAGGCCACCCAACGTAAGAGCGATGCCAATAATTTAACTCGACGGGTTTCGTTATAATTTCTAACATTCAGAGATAATATTCAAGATATAACTAATCAACCTAACCACTTGTACAATCTACAATAATAAATAAATTTTAATATATTATTTTAACAAAATGAAGTATAAATAATAATCTAAAAATATTTTATCATCGAAAATAATATTAACACAATAAATAATTTTGAATAACCGAAAGATACCTTTTTTATAATAATTTGTGGATAACGTTTTTGAGAATAATCCTACTATTTATGTAAATATTTTTAATGTGGATACGGAACATGATATATTGAAAATACATTGCACTAACAGTTCAATCGGCACATACAAAATATCTATACTCCAAATTGCAACGAGTTTCAAAACTTTACAGCGATCGAGGGTCCTAAAGAACCTTGTAACCCATCCCCGTGCGGGGCGAACACAGTGTGCAGAGAATTGAACGATGCAGGATCATGCGCTTGCATTGTCGGTTACCACGGCGACCCTTACACCGGCTGTCGGCCGGAATGCACTATGAACTTTGACTGTCCTAGAGACAAAGCCTGCGTCAATAACAAATGTATAAACCCATGCCCAGGCGCTTGCGGCTTGAATGCCGAATGCGGGGTAGTCAATCACGCCCCATCATGCTCTTGCTTCCCAGGATATATAGGAAACCCTCTACGTGCATGTCAAAAACCTCCTGCTAGTAAGCTTTTCTTATTTCTTTGTTTTATACTTCTATATGATACACATACTTATCTTTTCTGTGATACTTTTATGATATGATATTCTGTTCTCTGATTGGATTTCACTCACATGTATTTTCATTCTTCAGTAGAAATAGAACCTGAACCGAAACGTAATCCTTGCACACCTTCACCTTGCGGTCCGTACAGTCAATGCCGTGTGATAAGTGATCACCCGGTATGCTCTTGCATAGAAAATTATCTTGGCCCTCCTCCGACTTGCCATCCGGAATGCGTAGTGAGCGCCGATTGCTCTCAAGATAGAGCGTGCATAACTCAGAAATGTCAGGATCCGTGCCCCGGAACTTGTGGCACAAACGCTCGTTGCCTTGTGGTCAACCACAATCCAATTTGCAGTTGTCTCTCCGGTTTTACTGGAGATCCTTTCGATAGATGCTTCAAAGAAATAAGTACGATAATTTTTAGCCAGCTTGTTTTCAATTTAATTTTGATATAGAACAATAGGAATGAATTTTCAATACTTTGTCCATTTATTTATAGAAGTTCTTGAAAAACCGAGAGAAAACCCGTGCCTTCCTTCACCTTGCGGACCCTATTCTAGTTGTCAAGTTGTAGGCGATCGAGCTTCGTGCTCATGTCATGCAAACTATATAGGGCGACCGCCAAACTGTCGACCCGAATGTACAATTAGCTCAGAGTGCCCTGGTAATTTGGCGTGTATTAGGGAAAAATGTATGGATCCGTGTCCTGGATCTTGTGGATACTATGCGTCTTGCAATGTCATCAAACATATACCAGTTTGCACATGCAATACAGGATACACCGGAGATCCTTTCTCCGGCTGCTCTCCCATTCCCAGTAAGAAAAGTTACTGTAAAAAATATGAATGTTTTACGTATAAAATATTTGGTAAAATCATTTTAAAATGTCTACTCACTTCCATTTTTAGTTACGCAACCTATTGAATATCAAACACCCTGTGATCCATCACCGTGTGGCGCGAATGCTATTTGTAAAGAACGCAATGGTGCTGGATCTTGTTCATGTTTACCGGAATATCATGGAGATCCTTACATAGAGTGCAGACCAGAATGCGTTTTGAATGCTGACTGTTCACGAGATAAAGCGTGCATACAAAATAAATGCAAAAACCCTTGTCCCGGTGTCTGCGGACTAAATGCGGAATGCAATGTTTTCAACCATGCCCCATCATGCTATTGCATACCTGGATATACAGGAAATCCCCTGACTTCGTGTCACGCCGTACCAAGTATGTAATAATACTAACAATATTATTACTAATCTATATTCAAATGCGTAATTAAAGTTTACTCTATTTATTGATAATTTTTAATGTTTCTTTGCCAGTATACAAAGATGAACCTTCTCAAAACCCATGCGTTCCGTCACCTTGTGGTGCCAACAGTCAATGTCGCGTTGTCAACGATCACGCCGTGTGCTCGTGCAGGGAAGACTATTTCGGCTCTCCGCCTAACTGTCGACCCGAGTGCATAGTGAGCGCAGACTGTATGCAAGACAAAGCTTGCATCGGACAAAAATGTAAAGATCCATGTCCTGGAACGTGCGGCATAAACGCGAGATGCTTAGTTCTCAATCACAATCCTGTCTGTAGCTGTAACTCTGGTTACACAGGCGATCCGTTTGTGAGATGTTCTCTTGAACAAAGTAAGTAAAGCACCGGACGCATCTGAATAACAATAACACCCCTAATTTACTCACCCATATCTCAACCGAACATTTTATTTCAATTACATAGAAGCACCTGAAAAGGCGAGCGGAGACCCTTGCATACCTTCTCCGTGCGGTCCGAATTCTCAATGTCGGGTGGTCGGAAGCATTCCCGTATGCTCTTGCCTACCCCAGTATGTTGGCCGAGCGCCTAACTGTAGACCGGAATGTACCATTAATGAAGAATGCCCCAGCAATTTAGCCTGTCAGGCTGAGAAATGTAGAGACCCTTGTCCCGGATCTTGTGGAGCTAATGCTAATTGCATTGTCATAAAGCACTCTCCCGTCTGTCAATGTTACGATCAATACACTGGAGATCCCTTCTCCGGTTGCACACGTATTCCCAGTAAGGAAATTTGATGTCCTATAGAAAATAAGAATAGACAACAAAACGAACCGTACTAATAAAATGCAAATATTTATACAATGCTTGAAAAGATTATTACTTAGAATTCGAATTATTTTATATTTGACAGTCAGTAACAATCTAATTGTTAGTATTCAACACTAACTATGTAATGAAACGTAGTATATAGAGACTTGTTTATATAAGATTTTTAATTGTTTGTGTTAATTAACAATAACATTTAAATCATCGGCACAATAACAAATTTCGGTATCCCATTTATTTTACATGTCGGATATATGACTGATTATCTTTTAGTAATCCAAGCAGTGGAGGCTCCACCCGAGCCATGTAATCCATCTCCGTGTGGAGCTAATGCTTTTTGCAAAGAACGTAACGGAGCCGGTTCATGCTCTTGTCTCCAAGAATACTTTGGCGACCCTTACGCGGGCTGTAGGCCAGAATGCGTTACCAATAATGATTGCAGTAGAGACAAAGCATGCATTAGCAACAAATGTAAAAATCCATGCGTTGGAGCGTGCGGACTAAACGCCGAATGTAGAGTTGTCAACCATGCGCCTTCTTGCATTTGCCTGCCGGGATATGAAGGAAATCCTTCACGCTCTTGTCACATTCCTATTCCCAGTAAGATTTATTACCACTGTGATATAAACTACTTTTATATTTATTACTCTCATCTTTCGACCTGTTCACTATCTTTTTCTCATTATACAGTATCCAAGTTCGAGCCGATAAATCCTTGCGTACCTTCACCTTGCGGACCGTACAGTCAATGTAGAGAAGTCAACGATCACGCCGTGTGCTCGTGTCTTGACTCGTACATAGGATCACCGCCGTCTTGTAGGCCAGAGTGCATGATTAGCGCGGACTGTTCCCAAAACAGAGCTTGCTTAAAGCAAAAATGCCAAGACCCTTGCCCGGGAACTTGCGGCCTGAACGCTCGCTGTCAAGTAGTAAATCACAATCCCATATGTAGTTGCATGTCCGGTTACACCGGTGATCCGTTCGTCAGATGCGTTCAGGAGCAGAGTGAGAACCTTTTCCTATTTTCTTAATCTTGAATCTATCTCGGTCTGTGTATCTATTGTTCAATCTTTACCCTTCCTATATTCAGAGCCCATGGACACGCCCAGCGGCAATCCCTGCGTGCCATCACCCTGCGGCCCTAATTCCCAATGCCGCGTTGTGGGAACCACTCCGGCTTGCTCTTGCTTACCAAACTATGTGGGGCGCTCGCCTAATTGCCGGCCAGAATGCACTATAAGCGCTGAATGCCCTGGAAATCTTGCATGTCTGAATGAAAAATGTGTGGATCCCTGTCCCGGTTCTTGTGGAACGCATGCTTACTGTACCACCATAAATCATGTGCCTCTCTGTACTTGCCATGAAGGTTATACCGGTGATCCATTTAAAATATGCAGATATCTGGAACCACGTATGTCGCTTTCCTATTAATTGTTTCCATATTTTCTCATGTACATTTTAGAAAACTATTTCTACATTCTATTCATATTTTGAAGTATTTATGGTCAATTTAAAAGTGGACTGAACCGAAGAGCAACAATTTAGCAATTAATTTCTCTTTTCATATGGAGTCATTCTGTAAAATTTTTCTTCCCCTACGGTGCTAAAAAATACTTCCAATATTTTGTTGACCCTTAAAGAAGAATCAAGTGAAAAAACATGTTTTAACACTTTCTGCCCGCCCTTTTGTGGACGGTAAAAATCCGAGATGGATATTTTTAAAAAACATATTTTTCACTTGGTTTCTAAGGGTCAGCAACATATCGGAAGTATTTTTTAAAACCGTAGGGGAAGTGTTGTCATAAGCCACTTTTCTGAATACCATAATTATTTCTCTATTCATTACAGCTTGAATTGCTTTAATCAACATAGTTTTTAAGACCATTTTACATAGAAATCATAGTGTATGTTGTAGAAATGTATTTCTTTAAATTGTTTTTTATTAGCAATCGGCAGCTCTTTTTACCAGTAATATCAAGTAAGTATTTCACATATTTTGCAATTGAACAAATAGTCAATGAAATATAACATTGTGGAGATTTCTTCAAACAAATGTTTCATTTTACTGATTATCTTTTGTAACTTTTGTTTTTAAAAATAAAAATAAATATTTCAGTCCCTCCGTCGACGGAAGCTCCCCCTAATCCATGCAACCCGTCTCCGTGCGGTGCTAATGCAGTTTGCAAGGAGCGTAACGGTGCAGGATCGTGCTCTTGCTTACCTGAATACTTCGGCGATCCGTACACCGGCTGCCGACCTGAATGCGTCACTAACTCAGATTGCGATCGCGCAAAGGCATGCTTTAACAATAAATGTAAAAATCCTTGCCCTGGAGCCTGCGGTCTAAATGCGGAGTGTCGCGTAAACAACCACGCTCCGTCCTGTTATTGTTTACCTGGATATACTGGAAATGCTTTAAGCAGCTGTTCTATCCAAGATGACGGTAATTACATCATATGACCGTATTTCAAATTAGACAAAATAAAAATAGCATTATGTGTATGAATTAACAGTATCAAAGAAATTAAACTATAGATTCACTCAAAAAGATATTATTTTCTAAAACAAATATATTACAAACTGTGCGTTGATAGTATTTAATTTAATTATTTAGCTAACTTTCTGTTTCTGTATTTGCGTAAATTAATGTCGAACGTTTTTTATTTAAAATATAGTAAAAACGATATCAGGTGATCCGTGCAATCCATCACCTTGTGGTCCAAACAGTCTTTGCAAGGCAATCAATGACCACAGCGTTTGCACTTGCCAATCAGGATTCATCGGTGCCCCGCCAATGTGCAGGCCAGAATGCATAGTCAGCTCTGAATGTCCGCAAAATAAGGCATGTATCAACCAAAAATGCTCAGACCCGTGCCCAGGAACTTGCGGCTTGAACGCAAGATGTCAAGTTGTCGTACACAATCCTATTTGTAGTTGCGCATCAGGATTTACTGGCGATCCGTTTGTCAAATGCACTAAAGAAGAATGTAAGCATGTTTTTTTTTCCTGTTTTGTTTTGTTATTTAATGCATGATATTGTAGACTCACTGTTTGTCTGTTGTTTTAGTACCGTTACCGCCGAAGGATGCAGGAAACCCCTGCGTTCCTTCGCCTTGCGGACCCAACTCTGAATGCAGAGTCATCGGGACGCAAGCTGCATGCTCTTGTTTGCCCGACTATATTGGAAGAGTTCCGAACTGTAGACCCGAATGCACGACTGATTCAGAGTGCTCTAGCAATCTGGCATGCTCACAGCAGAAATGCAAAGATCCTTGCCCTGGTGCATGCGGCCAAAATGCCATTTGCACAACCGTCAACCACAAGGCCGTGTGTGCTTGTCAAAACGGTTTCACTGGAGACGCTTCGTATCAATGTGATCTGATACCGATGAGTGAGTAACATTTTAGAATACTTAGATATAGTTACATACACATTGAACTTGGTAGAATCCATTACTTGAATTATTTAACATTTCTTTGATAAAATTCAGCATCTGTTTTACTGAACATATTTAATTCATGATATAATACTCTTATAACTACAGGCACAGAGAGATCACCTCCGCCTACACCTTGCCTTCCATCACCGTGCGGTCCAAACGCAGAATGCAGAGAACAAAATGGCGCCGCAGCCTGTAGATGCTTCCAGGGGTACGAAGGTGACGCATATGAAAAAACCCGAGGATGCCGTCGAGAGTGTGAAATCAATGACGACTGCGTTACCAGTTTGGCGTGCGTCGGATTCAAGTGTGTGGACCCATGTCCAGGCGCTTGTGGTACTTTTGCCGAATGTACGGTCTCGAACCATGTTCCCACTTGTACTTGTGCAAGAGGATACACCGGAGATCCATTCTTCCAATGCAGAGAGATTCCAGTCACACGTATGAAATTTTCTGTATTCATTTATTAGGAAAAAATTACAATATAATTGAGTTAGGAAATCTTTCATATGAAGGTTTTAAAATCACAAAAGTTCAACTTATACGAGATTATTGCGAAAAAAATATTGTTCGTTTAATTAGTACTTTTATGTAGAATTGTGTTTCTCCATTACCGAGGAGGTAATGGAGAAACACAATTCAACTCCACAACAAACCAAGTAATATTATTATTTGCGAGTATTATAAAATAAATGCAGCAGCTCTTTTGATTCTAATCTTTTAACATTTTCTGTACATGCATTACTGTTAAATTTATAATAAAATGTCGACTGCTAAAGTTTGTCAGTTCTAAAAATATAACTATTAACCCTTGCAGCATCCACACCAGTCGTTCCGGTGAACCCATGCGAGCCGTCTCCGTGCGGTCCGAACAGCCAATGCAGACATATAAATGGTCAAGCCGTCTGCTCATGTTTGCAAAACTACATTGGAATGCCGCCAAACTGTCGACCGGAATGTATTGTAAATTCTGAGTGCGATCTTTCAAAGGCTTGCATAAGTCAAAAATGCGACGACCCCTGTCCTAATACTTGCGGTCTGAGAGCACAATGCAGAACCACTAATCACAACCCAATATGTTCCTGCCCACCTGGCTTAACAGGAGATCCATTCTCACAATGTTTCCCAATACGTAAGTTCTCAGTTAATATCATTTTCTATATCCTTTTTTTTTTTGTACTATCATCTCATTCATAAATTTGTACATCACAAGAAAATCGAACTTTTGTCAATATCATTTATTGAATAATTATTTCAGGCATTTGTTAAATGAAATAAATTCCTTTAGCATAGCCTGTCATTTGCTTTTTTTGTTTTTCAAGTTATTCAAACTATTTCATAATAAATTTTAAATGTCTTAAACCCAAAATTATATTTGTTTAATTTTAGCACCAAGAATAGAACCACCGCAAACTGAAAGGCCGCCATCTTGTGAACCATCACCGTGCGGTCCTAATTCAAAATGTCAACTGATCGCTGGTAATCCAGCGTGCTCGTGTCTCCCTGACTATGTCGGTTCGCCACCTAACTGTCGCCCAGAATGTTTCCTCAGCTCAGAATGCCCGTCTCAAATGGCATGCATCAATCAAAAATGCAGAGATCCTTGCCCGGGGTCATGCGGAGTTGAAGCTAATTGCCATGTGCTAAATCACGTTTCCGTCTGCACCTGTAATGATGGTTACACTGGAGATCCATTTGTCCAGTGTTCCAGGATCCCAGAAAGTATGTTAACGAGATTATTACTTTTTGCACAAAACCCTTTGACAAAATGTGGCTTAACATAATTTTTCGAAAATATTTCTTATATTATTATATAAATAATGTTTGCTTTATTAATTTTCAGCAACACCTACACCAATGAAAAGTGATCCTTGCAATCCATCACCGTGCGGACCAAATGCAGAATGCAATAATGGCGATTGCACATGTTTGCCAGAATATATCGGAAACCCTTATGAATCCTGCAGGCCAGAATGTGTTGGAAGTCAAGAATGTAGCAGAGACAAAGCCTGTCTTAGGAACAAATGTCGCGATCCGTGCCCTGGCACTTGCGGACAGAACGCGGTGTGTGATGTGATTAACCATATTCCAGTTTGCTCATGTCAACAAGATTACACTGGAGATCCCTTCTCACATTGCCGACCTATTGAAAAGAAGCCTACTCCGAAGAGCGATCCGTGTTTGCCGTCACCGTGTGGACCCAACAGTCAATGCCGCAACGTGAACGATCATGCCACATGTTCGTGTTTGACAGGATTCCAAGGCACACCTCCAGCGTGCAGACCTGAATGTGTTGTCAGCTCCGAATGCAGTCAGACCAGAGCGTGCGTCAATCAGAAATGCATTGACCCGTGTCCGGGAACCTGCGGCTACCAAGCCAGATGTGAAGTCATCAACCACAGTCCAATATGCAGCTGCAATTCTGGTCAGACCGGAGATCCATTCAAAGGTTGCTATGAAGTTCCCAAGGAGATCGAGCCTCTCGAAGCTCCCAAAGAAGTCTGCCAGCCGTCACCTTGCGGACCGAATGCAATCTGCAGAGATACAGGAAGAGCGTCGTGCACATGTCTGGAAAATTATATTGGCCAACCTCCAAATTGCCGACCGGAATGTGTTATCAACCCAGATTGTCCCAGCACTAAAGCATGCATCAATAATAAATGCCAGGATCCATGTCCCGGTTCTTGTGGAACAAATGCCGAATGCAATGTTATCAGTCATACTGCATCTTGTACCTGCTTGGCCGGCTACACTGGAAACGCTTTTGTCCAGTGTATTCAACAACAAGGTTTGTGATTATTTATTACTTTACTGACACTCTTCTGCTTACTTCTTCATAACATACTTTAATATTTTAATCAATATTTCATTTACAGAGGAAGACTTAAATCCATGCGAACCTTCGCCTTGCGGACCGAACGCTGTATGCTCTCAAAGAAATGGAGCCGGAGCTTGCTCTTGCATAGAAGACTATCAAGGAAACCCTTACGAAGGATGTAGACCTGAATGTGTTCTCAGTTCTGATTGCCCAACAGACAAGGCTTGCATCAGAAACAAATGCCAAGATCCTTGCCCAGGAGTCTGCGGCTACAACGCCGAATGCTATGTCACAAACCATCTGCCGACTTGCGCGTGCAACAAAGGATACATCGGTGAACCGTTTACAGGCTGCAGACTAGAGCCGCCAGTGATAGCGACTGAAGCGACAATTGCGGACCCTTGTAGTCCAAGCCCGTGCGGACCCAACAGTCAATGCAGAAATATTAACAGTTTGGCAGTATGCTCATGCTTACCGGAATATCAGGGTGCCCCGCCAAACTGCAGACCTGAGTGTGTGGTAAATTCTGAATGTCCATCCAACCAAGCGTGTCACAAGTTCAAATGCGCTAACCCTTGCCGTGGAACTTGTGGACTCGGAGCGAGATGCGAAGTAACCAATCATAACCCGATCTGCAGCTGCCCAGCCGGTCAAACAGGAGATCCGTTCTCTAGATGCTATCCTATACCTGGTAATTATTCTTTACTTTGAATGAACCACTCAGTACCATCACAGATTAAAATTCTACTTTTTGTTAAATATCACTAGTATTACTGATTTTTTAACATGTTTTCACTTTACAGTTGAACAGCCTCGCCCAGCATTTATACCAAAAGATCCATGTAATCCATCACCTTGCGGACTGTATGCAGAGTGCCGAGAAAATGCAGGAGTTCCGTCTTGTTCTTGCCTTCCAAATTATGTTGGTTCTGCACCAAACTGCCGACCGGAATGTGTGGTCAACAGCGACTGCCAAGCAGACAGAGCTTGTATTACTGAGAAGTGCCGTGACCCGTGCCCGGGTTCTTGCGGTTTCAATGCAGAATGCCGTATACAAAATCATATACCGATTTGCTTCTGTCCGACTGGGTACTCTGGAAATCCATTCATTCAATGCTCTCCAGTTATAGGTAATTAAGATAAAACTAAAGCTTATTTAATGAAGTAATAATGTTGATCGCTTATAGTGCTTACACTTTAGTTCTTGAGATTAAGAAAAAAAAATGTTAGAGATCTTAAGGATTATTTTTAGATGGACCGTAGTTTACATGTATACTATACATTTGATGATGAAATACATATTTTTTATTAGAAAAACCGCCGCCGCAAAAGTCTGACCCCTGTGATCCGTCACCTTGCGGACCCAACGCACAATGCAGAGATGGAGTATGCACATGTATGCCAGAATTCTTCGGAGATCCTTACAATGCATGCAGACCTGAATGCACGATGAACACAGATTGCCCCGCCAGCAAGGCCTGCGTAAACAGCAAGTGTATCGATCCCTGTCCGGGAACGTGTGGACAAGGAGCCGAATGCAACGTTTATAACCACATCCCGATGTGCACGTGCCCGACTGGCACTAGCGGCGATCCATTCACACTGTGCAGAGTCAAGCAACCAGAAGGTGAATAAAAAATGCAACTGATTCAATTTTCATTCTTATGAATTCTCTCAGACTGTGATCTAGATAAAGCAAACGAAAAAACAATGAATCCGTTAAACAAGAATATGGTTCATTACCAGACATCCTACTTATTTTATTTTTTTAACCATATTCTGATGTTCTTGTCAGCGAAAACGAATAGGGCAAAAACTGTAGAGCATTACCATTATTATATTCTTAATACCTGAAAAATTGACATCAAACTACTAGTCCTTGTCATAATAATTACTACTAACATACATAAACTACTTGGCTCAACGTTCCGTAGAGTTGAATATTGTTGCTAACTAAGTAAGACACTTACTAAAAAACCAAAAATTCAATGTTTTGAATATTCAACATGTATTAAATAAATTATTTTTTCAGTGGTACGTGATCCATGCAGTCCCTCACCATGTGGTCCCAACAGCAACTGCCGAGTCATCAATAGTGTAGCAGTATGCTCTTGCCAACCCGGACAGACCGGATCACCGCCATCTTGCAGGCCCGAATGTGTGGTCAGTTCAGAGTGCGCTCTGGTGCAGGCTTGCGTTGCAGGCAAATGCAGAGACCCATGTCCTGGTACCTGCGGACAGAATGCTCGCTGTCAAGTCATCAACCATAATCCAATATGCAGCTGTAACCCTGGAAACACCGGAGATCCGTTCACCAGATGCTTCCCTATTCCAGGTATATTCATAGCTAAATTTCATATTTTCCCATAATTGATATATCAATTAAATTTTTCATATTCAACCCTTAATTTTTTGCGTGTAACTTATAGCAAAATATTGAAAAGAGCATGCATGGAACTTGATTAACGAATTCTAATTATTCCAGAGATATAAATAGTTGAAAAAATAATATCTGTAAAAATAAACGATTACCAAAGAGTATATTATATTGATATAAATCATTTAATTCTCAACAGTGGAAGCTCCGAGACCCGCCAATCCTGCGGACCTTTGCTCGCCATCACCTTGCGGACCAAACTCGCAGTGTACAGTTCGCGGTGACAGTCCAGCCTGCTCTTGCTTGTCAGGATACGTATCAACGCCTCCTAATTGCAGACCAGAGTGCACCATCAATGCAGAATGCGCCGGTTCACTGGCTTGCCTCAACAAAATGTGCCGTAATCCTTGTGAAGGAGCTTGCGGAATGGCAGCCCGATGCGCCGTCGTCAACCATAATGCTGTCTGCACCTGCGAACAAGGATATACTGGTGATCCCTTCTCTGGATGTTTGCCCGTGCAAGGTAGGATTTTTAAATTATGCACCACCGCTGTACAGAAATATATATAAACGCCCATTAGAGATTTTTAGATGTCACATCACAATTTTAAAATACGTCAGTAAAAAGTAACACTAAAGATCTTTTATTATCCATCTACAAAAAAAATTGATTTCAATATTTGCATTCGATATTATCTTGTATCTATATTTATAAAATAAAATATTTTATATTTTATAATATTGTACATTTTTAAATATTCAATTATACTTATTATATTTTATATTTTAAATATTTTATATTTTAAGCATGTCCAATATTTATGTCATGATTCTTTGAATTCTATGCCAAAGCTACATTTAAATTACATTAATAGTATAATTATCTATTGATTTTAAACATTGGCATTATCTAATCATCTTTAATGGGACAAAAATGTTTTTTTCTAGGTTCTTAGGCGCACAACTATATAAAAATGTCTTCCTGTAACTTTCCTTTCTTTTTAAATTTTAGATTCGTTTACTGCTTTTTCTTAAATCAAAAAAATAAGTCTGATACAAAACATTCTCAGTGGCATTTATTTCTTCATTCATTAATGTTGATAGATATGTTTACAAATATCATATGAGTTAATAAGTTCTAAGAAAATAATTACAAAAAATCATTATAAAAGTAAAGCCTCCTTTCTTTCCTTTTCGAGAGACCCTTTTTATATTTGTTTGCATTAAAGAAAACATGTTCTCATTCAATAATATCTCTTGGTCTAGTAAAATTTGAATTTTCGTTGACTAAATAAAATGGTATTACAATAAAATTCTTCAGTGAGTCAGTTTCAATTGATGGGAAAAATATTGGTTGAGGGGTAGGAAACAAATCACGTTATCTTTTTAAGTAATTCCATTTAGCTGTCATTAATTATTAATTTACGTAATTACGGAAAAAAAATTCCAACCTATTGAAATTTTCACACAATCAATTTAAGCATGTTTTCTTTAGTGTTATTTCGAAAAAAATATGTTATTTGGTGGTTGGATGTATTTTTGCAATATAAATGTCATCTGAATATACAATATCTTGTTGAAATTTTGAATCAAAACCATTATTAAATTTGAACCGTTCAAATTATGTACATTCACACAAGGTTTGTCACTAACGACCTGGGTTTCGCCTTTCGGCATCTTCAGGGGTTCAAGTGCACGGATGGACTTGAACTGACCTTCAGTCGAAATCTCAAATTACAAAATCAGTATGTTTTTCATCATTATTTATAGATATTAAGTACACGCTAGAACTCTAATGGTGAAGTTGAGCCTTATTAAATTAAAATAATTTTTCAAGCGTTATTCACAAGGAACAGTTGAAAATTGTTTCATTTTATAGAACATATTGAAACAACTGATTCAGGTTATTGATATAGATTCTGACGATGATGGGTTAGTTACCTGAAATTGTTTATGTTATTAAAAAGAATTACGTTGATCAAAAATCTATTTTTTCTAGACTAAAATCCTTAAGCGAATAAGCTGAAAATATATTGGCTCTCAATTGTTTCAGCCACTTTAAAAAAAAAAATCAACAATAAATTGAATATTTTTGTGCATGCGATCATCGTTTGTAGAAGCTTGCATGCCACGCTTTTATTTAATGCTGCTATGGAGACCGCCGAAGGTAAGTCCAGTCTCCCAACGGCCTGCCGACTGCTGTGAAGGAATCGCTGACAGCTGTTCCTGATTTTGCGCACACGTGCAAAAATTAAGGAAATCCGCTTGCGCAAAGCTCAAAAACCCCACTTATGCTGTCGCATCATTAATCGGTCGTGAACACCCAGCCACTAACTCATAACTCTCCCTTTGGTCGCAAAATTAAGTACTATTTAGTTGTGAGTCGTATTCTGCGCCGTATGATCATGCCCATGCGAGCAGTAGATTTGCATCTAAATAGATCTTACAAAGGTAGAAACAATAACGTCTCAAATAACGACCCTCGCCATTGGACACATTGAAGCGTGCTTTATGGTAGAGAAAGAAATATTGCAAAGCTAGCACGTTATTTCAGGTCTCATTACAACGCCTAATAACTCGTATTACACTAAAATGCTATTACAAAATTCCAAAAAAACAACCCCCCCCAACCCTGCCGCTGCCCTTATAGGAAAAATTTCACCCCCATTATATATGCGTATCGCTTAATAAACCAAACGTTGCTACTTGTAGCACTAAAACCAAGACAATTATTGCTATGGTAAGAAGGTTGTCGCTTTATGTTATCAATCAAACTTCTCATAGGCGAAGAAACGGCTTTTACTCATAAAGCTTAGTAAAACCAATGGTGATATTTTGCAACTAAAATGAAACGGTATAAAGGAAAAGCTGGGTCATTAATGGAATTGCAGATGTTTCAACGTGTTTATCATCGGATATTTACAGCAGACCCGATACCAACTGAAAAGCTCACCCCTTGCATTCCGTCTCCGTGCGGAGCAAATGCCGTGTGCAGAGAACAAAACGGCGCCGGATCATGTGTCTGTATCCCTGAATACAGAGGAAATCCTTACGAGAGCTGTCGACCAGAATGTATAATGAATTCAGAGTGCGCTTCAAACAGAGCGTGTGTCCAAAACAAATGCATCGATCCATGCCCCGGCACATGCGGACAAAACGCTGAATGTTCAGTCAGTAACCACTTACCGAGGTGTTCATGTTTTGTGGGATATCAAGGAGATCCTTATCGATTCTGTCAACAAATACAGGGTGAGAAAAAATCCATTACGTACCCAATATATAAACATAATATTTTTATTAACACCGGAAGCGTAACAAAGCTATACTGGTCAAAAACTAGGATAGCTTTAGACTAAGAAAACAAATGTAATAACTTTGTCAAATTTTCAGTTTTCAACTCGATAAGTATAGAAATATTTACAAACACGTTTGTGACGTCGTGTAACAATTAATTGGCTCAATAATGTGACATTTCATTTTGAAATTACAACGATAAAGCGAACAAAATTTATTATGGTTAAACGGTAAAATAGAAATCGAAAAAATGTTAGTGAAGGCAATTTTATCATTATAAATAATGAGAGCACCGATGAAAAATTCCCACGGTAGATAAGTAAGGCAATCGTATATCACTCGTTATTCTTTCAACTAATTTATCAACTACACATTCGATGACAAATGAATGTGAACTAAATGTAAATAAAGCAAAGTACAGAAAAAACATGTTTCATGTATAACTATCACTTTCAATCAGTAACAAAAAAGAAATTTACGCGTTAAGTTTCTAAAAAAAATAATCAAAATGCTTGTAAAAACATTGTAAAGATCAATGTCAATATGTAACAACAAACATTAAAAAGTCGCCACCGTGGCATGCAGCAATCTGACCTTGGCCACATTTTAAAAAACATACGTTTAAATTCCTAGCACTCTTAGCCGAGCCGGTCGATCCGTGCAACCCGTCACCATGCGGTCCCAACAGCCAATGCAGAGTGGTAAACGGACAAGGAGTCTGCTCCTGTCTGCCGACATACGTCGGCGCGCCGCCCGCTTGCAGACCCGAATGCGTTGTCAGTTCGGAATGTCCGCGTGACAAGGCCTGTTTCAATCAGAAATGTACAGACCCGTGCCCCGGCCCTTGCGGTCAGAACGCACGTTGCAACGTCAACAATCATAGCCCGATATGTTCATGTAATCAAGGATACACCGGAGATCCATTCTCCAGATGTTACCCAATGCCCCGTGAGTGTTACTTTCGTTCGAAATATGAATTGAATAATTTAGCCTCGATAAAATGCTCTACGGCCCACCGTCATCGCGAGTCTCTTTTAACCCCATCGCTTGATTTTCAGCACCGACACCTCCCCAACAATCGGAGCCTTACAGAGATCCGTGCGTTCCGTCGCCTTGCGGTCTCAATTCCCAATGTAAAGACATAGGCGGCGTGCCGTCTTGCTCTTGTCTGTCAACTTACATCGGAAGCCCCCCTAATTGCCGACCCGAATGCACAATAAATCCAGAGTGCTCGAGTAACAAGGCGTGCATGAAAGAAAAGTGCAGAGATCCCTGCCCCGGATCGTGTGGACAAGGTGCCCAGTGCGCCGTCATTAATCACACGCCCGTGTGCACGTGCCCGGAGGGCTACACGGGAGATCCCTTCACGAACTGCTTCCCCAAACCGCCACGTAAGCGAAACGATCTCACCGATCCGCTCTCTAACCTTTTGAAATAGCAACAGGCGCGGCGCCGCAGCCGCCTACAATAGAACTCCGAACGACCGTCACAATAACGGCCGTCAGCCGTGCGCACGAAAAGTGCGTAGCGCGCGCACCATCCACTTCCCGATCGCAATGAAATATATCACTGTCCGCCAGCGGATCGATCGCATAATACTTTCGGAAGTTCTATCGTAGGCGACGCTCGCTCTTTGAACATTTCAAGTTTCTAGACGGCTAAGAGCATGCATATCCCTCTCGTGTTTTAGAACAAGACCCACTACCAGAATCTGATCCGTGCAATCCGTCACCGTGCGGCTCGAACGCGCAGTGCAGTGACGGCGTGTGCACATGTCTTCCCGAATACCAAGGCGATCCGTACGTCGGATGCAGGCCGGAATGCGTCGTCAGCGCAGATTGTCCCAGGGACAGAGCGTGTATGCGCAACAAGTGCGCAGACCCCTGCCCCGGCACGTGCGGTCTTAACGCACGCTGCGACGTGATCAATCACATACCGATGTGCAGCTGCCCTGCAGGCTTCGACGGCAACGCGTTCGTAGAATGCAGACCCGTCCAGGGTACGTCACACAGTCCCAATAATTTTCGAAATGAGTTACTCGCATATTTAATTGTCGATTTCGCTTCACATGATAAAATTTTATGCCAGTTGATCGAAAGTTTCGATCCAATCTAGATAACCCTGTCACTTATTCGCCCCCCCCCCCGTCTGTTTATCCAGCTCCCATCGTAAGCAACCCTTGCAACCCGTCACCCTGCGGACCGAACAGTCAGTGCAGGGAAATCAACGGCCAGGCTGTGTGCTCTTGTGTGCAGGGTTTCATCGGAAGCCCCCCAACTTGCAGACCCGAATGCGTGGTCAGTTCGGAATGTCCCCAGAACGAAGCGTGTAGCAATCAGAAGTGTAGAGACCCATGCCCCGGAACATGCGGCTTGGGCGCAAGATGCGAGGTCATAAATCACAATCCCATTTGCACTTGCCCGCCGAGGTACACGGGCGATCCATTCGTCAGATGTCAGCCAATACGTAAGCCACTCGTGAAACCCCTTTCTATGTAACGCTTTTTGACACACGGCGCTGCAGCGCGCATTCCGCGCTGCAGTCGTCCATTTTTTTTTCATTCTGCATTCAAACATCCATTCGATGAATGATAATATTTTCACGATTCTGACGTGATCCGGCGCGCGCAAGCATTAGCATGCACCGCCATCCGTACCCCCCCCATTTGAATGAGCATTGTTGAAATTTATTTCACAGCCGAGACGCCCCCAGTGATCGTGAACCCTTGCCAACCGTCGCCGTGCGGTCCCAACTCCCAGTGCAAGGAGGTCGGCGATTCGCCGTCGTGCTCTTGCCTCCCCGAGTACGTAGGATCACCCCCCAACTGTAGGCCGGAGTGCGTCAGTAACAGCGAATGCTCTAGCCATCTGGCGTGCATCAATCAGAAATGCAAAGACCCCTGTCCCGGATCGTGCGGTGCGAACGCGGAATGCCGCGTGGTCAGCCACACGCCGATGTGCATTTGCGCCATCGGATTTACCGGCGACGCCTTCGTACAATGCTTCGTGCAGCAATCTGAACCTCCACCGCGAGAAGAGCGACCCGCCCCGTGCGTTCCGTCCCCATGCGGCTCCAACGCCGTGTGCAGAGAGCAAAACGGCGCCGGTGCCTGCACTTGTCTACCGGAATACTTTGGAAACCCTTACGAGGGCTGTCGGCCCGAGTGCGTTCTCAATTCGGATTGCGCGTCCAACAGGGCGTGCTTGCGTAATAAATGTCAAGATCCTTGCCCCGGTACGTGCGGTCAGAACGCCGATTGCCAAGTCATAAACCATCTACCGTCGTGCACGTGCAGACCTGGATACACCGGAGATCCGTTCCGTTACTGCAACGTGTACCAAGAACGTAAGGCGCATTGCAAACTATACCGCTTTGCTTGATATATTTACATTAGTAACTTATTTATAGCCCATGTATATAACATATACTGTGGTAGCGTTTTGAGTTTGCAAACTGAAAATCTGAATTTTTTGTCGCCATATTTAAATCACAGGTAAAATTTACTTATGACTTATGTCGCAAAAAATAAACGCGCGCTACGGCCCCATTGCCAATGATAAATATTAAAATCCGACAAATCTCCTGCGCGGGAGAGTGAGTGTATTTTTTGTTTGTTTTTGTTTTGTCCGAACGCTCTTGTCGTCATATTGATTTGGTCGATCAACGTCAGTATTGAGTTGCTTAGGTTAGTTTTGCATCATATGCATTTACATAATAAAATCGCAGCCTTGGCGCGCAGCTACGTCGCTCGCGCATGAATTCGAACAAGGCCACATTTTAAAAAACATACGTTTATATTCCCAGCAATCGTAGCCGAGCCGGTCGATCCGTGCAACCCGTCACCATGCGGTCCCAACAGCCAATGCAGAGTGGTAAACGGACAAGGAGTCTGCTCCTGTCTGCCGACATACGTCGGCGCGCCGCCCGCTTGCAGACCCGAATGCGTTGTCAGTTCGGAATGTCCGCGTGACAAGGCCTGTTTCAATCAGAAATGTACAGACCCGTGCCCCGGCCCTTGCGGTCAGAACGCACGTTGCAACGTCAACAATCATAGCCCGATATGTTCATGTAATCAAGGATACACCGGAGATCCATTCTCCAGATGTTACCCAATGCCCCGTGAGTGTTACTTTCGTTCGAAATATGAATTGAATAATTTAGCCTCGATAAAATGCTCTACGGCCCACCGTCATCGCGAGTCTCTTTTAACCCCATCGCTTGATTTTCAGCACCGACACCTCCCCAACAATCGGAGCCTTACAGAGATCCGTGCGTTCCGTCGCCTTGCGGTCTCAATTCCCAATGTAAAGACATAGGCGGCGTGCCGTCTTGCTCTTGTCTGTCAACTTACATCGGAAGCCCCCCTAATTGCCGACCCGAATGCACAATAAATCCAGAGTGCTCGAGTAACAAGGCGTGCATGAAAGAAAAGTGCAGAGATCCCTGCCCCGGATCGTGTGGACAAGGTGCCCAGTGCGCCGTCATTAATCACACGCCCGTGTGCACGTGCCCGGAGGGCTACACGGGAGATCCCTTCACGAACTGCTTCCCCAAACCGCCACGTAAGCGAAACGATCTCACCGATCCGCTCTCTAACCTTTTGAAATAGCAACAGGCGCGGCGCCGCAGCCGCCTACAATAGAACTCCGAACGACCGTCACAATAACGGCCGTCAGCCGTGCGCACGAAAAGTGCGTAGCGCGCGCACCATCCACTTCCCGATCGCAATGAAATATATCACTGTCCGCCAGCGGATCGATCGCATAATACTTTCGGAAGTTCTATCGTAGGCGACGCTCGCTCTTTGAACATTTCAAGTTTCTAGACGGCTAAGAGCATGCATATCCCTCTCGTGTTTTAGAACAAGACCCACTACCAGAATCTGATCCGTGCAATCCGTCACCGTGCGGCTCGAACGCGCAGTGCAGTGACGGCGTGTGCACATGTCTTCCCGAATACCAAGGCGATCCGTACGTCGGATGCAGGCCGGAATGCGTCGTCAGCGCAGATTGTCCCAGGGACAGAGCGTGTATGCGCAACAAGTGCGCAGACCCCTGCCCCGGCACGTGCGGTCTTAACGCACGCTGCGACGTGATCAATCACATACCGATGTGCAGCTGCCCTGCAGGCTTCGACGGCAACGCGTTCGTAGAATGCAGACCCGTCCAGGGTACGTCACACAGTCCCAATAATTTTCGAAATGAGTTACTCGCATATTTAATTGTCGATTTCGCTTCACATGATAAAATTTTATGCCAGTTGATCGAAAGTTTCGATCCAATCTAGATAACCCTGTCACTTATTCGCCCCCCCCCCCCCGTCTCTTTATCCAGCACCCATCGTAAGCAACCCCTGCAACCCGTCACCCTGCGGACCGAACAGTCAGTGCAGGGAAATCAACGGCCAGGCTGTGTGCTCTTGTGTGCAGGGTTTCATCGGAAGCCCCCCAACTTGCAGACCCGAATGCGTGGTCAGTTCGGAATGTCCCCAGAACGAAGCGTGTAGCAATCAGAAGTGTAGAGACCCATGCCCCGGAACATGCGGCTTGGGCGCAAGATGCGAGGTCATAAATCACAATCCCATTTGCACTTGCCCGCCGAGGTACACGGGCGATCCATTCGTCAGATGTCAGCCAATACGTAAGCCACTCGTGAAACCCCTTTCTATGTAACGCTTTTTGACACACGGCGCTGCAGTGCGCATTCCGCGCTGCAGTCGTCCATTTTTTTTTTCATTCTGCATTCAAACATCCATTCGATGAATGATAATATTTTCACGATTCTGACGTGATCCGGCGCGCGCAAGCATTAGCATGCACCGCCATCCGTACCCCCCCCATTTGAATGAGCATTGTTGAAATTTATTTCACAGCCGAGACGCCCCCAGTGATCGTGAACCCTTGCCAACCGTCGCCGTGCGGTCCCAACTCCCAGTGCAAGGAGGTCGGCGATTCGCCGTCGTGCTCTTGCCTCCCCGAGTACGTAGGATCACCCCCCAACTGTAGGCCGGAGTGCGTCAGTAACAGCGAATGCTCTAGCCATCTGGCGTGCATCAATCAGAAATGCAAAGACCCCTGTCCCGGATCGTGCGGTGCGAACGCGGAATGCCGCGTGGTCAGCCACACGCCGATGTGCATTTGCGCCATCGGATTTACCGGCGACGCCTTCGTACAATGCTTCGTGCAGCAATCTGAACCTCCACCGCGAGAAGAGCGACCCGCCCCGTGCGTTCCGTCCCCATGCGGCTCCAACGCCGTGTGCAGAGAGCAAAACGGCGCCGGTGCCTGCACTTGTCTACCGGAATACTTTGGAAACCCTTACGAGGGCTGTCGGCCCGAGTGCGTTCTCAATTCGGATTGCGCGTCCAACAGGGCGTGCTTGCGTAATAAATGTCAAGATCCTTGCCCCGGTACGTGCGGTCAGAACGCCGATTGCCAAGTCATAAACCATCTACCGTCGTGCACGTGCAGACCTGGATACACCGGAGATCCGTTCCGTTACTGCAACGTGTACCAAGAACGTAAGGCGCATTGCAAACTATACCGCTTTGCTTGATATATTTACATTAGTAACTTATTTATAGCCCATGTATATAACATATACTGTGGTAGCGTTTTGAGTTTGCAAACTGAAAATCTGAATTTTTTGTCGCCATATTTAAATCACAGGTAAAATTTACTTATGACTTATGTCGCAAAAAATAAACGCGCGCTACGGCCCCATTGCCAATGATAAATATTAAAATCCGACAAATCTCCTGCGCGGGAGAGTGAGTGTATTTTTTGTTTGTTTTTGTTTTGTCCGAACGCTCTTGTCGTCATATTGATTTGGTCGATCAACGTCAGTATTGAGTTGCTTAGATTAGTTTTGCATCATATGCATTTACATAATAAAATCGCAGCCTTGGCGCGCAGCTACGTCGCTCGCGCATGAATTCGAACAAGGCCACATTTTAAAAAACATACGTTTATATTCCCAGCAATCGTAGCCGAGCCGGTCGATCCGTGCAACCCGTCACCATGCGGTCCCAACAGCCAATGCAGAGTGGTAAACGGACAAGGAGTCTGCTCCTGTCTGCCGACATACGTCGGCGCGCCGCCCGCTTGCAGACCCGAATGCGTTGTCAGTTCGGAATGTCCGCGTGACAAGGCCTGTTTCAATCAGAAATGTACAGACCCGTGCCCCGGCCCTTGCGGTCAGAACGCACGTTGCAACGTCAACAATCATAGCCCGATATGTTCATGTAATCAAGGATACACCGGAGATCCATTCTCCAGATGTTACCCAATGCCCCGTGAGTGTTACTTTCGTTCGAAATATGAATTGAATAATTTAGCCTCGATAAAATGCTCTACGGCCCACCGTCATCGCGAGTCTCTTTTAACCCCATCGCTTGATTTTCAGCACCGACACCTCCCCAACAATCGGAGCCTTACAGAGATCCGTGCGTTCCGTCGCCTTGCGGTCTCAATTCCCAATGTAAAGACATAGGCGGCGTGCCGTCTTGCTCTTGTCTGTCAACTTACATCGGAAGCCCCCTAATTGCCGACCCGAATGCACAATAAATCCAGAGTGCTCGAGTAACAAGGCGTGCATGAAAGAAAAGTGCAGAGATCCCTGCCCCGGATCGTGTGGACAAGGTGCCCAGTGCGCCGTCATTAATCACACGCCCGTGTGCACGTGCCCGGAGGGCTACACGGGAGATCCCTTCACGAACTGCTTCCCCAAACCGCCACGTAAGCGAAACGATCTCACCGATCCGCTCTCTAACCTTTTGAAATAGCAACAGGCGCGGCGCCGCAGCCGCCTACAATAGAACTCCGAACGACCGTCACAATAACGGCCGTCAGCCGTGCGCACGAAAAGTGCGTAGCGCGCGCACCATCCACTTCCCGATCGCAATGAAATATATCACTGTCCGCCAGCGGATCGATCGCATAATACTTTCGGAAGTTCTATCGTAGGCGACGCTCGCTCTTTGAACATTTCAAGTTTCTAGACGGCTAAGAGCATGCATATCCCTCTCGTGTTTTAGAACAAGACCCACTACCAGAATCTGATCCGTGCAATCCGTCACCGTGCGGCTCGAACGCGCAGTGCAGTGACGGCGTGTGCACATGTCTTCCCGAATACCAAGGCGATCCGTACGTCGGATGCAGGCCGGAATGCGTCGTCAGCGCAGATTGTCCCAGGGACAGAGCGTGTATGCGCAACAAGTGCGCAGACCCCTGCCCCGGCACGTGCGGTCTTAACGCACGCTGCGACGTGATCAATCACATACCGATGTGCAGCTGCCCTGCAGGCTTCGACGGCAACGCGTTCGTAGAATGCAGACCCGTCCAGGGTACGTCACACAGTCCCAATAATTTTCGGAATGAGTTACTCGCATATTTAATTGTCGATTTCGCTTCACATGATAAAATTTTATGCCAGTTGATCGAAAGTTTCGATCCAATCTAGATAATCTTGTCACTTATTCGCCCCCCCCCCCCCGTCTGTTTATCCAGCTCCCATCGTAAGCAACCCTTGCAACCCGTCACCCTGCGGACCGAACAGTCAATGCAGGGAGATCAACGGCCAGGCTGTGTGCTCTTGTGTGCAGGGTTTCATCGGAAGCCCCCCAACTTGCAGACCCGAATGCGTGGTCAGTTCGGAATGTCCCCAGAACGAAGCGTGTAGCAATCAGAAGTGTAGAGACCCATGCCCCGGAACATGCGGCTTGGGCGCAAGATGCGAGGTCATAAATCACAATCCCATTTGCACTTGCCCGCCGAGGTACACGGGCGATCCATTCGTCAGATGTCAGCCAATACGTAAGCCACTCGTGAAACCCCTTTCTATGTAACGCTTTTTGACACACGGCGCTGCAGTGCGCATTCCGCGCTGCAGTCGTCCATTTTTTTTTTCATTCTGCATTCAAACATCCATTCGATGAATGATAATATTTTCACGATTCTGACGTGATCCGGCGCGCGCAAGCATTAGCATGCACCGCCATCCGTACCCCCCCCATTTGAATGAGCATTGTTGAAATTTATTTCACAGCCGAGACGCCCCCAGTGATCGTGAACCCTTGCCAACCGTCGCCGTGCGGTCCCAACTCCCAGTGCAAGGAGGTCGGCGATTCGCCGTCGTGCTCTTGCCTCCCCGAGTACGTAGGATCACCCCCCAACTGTAGGCCGGAGTGCGTCAGTAACAGCGAATGCTCTAGCCATCTGGCGTGCATCAATCAGAAATGCAAAGACCCCTGTCCCGGATCGTGCGGTGCGAACGCGGAATGCCGCGTGGTCAGCCACACGCCGATGTGCATTTGCGCCATCGGATTTACCGGCGACGCCTTCGTACAATGCTTCGTGCAGCAATCTGAACCTCCACCGCGAGAAGAGCGACCCGCCCCGTGCGTTCCGTCCCCATGCGGCTCCAACGCCGTGTGCAGAGAGCAAAACGGCGCCGGTGCCTGCACTTGTCTACCGGAATACTTTGGAAACCCTTACGAGGGCTGTCGGCCCGAGTGCGTTCTCAATTCGGATTGCGCGTCCAACAGGGCGTGCTTGCGTAATAAATGTCAAGATCCTTGCCCCGGTACGTGCGGTCAGAACGCCGATTGCCAAGTCATAAACCATCTACCGTCGTGCACGTGCAGACCTGGATACACCGGAGATCCGTTCCGTTACTGCAACGTGTACCAAGAACGTAAGGCGCATTGCAAACTATACCGCTTTGCTTGATATATTTACATTAGTAACTTATTTATAGCCCATGTATATAACATATACTGTGGTAGCGTTTTGAGTTTGCAAACTGAAAATCTGAATTTTTTGTCGCCATATTTAAATCACAGGTAAAATTTACTTATGACTTATGTCGCAAAAAATAAACGCGCGCTACGGCCCCATTGCCAATGATAAATATTAAAATCAGACAAATCTCCTGCGCGGGAGAGTGAGTGTATTTTTTGTTTGTTTTTGTTTTGTCCGAACGCTCTTGTCGTCATATTGATTTGGTCGATCAACGTCAGTATTGAGTTGCTTAGGTTAGTTTTGCATCATATGCATTTACATAATAAAATCGCAGCCTTGGCGCGCAGCTACGTCGCTCGCGCATGAATTCGAACAAGGCCACATTTTAAAAAACATACGTTTATATTCCCAGCAATCGTAGCCGAGCCGGTCGATCCGTGCAACCCGTCACCATGCGGTCCCAACAGCCAATGCAGAGTGGTAAACGGACAAGGAGTCTGCTCCTGTCTGCCGACATACGTCGGCGCGCCGCCCGCTTGCAGACCCGAATGCGTTGTCAGTTCGGAATGTCCGCGTGACAAGGCCTGTTTCAATCAGAAATGTACAGACCCGTGCCCCGGCCCTTGCGGTCAGAACGCACGTTGCAACGTCAACAATCATAGCCCGATATGTTCATGTAATCAAGGATACACCGGAGATCCATTCTCCAGATGTTACCCAATGCCCCGTGAGTGTTACTTTCGTTCGAAATATGAATTGAATAATTTAGCCTCGATAAAATGCTCTACGGCCCACCGTCATCGCGAGTCTCTTTTAACCCCATCGCTTGATTTTCAGCACCGACACCTCCCCAACAATCGGAGCCTTACAGAGATCCGTGCGTTCCGTCGCCTTGCGGTCTCAATTCCCAATGTAAAGACATAGGCGGCGTGCCGTCTTGCTCTTGTCTGTCAACTTACATCGGAAGCCCCCCTAATTGCCGACCCGAATGCACAATAAATCCAGAGTGCTCGAGTAACAAGGCGTGCATGAAAGAAAAGTGCAGAGATCCCTGCCCCGGATCGTGTGGACAAGGTGCCCAGTGCGCCGTCATTAATCACACGCCCGTGTGCACGTGCCCGGAGGGCTACACGGGAGATCCCTTCACGAACTGCTTCCCCAAACCGCCACGTAAGCGAAACGATCTCACCGATCCGCTCTCTAACCTTTTGAAATAGCAACAGGCGCGGCGCCGCAGCCGCCTACAATAGAACTCCGAACGACCGTCACAATAACGGCCGTCAGCCGTGCGCACGAAAAGTGCGTAGCGCGCGCACCATCCACTTCCCGATCGCAATGAAATATATCACTGTCCGCCAGCGGATCGATCGCATAATACTTTCGGAAGTTCTATCGTAGGCGACGCTCGCTCTTTGAACATTTCAAGTTTCTAGACGGCTAAGAGCATGCATATCCCTCTCGTGTTTTAGAACAAGACCCACTACCAGAATCTGATCCGTGCAATCCGTCACCGTGCGGCTCGAACGCGCAGTGCAGTGACGGCGTGTGCACATGTCTTCCCGAATACCAAGGCGATCCGTACGTCGGATGCAGGCCGGAATGCGTCGTCAGCGCAGATTGTCCCAGGGACAGAGCGTGTATGCGCAACAAGTGCGCAGACCCCTGCCCCGGCACGTGCGGTCTTAACGCACGCTGCGACGTGATCAATCACATACCGATGTGCAGCTGCCCTGCAGGCTTCGACGGCAACGCGTTCGTAGAATGCAGACCCGTCCAGGGTACGTCACACAGTCCCAATAATTTTCGGAATGAGTTACTCGCATATTTAATTGTCGATTTCGCTTCACATGATAAAATTTTATGCCAGTTGATCGAAAGTTTCGATCCAATCTAGATAATCTTGTCACTTATTCGCCCCCCCCCCCGTCTGTTTATCCAGCTCCCATCGTAAGCAACCCTTGCAACCCGTCACCCTGCGGACCGAACAGTCAATGCAGGGAGATCAACGGCCAGGCTGTGTGCTCTTGTGTGCAGGGTTTCATCGGAAGCCCCCCAACTTGCAGACCCGAATGCGTGGTCAGTTCGGAATGTCCCCAGAACGAAGCGTGTAGCAATCAGAAGTGTAGAGACCCATGCCCCGGAACATGCGGCTTGGGCGCAAGATGCGAGGTCATAAATCACAATCCCATTTGCACTTGCCCGCCGAGGTACACGGGCGATCCATTCGTCAGATGTCAGCCAATACGTAAGCCACTCGTGAAACCCCTTTCTATGTAACGCTTTTTGACACACGGCGCTGCAGCGCGCATTCCGCGCTGCAGTCGTCCATTTTTTTTTCATTCTGCATTCAAACATCCATTCGATGAATGATAATATTTTCACGATTCTGACGTGATCCGGCGCGCGCAAGCATTAGCATGCACCGCCATCCGTACCCCCCCCCCCCCATTTGAATGAGCATTGTTGAAATTTATTTCACAGCCGAGACGCCCCCAGTGATCGTGAACCCTTGCCAACCGTCGCCGTGCGGTCCCAACTCCCAGTGCAAGGAGGTCGGCGATTCGCCGTCGTGCTCTTGCCTCCCCGAGTACGTAGGATCACCCCCCAACTGTAGGCCGGAGTGCGTCAGTAACAGCGAATGCTCTAGCCATCTGGCGTGCATCAATCAGAAATGCAAAGACCCCTGTCCCGGATCGTGCGGTGCGAACGCGGAATGCCGCGTGGTCAGCCACACGCCGATGTGCATTTGCGCCATCGGATTTACCGGCGACGCCTTCGTACAATGCTTCGTGCAGCAATCTGAACCTCCACCGCGAGAAGAGCGACCCGCCCCGTGCGTTCCGTCCCCATGCGGCTCCAACGCCGTGTGCAGAGAGCAAAACGGCGCCGGTGCCTGCACTTGTCTACCGGAATACTTTGGAAACCCTTACGAGGGCTGTCGGCCCGAGTGCGTTCTCAATTCGGATTGCGCGTCCAACAGGGCGTGCTTGCGTAATAAATGTCAAGATCCTTGCCCCGGTACGTGCGGTCAGAACGCCGATTGCCAAGTCATAAACCATCTACCGTCGTGCACGTGCAGACCTGGATACACCGGAGATCCGTTCCGTTACTGCAACGTGTACCAAGAACGTAAGGCGCATTGCAAACTATACCGCTTTGCTTGATATATTTACATTAGTAACTTATTTATAGCCCATGTATATAACATATACTGTGGTAGCGTTTTGAGTTTGCAAACTGAAAATCTGAATTTTTTGTCGCCATATTTAAATCACAGGTAAAATTTACTTATGACTTATGTCGCAAAAAATAAACGCGCGCTACGGCCCCATTGCCAATGATAAATATTAAAATCCGACAAATCTCCTGCGCGGGAGAGTGAGTGTATTTTTTGTTTGTTTTTGTTTTGTCCGAACGCTCTTGTCGTCATATTGATTTGGTCGATCAACGTCAGTATTGAGTTGCTTAGGTTAGTTTTGCATCATATGCATTTACATAATAAAATCGCAGCCTTGGCGCGCAGCTACGTCGCTCGCGCATGAATTCGAACAAGGCCACATTTTAAAAAACATACGTTTATATTCCCAGCAATCGTAGCCGAGCCGGTCGATCCGTGCAACCCGTCACCATGCGGTCCCAACAGCCAATGCAGAGTGGTAAACGGACAAGGAGTCTGCTCCTGTCTGCCGACATACGTCGGCGCGCCGCCCGCTTGCAGACCCGAATGCGTTGTCAGTTCGGAATGTCCGCGTGACAAGGCCTGTTTCAATCAGAAATGTACAGACCCGTGCCCCGGCCCTTGCGGTCAGAACGCACGTTGCAACGTCAACAATCATAGCCCGATATGTTCATGTAATCAAGGATACACCGGAGATCCATTCTCCAGATGTTACCCAATGCCCCGTGAGTGTTACTTTCGTTCGAAATATGAATTGAATAATTTAGCCTCGATAAAATGCTCTACGGCCCACCGTCATCGCGAGTCTCTTTTAACCCCATCGCTTGATTTTCAGCACCGACACCTCCCCAACAATCGGAGCCTTACAGAGATCCGTGCGTTCCGTCGCCTTGCGGTCTCAATTCCCAATGTAAAGACATAGGCGGCGTGCCGTCTTGCTCTTGTCTGTCAACTTACATCGGAAGCCCCCCTAATTGCCGACCCGAATGCACAATAAATCCAGAGTGCTCGAGTAACAAGGCGTGCATGAAAGAAAAGTGCAGAGATCCCTGCCCCGGATCGTGTGGACAAGGTGCCCAGTGCGCCGTCATTAATCACACGCCCGTGTGCACGTGCCCGGAGGGCTACACGGGAGATCCCTTCACGAACTGCTTCCCCAAACCGCCACGTAAGCGAAACGATCTCACCGATCCGCTCTCTAACCTTTTGAAATAGCAACAGGCGCGGCGCCGCAGCCGCCTACAATAGAACTCCGAACGACCGTCACAATAACGGCCGTCAGCCGTGCGCACGAAAAGTGCGTAGCGCGCGCACCATCCACTTCCCGATCGCAATGAAATATATCACTGTCCGCCAGCGGATCGATCGCATAATACTTTCGGAAGTTCTATCGTAGGCGACGCTCGCTCTTTGAACATTTCAAGTTTCTAGACGGCTAAGAGCATGCATATCCCTCTCGTGTTTTAGAACAAGACCCACTACCAGAATCTGATCCGTGCAATCCGTCACCGTGCGGCTCGAACGCGCAGTGCAGTGACGGCGTGTGCACATGTCTTCCCGAATACCAAGGCGATCCGTACGTCGGATGCAGGCCGGAATGCGTCGTCAGCGCAGATTGTCCCAGGGACAGAGCGTGTATGCGCAACAAGTGCGCAGACCCCTGCCCCGGCACGTGCGGTCTTAACGCACGCTGCGACGTGATCAATCACATACCGATGTGCAGCTGCCCTGCAGGCTTCGACGGCAACGCGTTCGTAGAATGCAGACCCGTCCAGGGTACGTCACACAGTCCCAATAATTTTCGGAATGAGTTACTCGCATATTTAATTGTCGATTTCGCTTCACATGATAAAATTTTATGCCAGTTGATCGAAAGTTTCGATCCAATCTAGATAATCTTGTCACTTATTCGCCCCCCCCCCCGTCTGTTTATCCAGCTCCCATCGTAAGCAACCCTTGCAACCCGTCACCCTGCGGACCGAACAGTCAATGCAGGGAGATCAACGGCCAGGCTGTGTGCTCTTGTGTGCAGGGTTTCATCGGAAGCCCCCCAACTTGCAGACCCGAATGCGTGGTCAGTTCGGAATGTCCCCAGAACGAAGCGTGTAGCAATCAGAAGTGTAGAGACCCATGCCCCGGAACATGCGGCTTGGGCGCAAGATGCGAGGTCATAAATCACAATCCCATTTGCACTTGCCCGCCGAGGTACACGGGCGATCCATTCGTCAGATGTCAGCCAATACGTAAGCCACTCGTGAAACCCCTTTCTATGTAACGCTTTTTGACACACGGCGCTGCAGCGCGCATTCCGCGCTGCAGTCGTCCATTTTTTTTTCATTCTGCATTCAAACATCCATTCGATGAATGATAATATTTTCACGATTCTGACGTGATCCGGCGCGCGCAAGCATTAGCATGCACCGCCATCCGTACCCCCCCCCCCCCATTTGAATGAGCATTGTTGAAATTTATTTCACAGCCGAGACGCCCCCAGTGATCGTGAACCCTTGCCAACCGTCGCCGTGCGGTCCCAACTCCCAGTGCAAGGAGGTCGGCGATTCGCCGTCGTGCTCTTGCCTCCCCGAGTACGTAGGATCACCCCCCAACTGTAGGCCGGAGTGCGTCAGTAACAGCGAATGCTCTAGCCATCTGGCGTGCATCAATCAGAAATGCAAAGACCCCTGTCCCGGATCGTGCGGTGCGAACGCGGAATGCCGCGTGGTCAGCCACACGCCGATGTGCATTTGCGCCATCGGATTTACCGGCGACGCCTTCGTACAATGCTTCGTGCAGCAATCTGAACCTCCACCGCGAGAAGAGCGACCCGCCCCGTGCGTTCCGTCCCCATGCGGCTCCAACGCCGTGTGCAGAGAGCAAAACGGCGCCGGTGCCTGCACTTGTCTACCGGAATACTTTGGAAACCCTTACGAGGGCTGTCGGCCCGAGTGCGTTCTCAATTCGGATTGCGCGTCCAACAGGGCGTGCTTGCGTAATAAATGTCAAGATCCTTGCCCCGGTACGTGCGGTCAGAACGCCGATTGCCAAGTCATAAACCATCTACCGTCGTGCACGTGCAGACCTGGATACACCGGAGATCCGTTCCGTTACTGCAACGTGTACCAAGAACGTAAGGCGCATTGCAAACTATACCGCTTTGCTTGATATATTTACATTAGTAACTTATTTATAGCCCATGTATATAACATATACTGTGGTAGCGTTTTGAGTTTGCAAACTGAAAATCTGAATTTTTTGTCGCCATATTTAAATCACAGGTAAAATTTACTTATGACTTATGTCGCAAAAAAATAAACGCGCGCTACGGCCCCATTGCCAATGATAAATATTAAAATCAGACAAATCTCCTGCGCGGGAGAGTGAGTGTATTTTTTGTTTGTTTTTGTTTTGTCCGAACGCTCTTGTCGTCATATTGATTTGGTCGATCAACGTCAGTATTGAGTTGCTTAGGTTAGTTTTGCATCATATGCATTTACATAATAAAATCGCAGCCTTGGCGCGCAGCTACGTCGCTCGCGCATGAATTCGAACAAGGCCACATTTTAAAAAACATACGTTTATATTCCCAGCAATCGTAGCCGAGCCGGTCGATCCGTGCAACCCGTCACCATGCGGTCCCAACAGCCAATGCAGAGTGGTAAACGGACAAGGAGTCTGCTCCTGTCTGCCGACATACGTCGGCGCGCCGCCCGCTTGCAGACCCGAATGCGTTGTCAGTTCGGAATGTCCGCGTGACAAGGCCTGTTTCAATCAGAAATGTACAGACCCGTGCCCCGGCCCTTGCGGTCAGAACGCACGTTGCAACGTCAACAATCATAGCCCGATATGTTCATGTAATCAAGGATACACCGGAGATCCATTCTCCAGATGTTACCCAATGCCCCGTGAGTGTTACTTTCGTTCGAAATATGAATTGAATAATTTAGCCTCGATAAAATGCTCTACGGCCCACCGTCATCGCGAGTCTCTTTTAACCCCATCGCTTGATTTTCAGCACCGACACCTCCCCAACAATCGGAGCCTTACAGAGATCCGTGCGTTCCGTCGCCTTGCGGTCTCAATTCCCAATGTAAAGACATAGGCGGCGTGCCGTCTTGCTCTTGTCTGTCAACTTACATCGGAAGCCCCCCTAATTGCCGACCCGAATGCACAATAAATCCAGAGTGCTCGAGTAACAAGGCGTGCATGAAAGAAAAGTGCAGAGATCCCTGCCCCGGATCGTGTGGACAAGGTGCCCAGTGCGCCGTCATTAATCACACGCCCGTGTGCACGTGCCCGGAGGGCTACACGGGAGATCCCTTCACGAACTGCTTCCCCAAACCGCCACGTAAGCGAAACGATCTCACCGATCCGCTCTCTAACCTTTTGAAATAGCAACAGGCGCGGCGCCGCAGCCGCCTACAATAGAACTCCGAACGACCGTCACAATAACGGCCGTCAGCCGTGCGCACGAAAAGTGCGTAGCGCGCGCACCATCCACTTCCCGATCGCAATGAAATATATCACTGTCCGCCAGCGGATCGATCGCATAATACTTTCGGAAGTTCTATCGTAGGCGACGCTCGCTCTTTGAACATTTCAAGTTTCTAGACGGCTAAGAGCATGCATATCCCTCTCGTGTTTTAGAACAAGACCCACTACCAGAATCTGATCCGTGCAATCCGTCACCGTGCGGCTCGAACGCGCAGTGCAGTGACGGCGTGTGCACATGTCTTCCCGAATACCAAGGCGATCCGTACGTCGGATGCAGGCCGGAATGCGTCGTCAGCGCAGATTGTCCCAGGGACAGAGCGTGTATGCGCAACAAGTGCGCAGACCCCTGCCCCGGCACGTGCGGTCTTAACGCACGCTGCGACGTGATCAATCACATACCGATGTGCAGCTGCCCTGCAGGCTTCGACGGCAACGCGTTCGTAGAATGCAGACCCGTCCAGGGTACGTCACACAGTCCCAATAATTTTCGGAATGAGTTACTCGCATATTTAATTGTCGATTTCGCTTCACATGATAAAATTTTATGCCAGTTGATCGAAAGTTTCGATCCAATCTAGATAATCTTGTCACTTATTCGCCCCCCCCCCCCCCGTCTCTTTATCCAGCACCCATCGTAAGCAACCCCTGCAACCCGTCACCCTGCGGACCGAACAGTCAGTGCAGGGAAATCAACGGCCAGGCTGTGTGCTCTTGTGTGCAGGGTTTCATCGGAAGCCCCCCAACTTGCAGACCCGAATGCGTGGTCAGTTCGGAATGTCCCCAGAACGAAGCGTGTAGCAATCAGAAGTGTAGAGACCCATGCCCCGGAACATGCGGCTTGGGCGCAAGATGCGAGGTCATAAATCACAATCCCATTTGCACTTGCCCGCCGAGGTACACGGGCGATCCATTCGTCAGATGTCAGCCAATACGTAAGCCACTCGTGAAACCCCTTTCTATGTAACGCTTTTTGACACACGGCGCTGCAGCGCGCATTCCGCGCTGCAGTCGTCCATTTTTTTTTCATTCTGCATTCAAACATCCATTCGATGAATGATAATATTTTCACGATTCTGACGTGATCCGGCGCGCGCAAGCATTAGCATGCACCGCCATCCGTACCCCCCCCCCCCCATTTGAATGAGCATTGTTGAAATTTATTTCACAGCCGAGACGCCCCCAGTGATCGTGAACCCTTGCCAACCGTCGCCGTGCGGTCCCAACTCCCAGTGCAAGGAGGTCGGCGATTCGCCGTCGTGCTCTTGCCTCCCCGAGTACGTAGGATCACCCCCCAACTGTAGGCCGGAGTGCGTCAGTAACAGCGAATGCTCTAGCCATCTGGCGTGCATCAATCAGAAATGCAAAGACCCCTGTCCCGGATCGTGCGGTGCGAACGCGGAATGCCGCGTGGTCAGCCACACGCCGATGTGCATTTGCGCCATCGGATTTACCGGCGACGCCTTCGTACAATGCTTCGTGCAGCAATCTGAACCTCCACCGCGAGAAGAGCGACCCGCCCCGTGCGTTCCGTCCCCATGCGGCTCCAACGCCGTGTGCAGAGAGCAAAACGGCGCCGGTGCCTGCACTTGTCTACCGGAATACTTTGGAAACCCTTACGAGGGCTGTCGGCCCGAGTGCGTTCTCAATTCGGATTGCGCGTCCAACAGGGCGTGCTTGCGTAATAAATGTCAAGATCCTTGCCCCGGTACGTGCGGTCAGAACGCCGATTGCCAAGTCATAAACCATCTACCGTCGTGCACGTGCAGACCTGGATACACCGGAGATCCGTTCCGTTACTGCAACGTGTACCAAGAACGTAAGGCGCATTGCAAACTATACCGCTTTGCTTGATATATTTACATTAGTAACTTATTTATAGCCCATGTATATAACATATACTGTGGTAGCGTTTTGAGTTTGCAAACTGAAAATCTGAATTTTTTGTCGCCATATTTAAATCACAGGTAAAATTTACTTATGACTTATGTCGCAAAAAATAAACGCGCGCTACGGCCCCATTGCCAATGATAAATATTAAAATCCGACAAATCTCCTGCGCGGGAGAGTGAGTGTATTTTTTGTTTGTTTTTGTTTTGTCCGAACGCTCTTGTCGTCATATTGATTTGGTCGATCAACGTCAGTATTGAGTTGCTTAGGTTAGTTTTGCATCATATGCATTTACATAATAAAATCGCAGCCTTGGCGCGCAGCTACGTCGCTCGCGCATGAATTCGAACAAGGCCACATTTTAAAAAACATACGTTTATATTCCCAGCAATCGTAGCCGAGCCGGTCGATCCGTGCAACCCGTCACCATGCGGTCCCAACAGCCAATGCAGAGTGGTAAACGGACAAGGAGTCTGCTCCTGTCTGCCGACATACGTCGGCGCGCCGCCCGCTTGCAGACCCGAATGCGTTGTCAGTTCGGAATGTCCGCGTGACAAGGCCTGTTTCAATCAGAAATGTACAGACCCGTGCCCCGGCCCTTGCGGTCAGAACGCACGTTGCAACGTCAACAATCATAGCCCGATATGTTCATGTAATCAAGGATACACCGGAGATCCATTCTCCAGATGTTACCCAATGCCCCGTGAGTGTTACTTTCGTTCGAAATATGAATTGAATAATTTAGCCTCGATAAAATGCTCTACGGCCCACCGTCATCGCGAGTCTCTTTTAACCCCATCGCTTGATTTTCAGCACCGACACCTCCCCAACAATCGGAGCCTTACAGAGATCCGTGCGTTCCGTCGCCTTGCGGTCTCAATTCCCAATGTAAAGACATAGGCGGCGTGCCGTCTTGCTCTTGTCTGTCAACTTACATCGGAAGCCCCCCTAATTGCCGACCCGAATGCACAATAAATCCAGAGTGCTCGAGTAACAAGGCGTGCATGAAAGAAAAGTGCAGAGATCCCTGCCCCGGATCGTGTGGACAAGGTGCCCAGTGCGCCGTCATTAATCACACGCCCGTGTGCACGTGCCCGGAGGGCTACACGGGAGATCCCTTCACGAACTGCTTCCCCAAACCGCCACGTAAGCGAAACGATCTCACCGATCCGCTCTCTAACCTTTTGAAATAGCAACAGGCGCGGCGCCGCAGCCGCCTACAATAGAACTCCGAACGACCGTCACAATAACGGCCGTCAGCCGTGCGCACGAAAAGTGCGTAGCGCGCGCACCATCCACTTCCCGATCGCAATGAAATATATCACTGTCCGCCAGCGGATCGATCGCATAATACTTTCGGAAGTTCTATCGTAGGCGACGCTCGCTCTTTGAACATTTCAAGTTTCTAGACGGCTAAGAGCATGCATATCCCTCTCGTGTTTTAGAACAAGACCCACTACCAGAATCTGATCCGTGCAATCCGTCACCGTGCGGCTCGAACGCGCAGTGCAGTGACGGCGTGTGCACATGTCTTCCCGAATACCAAGGCGATCCGTACGTCGGATGCAGGCCGGAATGCGTCGTCAGCGCAGATTGTCCCAGGGACAGAGCGTGTATGCGCAACAAGTGCGCAGACCCCTGCCCCGGCACGTGCGGTCTTAACGCACGCTGCGACGTGATCAATCACATACCGATGTGCAGCTGCCCTGCAGGCTTCGACGGCAACGCGTTCGTAGAATGCAGACCCGTCCAGGGTACGTCACACAGTCCCAATAATTTTCGGAATGAGTTACTCGCATATTTAATTGTCGATTTCGCTTCACATGATAAAATTTTATGCCAGTTGATCGAAAGTTTCGATCCAATCTAGATAACCCTGTCACTTATTCGCCCCCCCCCCCCCGTCTGTTTATCCAGCTCCCATCGTAAGCAACCCCTGCAACCCGTCACCCTGCGGACCGAACAGTCAGTGCAGGGAAATCAACGGCCAGGCTGTGTGCTCTTGTGTGCAGGGTTTCATCGGAAGCCCCCCAACTTGCAGACCCGAATGCGTGGTCAGTTCGGAATGTCCCCAGAACGAAGCGTGTAGCAATCAGAAGTGTAGAGACCCATGCCCCGGAACATGCGGCTTGGGCGCAAGATGCGAGGTCATAAATCACAATCCCATTTGCACTTGCCCGCCGAGGTACACGGGCGATCCATTCGTCAGATGTCAGCCAATACGTAAGCCACTCGTGAAACCCCTTTCTATGTAACGCTTTTTGACACACGGCGCTGCAGCGCGCATTCCGCGCTGCAGTCGTCCATTTTTTTTTCATTCTGCATTCAAACATCCATTCGATGAATGATAATATTTTCACGATTCTGACGTGATCCGGCGCGCGCAAGCATTAGCATGCACCGCCATCCGTACCCCCCCCATTTGAATGAGCATTGTTGAAATTTATTTCACAGCCGAGACGCCCCCAGTGATCGTGAACCCTTGCCAACCGTCGCCGTGCGGTCCCAACTCCCAGTGCAAGGAGGTCGGCGATTCGCCGTCGTGCTCTTGCCTCCCCGAGTACGTAGGATCACCCCCCAACTGTAGGCCGGAGTGCGTCAGTAACAGCGAATGCTCTAGCCATCTGGCGTGCATCAATCAGAAATGCAAAGACCCCTGTCCCGGATCGTGCGGTGCGAACGCGGAATGCCGCGTGGTCAGCCACACGCCGATGTGCATTTGCGCCATCGGATTTACCGGCGACGCCTTCGTACAATGCTTCGTGCAGCAATCTGAACCTCCACCGCGAGAAGAGCGACCCGCCCCGTGCGTTCCGTCCCCATGCGGCTCCAACGCCGTGTGCAGAGAGCAAAACGGCGCCGGTGCCTGCACTTGTCTACCGGAATACTTTGGAAACCCTTACGAGGGCTGTCGGCCCGAGTGCGTTCTCAATTCGGATTGCGCGTCCAACAGGGCGTGCTTGCGTAATAAATGTCAAGATCCTTGCCCCGGTACGTGCGGTCAGAACGCCGATTGCCAAGTCATAAACCATCTACCGTCGTGCACGTGCAGACCTGGATACACCGGAGATCCGTTCCGTTACTGCAACGTGTACCAAGAACGTAAGGCGCATTGCAAACTATACCGCTTTGCTTGATATATTTACATTAGTAACTTATTTATAGCCCATGTATATAACATATACTGTGGTAGCGTTTTGAGTTTGCAAACTGAAAATCTGAATTTTTTGTCGCCATATTTAAATCACAGGTAAAATTTACTTATGACTTATGTCGCAAAAAAATAAACGCGCGCTACGGCCCCATTGCCAATGATAAATATTAAAATCAGACAAATCTCCTGCGCGGGAGAGTGAGTGTATTTTTTGTTTGTTTTTGTTTTGTCCGAACGCTCTTGTCGTCATATTGATTTGGTCGATCAACGTCAGTATTGAGTTGCTTAGATTAGTTTTGCATCATATGCATTTACATAATAAAATCGCAGCCTTGGCGCGCAGCTACGTCGCTCGCGCATGAATTCGAACAAGGCCACATTTTAAAAAACATACGTTTATATTCCCAGCAATCGTAGCCGAGCCGGTCGATCCGTGCAACCCGTCACCATGCGGTCCCAACAGCCAATGCAGAGTGGTAAACGGACAAGGAGTCTGCTCCTGTCTGCCGACATACGTCGGCGCGCCGCCCGCTTGCAGACCCGAATGCGTTGTCAGTTCGGAATGTCCGCGTGACAAGGCCTGTTTCAATCAGAAATGTACAGACCCGTGCCCCGGCCCTTGCGGTCAGAACGCACGTTGCAACGTCAACAATCATAGCCCGATATGTTCATGTAATCAAGGATACACCGGAGATCCATTCTCCAGATGTTACCCAATGCCCCGTGAGTGTTACTTTCGTTCGAAATATGAATTGAATAATTTAGCCTCGATAAAATGCTCTACGGCCCACCGTCATCGCGAGTCTCTTTTAACCCCATCGCTTGATTTTCAGCACCGACACCTCCCCAACAATCGGAGCCTTACAGAGATCCGTGCGTTCCGTCGCCTTGCGGTCTCAATTCCCAATGTAAAGACATAGGCGGCGTGCCGTCTTGCTCTTGTCTGTCAACTTACATCGGAAGCCCACCTAATTGCCGACCCGAATGCACAATAAATCCAGAGTGCTCGAGTAACAAGGCGTGCATGAAAGAAAAGTGCAGAGATCCCTGCCCCGGATCGTGTGGACAAGGTGCCCAGTGCGCCGTCATTAATCACACGCCCGTGTGCACGTGCCCGGAGGGCTACACGGGAGATCCCTTCACGAACTGCTTCCCCAAACCGCCACGTAAGCGAAACGATCTCACCGATCCGCTCTCTAACCTTTTGAAATAGCAACAGGCGCGGCGCCGCAGCCGCCTACAATAGAACTCCGAACGACCGTCACAATAACGGCCGTCAGCCGTGCGCACGAAAAGTGCGTAGCGCGCGCACCATCCACTTCCCGATCGCAATGAAATATATCACTGTCCGCCAGCGGATCGATCGCATAATACTTTCGGAAGTTCTATCGTAGGCGACGCTCGCTCTTTGAACATTTCAAGTTTCTAGACGGCTAAGAGCATGCATATCCCTCTCGTGTTTTAGAACAAGACCCACTACCAGAATCTGATCCGTGCAATCCGTCACCGTGCGGCTCGAACGCGCAGTGCAGTGACGGCGTGTGCACATGTCTTCCCGAATACCAAGGCGATCCGTACGTCGGATGCAGGCCGGAATGCGTCGTCAGCGCAGATTGTCCCAGGGACAGAGCGTGTATGCGCAACAAGTGCGCAGACCCCTGCCCCGGCACGTGCGGTCTTAACGCACGCTGCGACGTGATCAATCACATACCGATGTGCAGCTGCCCTGCAGGCTTCGACGGCAACGCGTTCGTAGAATGCAGACCCGTCCAGGGTACGTCACACAGTCCCAATAATTTTCGGAATGAGTTACTCGCATATTTAATTGTCGATTTCGCTTCACATGATAAAATTTTATGCCAGTTGATCGAAAGTTTCGATCCAATCTAGATAACCCTGTCACTTATTCGCCCCCCCCCCCCGTCTCTTTATCCAGCTCCCATCGTAAGCAACCCTTGCAACCCGTCACCCTGCGGACCGAACAGTCAATGCAGGGAGATCAACGGCCAGGCTGTGTGCTCTTGTGTGCAGGGTTTCATCGGAAGCCCCCCAACTTGCAGACCCGAATGCGTGGTCAGTTCGGAATGTCCCCAGAACGAAGCGTGTAGCAATCAGAAGTGTAGAGACCCATGCCCCGGAACATGCGGCTTGGGCGCAAGATGCGAGGTCATAAATCACAATCCCATTTGCACTTGCCCGCCGAGGTACACGGGCGATCCATTCGTCAGATGTCAGCCAATACGTAAGCCACTCGTGAAACCCCTTTCTATGTAACGCTTTTTGACACACGGCGCTGCAGCGCGCATTCCGCGCTGCAGTCGTCCATTTTTTTTTCATTCTGCATTCAAACATCCATTCGATGAATGATAATATTTTCACGATTCTGACGTGATCCGGCGCGCGCAAGCATTAGCATGCACCGCCATCCGTACCCCCCCCCCATTTGAATGAGCATTGTTGAAATTTATTTCACAGCCGAGACGCCCCCAGTGATCGTGAACCCTTGCCAACCGTCGCCGTGCGGTCCCAACTCCCAGTGCAAGGAGGTCGGCGATTCGCCGTCGTGCTCTTGCCTCCCCGAGTACGTAGGATCACCCCCCAACTGTAGGCCGGAGTGCGTCAGTAACAGCGAATGCTCTAGCCATCTGGCGTGCATCAATCAGAAATGCAAAGACCCCTGTCCCGGATCGTGCGGTGCGAACGCGGAATGCCGCGTGGTCAGCCACACGCCGATGTGCATTTGCGCCATCGGATTTACCGGCGACGCCTTCGTACAATGCTTCGTGCAGCAATCTGAACCTCCACCGCGAGAAGAGCGACCCGCCCCGTGCGTTCCGTCCCCATGCGGCTCCAACGCCGTGTGCAGAGAGCAAAACGGCGCCGGTGCCTGCACTTGTCTACCGGAATACTTTGGAAACCCTTACGAGGGCTGTCGGCCCGAGTGCGTTCTCAATTCGGATTGCGCGTCCAACAGGGCGTGCTTGCGTAATAAATGTCAAGATCCTTGCCCCGGTACGTGCGGTCAGAACGCCGATTGCCAAGTCATAAACCATCTACCGTCGTGCACGTGCAGACCTGGATACACCGGAGATCCGTTCCGTTACTGCAACGTGTACCAAGAACGTAAGGCGCATTGCAAACTATACCGCTTTGCTTGATATATTTACATTAGTAACTTATTTATAGCCCATGTATATAACATATACTGTGGTAGCGTTTTGAGTTTGCAAACTGAAAATCTGAATTTTTTGTCGCCATATTTAAATCACAGGTAAAATTTACTTATGACTTATGTCGCAAAAAATAAACGCGCGCTACGGCCCCATTGCCAATGATAAATATTAAAATCCGACAAATCTCCTGCGCGGGAGAGTGAGTGTATTTTTTGTTTGTTTTTGTTTTGTCCGAACGCTCTTGTCGTCATATTGATTTGGTCGATCAACGTCAGTATTGAGTTGCTTAGATTAGTTTTGCATCATATGCATTTACATAATAAAATCGCAGCCTTGGCGCGCAGCTACGTCGCTCGCGCATGAATTCGAACAAGGCCACATTTTAAAAAACATACGTTTATATTCCCAGCAATCGTAGCCGAGCCGGTCGATCCGTGCAACCCGTCACCATGCGGTCCCAACAGCCAATGCAGAGTGGTAAACGGACAAGGAGTCTGCTCCTGTCTGCCGACATACGTCGGCGCGCCGCCCGCTTGCAGACCCGAATGCGTTGTCAGTTCGGAATGTCCGCGTGACAAGGCCTGTTTCAATCAGAAATGTACAGACCCGTGCCCCGGCCCTTGCGGTCAGAACGCACGTTGCAACGTCAACAATCATAGCCCGATATGTTCATGTAATCAAGGATACACCGGAGATCCATTCTCCAGATGTTACCCAATGCCCCGTGAGTGTTACTTTCGTTCGAAATATGAATTGAATAATTTAGCCTCGATAAAATGCTCTACGGCCCACCGTCATCGCGAGTCTCTTTTAACCCCATCGCTTGATTTTCAGCACCGACACCTCCCCAACAATCGGAGCCTTACAGAGATCCGTGCGTTCCGTCGCCTTGCGGTCTCAATTCCCAATGTAAAGACATAGGCGGCGTGCCGTCTTGCTCTTGTCTGTCAACTTACATCGGAAGCCCCCCTAATTGCCGACCCGAATGCACAATAAATCCAGAGTGCTCGAGTAACAAGGCGTGCATGAAAGAAAAGTGCAGAGATCCCTGCCCCGGATCGTGTGGACAAGGTGCCCAGTGCGCCGTCATTAATCACACGCCCGTGTGCACGTGCCCGGAGGGCTACACGGGAGATCCCTTCACGAACTGCTTCCCCAAACCGCCACGTAAGCGAAACGATCTCACCGATCCGCTCTCTAACCTTTTGAAATAGCAACAGGCGCGGCGCCGCAGCCGCCTACAATAGAACTCCGAACGACCGTCACAATAACGGCCGTCAGCCGTGCGCACGAAAAGTGCGTAGCGCGCGCACCATCCACTTCCCGATCGCAATGAAATATATCACTGTCCGCCAGCGGATCGATCGCATAATACTTTCGGAAGTTCTATCGTAGGCGACGCTCGCTCTTTGAACATTTCAAGTTTCTAGACGGCTAAGAGCATGCATATCCCTCTCGTGTTTTAGAACAAGACCCACTACCAGAATCTGATCCGTGCAATCCGTCACCGTGCGGCTCGAACGCGCAGTGCAGTGACGGCGTGTGCACATGTCTTCCCGAATACCAAGGCGATCCGTACGTCGGATGCAGGCCGGAATGCGTCGTCAGCGCAGATTGTCCCAGGGACAGAGCGTGTATGCGCAACAAGTGCGCAGACCCCTGCCCCGGCACGTGCGGTCTTAACGCACGCTGCGACGTGATCAATCACATACCGATGTGCAGCTGCCCTGCAGGCTTCGACGGCAACGCGTTCGTAGAATGCAGACCCGTCCAGGGTACGTCACACAGTCCCAATAATTTTCGGAATGAGTTACTCGCATATTTAATTGTCGATTTCGCTTCACATGATAAAATTTTATGCCAGTTGATCGAAAGTTTCGATCCAATCTAGATAATCTTGTCACTTATTCGCCCCCCCCCCCCCGTCTGTTTATCCAGCTCCCATCGTAAGCAACCCCTGCAACCCGTCACCCTGCGGACCGAACAGTCAGTGCAGGGAAATCAACGGCCAGGCTGTGTGCTCTTGTGTGCAGGGTTTCATCGGAAGCCCCCCAACTTGCAGACCCGAATGCGTGGTCAGTTCGGAATGTCCCCAGAACGAAGCGTGTAGCAATCAGAAGTGTAGAGACCCATGCCCCGGAACATGCGGCTTGGGCGCAAGATGCGAGGTCATAAATCACAATCCCATTTGCACTTGCCCGCCGAGGTACACGGGCGATCCATTCGTCAGATGTCAGCCAATACGTAAGCCACTCGTGAAACCCCTTTCTATGTAACGCTTTTTGACACACGGCGCTGCAGCGCGCATTCCGCGCTGCAGTCGTCCATTTTTTTTTCATTCTGCATTCAAACATCCATTCGATGAATGATAATATTTTCACGATTCTGACGTGATCCGGCGCGCGCAAGCATTAGCATGCACCGCCATCCGTACCCCCCCCATTTGAATGAGCATTGTTGAAATTTATTTCACAGCCGAGACGCCCCCAGTGATCGTGAACCCTTGCCAACCGTCGCCGTGCGGTCCCAACTCCCAGTGCAAGGAGGTCGGCGATTCGCCGTCGTGCTCTTGCCTCCCCGAGTACGTAGGATCACCCCCCAACTGTAGGCCGGAGTGCGTCAGTAACAGCGAATGCTCTAGCCATCTGGCGTGCATCAATCAGAAATGCAAAGACCCCTGTCCCGGATCGTGCGGTGCGAACGCGGAATGCCGCGTGGTCAGCCACACGCCGATGTGCATTTGCGCCATCGGATTTACCGGCGACGCCTTCGTACAATGCTTCGTGCAGCAATCTGAACCTCCACCGCGAGAAGAGCGACCCGCCCCGTGCGTTCCGTCCCCATGCGGCTCCAACGCCGTGTGCAGAGAGCAAAACGGCGCCGGTGCCTGCACTTGTCTACCGGAATACTTTGGAAACCCTTACGAGGGCTGTCGGCCCGAGTGCGTTCTCAATTCGGATTGCGCGTCCAACAGGGCGTGCTTGCGTAATAAATGTCAAGATCCTTGCCCCGGTACGTGCGGTCAGAACGCCGATTGCCAAGTCATAAACCATCTACCGTCGTGCACGTGCAGACCTGGATACACCGGAGATCCGTTCCGTTACTGCAACGTGTACCAAGAACGTAAGGCGCATTGCAAACTATACCGCTTTGCTTGATATATTTACATTAGTAACTTATTTATAGCCCATGTATATAACATATACTGTGGTAGCGTTTTGAGTTTGCAAACTGAAAATCTGAATTTTTTGTCGCCATATTTAAATCACAGGTAAAATTTACTTATGACTTATGTCGCAAAAAATAAACGCGCGCTACGGCCCCATTGCCAATGATAAATATTAAAATCCGACAAATCTCCTGCGCGGGAGAGTGAGTGTATTTTTTGTTTGTTTTTGTTTTGTCCGAACGCTCTTGTCGTCATATTGATTTGGTCGATCAACGTCAGTATTGAGTTGCTTAGGTTAGTTTTGCATCATATGCATTTACATAATAAAATCGCAGCCTTGGCGCGCAGCTACGTCGCTCGCGCATGAATTCGAACAAGGCCACATTTTAAAAAACATACGTTTATATTCCCAGCAATCGTAGCCGAGCCGGTCGATCCGTGCAACCCGTCACCATGCGGTCCCAACAGCCAATGCAGAGTGGTAAACGGACAAGGAGTCTGCTCCTGTCTGCCGACATACGTCGGCGCGCCGCCCGCTTGCAGACCCGAATGCGTTGTCAGTTCGGAATGTCCGCGTGACAAGGCCTGTTTCAATCAGAAATGTACAGACCCGTGCCCCGGCCCTTGCGGTCAGAACGCACGTTGCAACGTCAACAATCATAGCCCGATATGTTCATGTAATCAAGGATACACCGGAGATCCATTCTCCAGATGTTACCCAATGCCCCGTGAGTGTTACTTTCGTTCGAAATATGAATTGAATAATTTAGCCTCGATAAAATGCTCTACGGCCCACCGTCATCGCGAGTCTCTTTTAACCCCATCGCTTGATTTTCAGCACCGACACCTCCCCAACAATCGGAGCCTTACAGAGATCCGTGCGTTCCGTCGCCTTGCGGTCTCAATTCCCAATGTAAAGACATAGGCGGCGTGCCGTCTTGCTCTTGTCTGTCAACTTACATCGGAAGCCCCCCTAATTGCCGACCCGAATGCACAATAAATCCAGAGTGCTCGAGTAACAAGGCGTGCATGAAAGAAAAGTGCAGAGATCCCTGCCCCGGATCGTGTGGACAAGGTGCCCAGTGCGCCGTCATTAATCACACGCCCGTGTGCACGTGCCCGGAGGGCTACACGGGAGATCCCTTCACGAACTGCTTCCCCAAACCGCCACGTAAGCGAAACGATCTCACCGATCCGCTCTCTAACCTTTTGAAATAGCAACAGGCGCGGCGCCGCAGCCGCCTACAATAGAACTCCGAACGACCGTCACAATAACGGCCGTCAGCCGTGCGCACGAAAAGTGCGTAGCGCGCGCACCATCCACTTCCCGATCGCAATGAAATATATCACTGTCCGCCAGCGGATCGATCGCATAATACTTTCGGAAGTTCTATCGTAGGCGACGCTCGCTCTTTGAACATTTCAAGTTTCTAGACGGCTAAGAGCATGCATATCCCTCTCGTGTTTTAGAACAAGACCCACTACCAGAATCTGATCCGTGCAATCCGTCACCGTGCGGCTCGAACGCGCAGTGCAGTGACGGCGTGTGCACGTGCCTTCCCGAATATCAAGGTGATCCGTACGTCGGATGCAGACCGGAATGCGTCGTCAGCGCTGATTGTCCCAGGGACAGAGCGTGTATTCGCAACAAGTGCGCTGACCCCTGTCCCGGCACGTGCGGTCTTAACGCACGCTGCGACGTGATCAATCACATACCGATGTGCAGCTGCCCTGCAGGCTTCGACGGCAACGCGTTCGTAGAATGCAGACCCGTCCAGGGTACGTCACACAGTCCCACTAATTCTTGACATGAGATACCCGCATACTTAATTGACCATTTCGCTTCTCATATAATGTGTTATGTCAGTGTATCGAAAATTTCGATGCAACTTAGATAACCCTTTCACTCATTTGCCATCCGTCTGTTTATCCAGCTCCCATCGTAAGCAACCCTTGCAACCCGTCACCCTGCGGACCGAACAGTCAATGCAGGGAGATCAACGGCCAGGCTGTGTGCTCATGCGTGCAGGGTTTCATCGGAAGCCCTCCAACTTGCAGACCCGAATGCGTGGTCAGTTCGGAATGTCCCCAGAACGAAGCGTGTAGCAATCAGAAGTGTAGAGACCCATGCCCCGGAACATGCGGCTTGGGCGCAAGGTGCGAGGTCGTTAACCACAATCCCATCTGCTCATGCCCGCCGAGGTACACGGGCGATCCGTTCGTCAGATGTCAACCAATACGTAAGACACTCATGAAACCCCTTTCTATGTAACGCTTTTTGACACACGGCGCTGCAGCGCGCATTCCGCGCTGCAGTCGTCCATTTTATTTCATCTGCATTCAAACATCCATTCGATGATGATAATATTTTCACGATCTGACGTGATCCGGCGCGCGCAAGCATTAGCATGCACCGCCATCCGTACCCCGCCCCATTTGAATGAGCATGTTGAAATTTATATTCCACAGCCGAAATCCCTCCAGTGATCGTGAACCCTTGCCAACCGTCGCCGTGCGGTCCCAACTCTCAGTGCAAGGAGGTCGGCGATTCGCCGTCGTGCTCTTGCCTCCCCGAGTATGTAGGATCGCCCCCCAACTGCAGGCCGGAGTGCGCCAGTAACAGCGAATGCTCTAGCCATCTGGCGTGCATCAATCAAAAATGCAAAGACCCCTGTCCCGGATCGTGCGGTGCGAACGCGGAATGCCGCGTGGTCAGCCACACGCCGATGTGCATTTGCGCGATCGGATATACCGGCGACGCCTTCGTACAATGTTTCGTGCAGCAATCTGAACCCCCACCGCAAGAGCGTCCCGCCCCGTGCGTTCCGTCTCCATGCGGCTCCAATGCCGTATGCCGAGAACAAAACGGCGCCGGTGCCTGCACTTGTCTACCGGAATACTTTGGAAATCCCTACGAGGGCTGTCGGCCCGAATGCGTTCTCAATTCGGATTGCGCGTCCAACAGGGCTTGCATACGCAACAAATGTCAAGATCCGTGCCCCGGCACGTGCGGTCAGAACGCTGATTGCCAAGTCATAAACCATCTACCGTCGTGCACGTGCAGACCTGGATACACCGGAGATCCGTTCCGTTTCTGCAACGTTTACCAAGAACGTAAGATTTGTTTATATATACATTTTTTTTCGTCGACTATTATAGTGAGGTAGGATTGATTTCGATTATTTTTTTTCACACCTTTCATAAGTAGTTCGATGGCTCGTCAGTCATCGCGTATTTCGCATTTCGCCCTCTTCAGTGCGGTATTAAACTGAAATCGGTCCAATCGGGTGAATTAACGTTTCAATTATTAGATTATACACTTTTTAAAAACTCGGTCGCCATTGACACACGATCGATCAAAGCCAATAAACGACGATCAAAATTTAATTTCAATATTTATTTATTGGCAAATCGACCGCGGTTCATTATTTAGTCAGACGTCACACGCGTGCACCTACCTTTCAGTTTTAAAATTTACCTTTATCCTCCCAGCGGTCGTTGCGGAACCAGTCGACCCGTGCAACCCTTCGCCGTGTGGACCAAACAGCCAATGCAGAGTGATAAACGGACAAGGAGTGTGCTCTTGCTTACCAACTTATGTCGGAGCTCCCCCTGCTTGCAGACCGGAATGCGTCGTCAGTTCGGAATGCCCGCAAGACAAGGCTTGTTTCAATCAAAAATGTACCAATCCGTGCCCCGGTCCCTGCGGTCAGAACGCCCGGTGCGACGTCAACAATCATAGTCCGATTTGTTCATGTAACCAAGGATACACCGGAGATCCATTCTCCAGATGTTACCCAACACCTCGTGAGTGCTCTTTTCGTTCGAAGTATTAATTTTTGAACAATATTCTCAGACAAATCTCTTCATTCAATCCTGCCGACTCCGTTATCAGGGAGCGGTTTAAGTACCTCCACCGGTTCACACAGTTTTCTTTGAACCGCATTGATAAATTTTCAGCCCCGACGCCTCCGCAGCAAGTGGAGCCTTATAGAGACCCGTGCGTTCCTACTCCCTGCGGTCTCAACTCCCAGTGCAGAGACATCGGCGGTGTGCCGTCATGCTCTTGTCTGGCGACGTATATAGGAAGTCCTCCCAATTGCCGGCCCGAGTGCACAATAAACCCAGAGTGCGCTAGCAACAAGGCGTGCATGAATGAAAAGTGTCGTGACCCATGCCCCGGATCGTGTGGATTCGGCGCCCAGTGCGCAGTCATCAACCACACTCCCGTGTGTACGTGCCCCGAGGGCTACACCGGAGATCC